>OX451740.1:390432957-390994389 GCA_948472305.1 Vicia faba | reverse complement strand
AATTTTATTATAAAATAAAGGGTTAATGAATTTTTTAGTCTTCTAAATAACTCAAACTTTGTTTTTCCTTCAAAGAATAATTCTCTTAAAAATTTAAAATTTAACTTTTGCTCCTTCCTACCATTTAACGATGTTTTTACATTTAATAATGGTTTTATTGACGATTTTTAATGACGATTTTTAATTTAGCGACAGAGTTAGAGACCATTTTAACTATGATTTTGTCATGAGAGCCAAAAGTTAAATTTTAAATTTTAAGCGACTATTCTTTGAAAAATAAATTTAGAGAGACTATATTTTAGGCGACTATATTTTATTTAAAAAAGTTATATTTTCAGTGATAACTGAATTATATTTTTGAATATAAATAAGAAAATAAATCAATCTAAATGCATATTTATGAACAAAAATAAATGATAATGATATCTAATTAATGTATAATTAATAAAAAAGAAAATAAAATATTTTTCTTAATTTTGAAATCATTTACAATAATAGTATACTTTTTTTTTATAAATTACAATCATTCATTACCACAACTTTTTAAAAATTCTGAATAAACTTGCACACATATTACATTATAATTGATTGGTTAAATTTTCAAATATTTTTTATTCAAATAAGTGATTATAAAGTTAATATAAACCTTAATATTAATAGAAAAAATTATATCTCACTCATTTTTTTTGTTTTAAATTGACTCTTAACATAATATTTTAAAAAGTAAATATTTATGAATGATTGTAAAGTATCCATTATATTAAAAAAAAATTACATTATCTATAAAATTTAATATTAATAAATAATTTAATTTTGTTTTATACATCACTAAATGTAATTGAATAAATCTATATTAAAACGAGTTTAAGTTTATAATTAAAAATACAATTTGATATTTATGATATATTTTAATTTAGTATTAGAAATACGCACATTAAAATTACAACTTCATAGTATATTTTTACTTATGTAAATTCATACTATATGAATTTTATGTATCATTGTAAAAAAAGAAATTTATTAATTTTAAAATATAAGTCAACAAATAAAAAATTATTTTCAGCATTTGAGTTTACCGTGTTATGCTTTATAAGATAACTATATAATAAATAATTAAGTATACATCCTTTCCACTATCACATATTCATCAAATTAATAGAATTTAATTATTGTATTTAATTTTTTTTTTATGTTTTAGTTTTCAAACCATATTCATAAAATAAATGATTAAACAAGTTTTGTCATGCATACTTTTTAGAATCATTAATTATCATTAATTATTATGTAAAAAAATAAAATTATATAATAAATTATTTTTAAAACTAAAAAATAAAACTCAATCAAATAACCTCATTATATTATATGATATAGTTTTAAAAAAAATGTTCATTATTAATAAGACTATATTTAATATGTATGTTTTTGAAGATATAGTTTATAAGTTCATAGGACAATAAAAGAACTATTTTATAAATTTTTTATGGATCGAGACAACTTAAATATGCGCTATCGGCCGAGACTATTTCATTTTCTATAATTTAGTTTATTTTATCTATTAAAATAAACAATGCCTACGAGCCGAGACTCCGGGTCACACAATATTGTTATAGATAGTAAATAATTATAATATAAAGATGGTTAATATATATATATATATATATATATATATATATATATATATATATATATATATATATATATATATATATATATATATATATATATATATATATATATATATATATATATATATATATATATATATATATATATATATATATATATATATATATATATATATATATATATATATATATATATATATATATATATATATATATATATATTAACCATCATTATATTATAATTATTTATTATGTATAACAATATTGCGTGATCCGTGCGAACGCACGAGTAGATGATTACTTAATTATTTCATTTATTTTTCTACTAAAATATATATTTTCGACGGATTGAGACTACTTAATTTATATATATATATATATATATATATATATATATATATATATATATATATATATATATATATATATATATATATATATATATATATATATATTTCTTAACTATCAATATACTATATTTATTTACTATTTATAACGATATTACGCGACTCGTGCGTACGCATTGATAGATAACTACTTAATTATTTTATTTATTTTTTCTACTAAAATATACATTTTCGACGGGTCGAGACTACTTAATATATATATATATATATATATATATATATATATATATATATATATATATATATATATATATATATATATATATATATATATATATATATATATATATATATATATATATATATATATATTTCTTAACCATCAGTATACTATATTTATTTACTATTTATAACGACACTGTGTGATCCGTACAAATGCAAATGTAGATGACAACTTAATTATTTCATTTATTTTTTTTATTAAAATATACATTTCCGACATGCTGAGAATACTTAATTTATATATTTTTTAAATACATTTCTTAATCATCACTATATTATATTTATTTACTATTTATAGTAACATTGCTCGACTCGTGCAAACACACGAGTCTCTTACTAGTTTGATTATGAAAGACAAGTTCAACAACTACATTTAATTATAAAATACAAGTTATACAACAATGACAAAACAATTTGATTTTTTCGGAATCCACTCGAATTTTAAATTTCTTTTGCAATTTTGTTATTGTTGTTGTTCTTGAGTTCTTGAAACATTTCTATTAGAACTTTTAACGCATCCACACCACGATTCTTGCTTCCATTGTCTTCCTTCTTATATTTATTTTCATCATTCATAACATTATTTTCTTCTTGAATATCCACACCATTCTCCATGTGTTCACCCTATAAAATGTCACATGTGTAATCATCATATCATCAAAATCGTCGTTCTTGTTACACTAATTACAACTTATGTAATCATCATAGCAGCTATAATTAATTTATGTCATACTTGTCAAAAGGGGCATTCTCCATTGTTGTGCCCCAAAAAATTTCTCCCATTTTTGAAGACAATTGATTCAAGACACCTCCTCATGCTCATAAGATTCTCAATTGCTCAAGAATACTCAGGGGTTTGAGCATACAAGCACCTCTCCTAAGCAATGACCTACAATTAGGGTTTTGATTTTCTCAAGGAAAATTGGACTCCTAATTCCCCAATTGATTTTAATGGTTTCTCATATGCTTCAAGGTACCCTCATGACCAGTTTCAAGCATTACATTACAAGTTTGCTCAGTCAATTGCTCAAATGATTGAAAATTAACTATATTTGATAAAAAGTCAACTATGGCTAACATACAGTCAAACTCAAGATTTTTGGTCAACATCAAGATTTTGAAGTTACATTCAACATTTGATCAAGGGTTGATCATGATTTATCAAGAAAACTCAAGATTCATCAAAAGTTAAAAGTTGCTAAATTAGTCTTTTCTTTAGGAGAAGTCAACTGAACTTTTACTAAGCATAACTTTCACATGCTTCATCAGAATTCTCAAACCAAAGCATACCTTAAAGTAAATTCAATTATCTACAACTTTGTCTCTCTAAGCTCAAGTCTAAAAATGCTTCATTTGAGAGATATGAGCCAAAACATTACAGGTCATTTTGAAAGTCAACAAAAAGACTTTTTTGTCAAGGTAATTTACATCAAGTTAAAGACTTCAAATGAAAAAATGACCAACATGAAAATTGTAGGAGACATCTTGAGGTTTCTAAAAAGTCCATGATCACATTCATATGACAAAAATTGTGAGAATTATTGTTGGCACAAGTTGGACAATTTTTTAGAATGTATGAAACTTCAATTGAGTAATTATGAATTCTTGGACTAATGGGTCTAACTTTTGAGGATCAAACATGTTTATAATATGATAGAAGACCTTTAAGTCCATTGGTACATGGTCATATTTTTTATCCTATTTATTTAAATTTTTATTTAATTTTTATAAAAGAATTAAATTAAAAATAATAAATAGTTGGATTAATGTTGGACTATGATCATTTGGACATCTTCTAGAAGGCCCAAGACCTCATAAAAGCTTGCCAAAACCGTGAGAGACATGTTTGAGACAAGGATCTTTAAAAATAGCAAGTTAGAAAACATGTTTTATTGATTTTTGGTAACACCATGATCACTTGATTATTTCCTTCTTTGGTGACTTAAATCTTCTCCTCTATAAATACTCAAGCCCTCACACTACAATGACACGAAAATTTTGCCTCAAGAAAAGTCTCAAAAATCACAAATTTTCAAAGAAAGTGCACCATTGAATCTCAAGTTCCTGTTTGATTCAGTCCAAACCACCACCTCAAATCACTTCCAGAACATCTCCAAGATAAGAATATGTAACTTTCCATGCCTATTTGTACCTAAAACTTACATACATGCCATATCCGATTTGCATTCTTTTTTATTATTCGTATTATAAATTATATGCATTGTTAACAGATTCTAACAATTCAGATCGCTTAGCATGATTGTCTAGAACAGGTTTGAAGCCTTACATGCAAGTTTTAACATGAGGAATAGGAGATGTCATTGTTAGAGCATACAATTCTGTTTGTTTCATAGCGTAGTGGTAGTGTTCTTGTTTGGCAAAGGAGAAGGCGTGAGTTCGAGAAAAAAAAAATAGTCTTAAGATTTTTATTAATTAATCTAATTTTGGCCATATTTTTAATTAATTAACCTTTGTAATTAATTTATAATTAGATAATTAATTATTTTCTAAATGCTTAGAATTAACCAAAAAATATACAAAAAATTAATTTCTAACATTTTAGATATTAGGACATTAAAAAATATTTTTTAACATGTATTTTTATTTATTTGCTATTTATTTTTAGACAAGTGTATAGGATGTACAAATTCTGTAATAACCTAGTTTAAATTCCCGCACAATTTCTTTATCATGTAACTACCCCAAGGCCCTGTAATAGCATAAGATTTTACTTTTCTGCACTTATACTTTATATATATATATATATATATATATATATATATATATATATATATATATATATATATATATATATATATATATATATATATATATATATATATATATATATATATATATATATATATATATATATATATATATATATATATATATATATATATATATATATATATATATAACTGTGTAGTAATATACTTGTATGACAAGATAAAATTAATCGGTAGATAACCTTAAACAATTCCAAGATAACATAATTGTAATTGAATCACTTTGCACACATACACTTCTAGGGTAATCTCCTCTTGTTGCCTTCGGATAATTGGTCATGTCCCCTGAAAGTAAGGTTACTTTAGCAAAGACCCTCGATTAAATCATCATAGTCTCTTCGAATAAAGATCATAATCCTTCGATGACCATTCGAGTTGCCTACGAAAAGATGATCTAGTCCCTTGTTGTCTACGAATAATATGATGGCAGTCCCTTCAAATTGTTAAAGTATCTTTACAAGTTGCTTTCTATGACCATACGACGACCCTACGCCTGTCCATTCACATCCAATAGATAGGACTATCTACCAACTAATGGTATGGGCAACACTGTTTCTAACGGAGAAGGAAAAGAATAAGAACGACCTTTAGTGGATAATGAACTTATAATCGCTTGCTCACAACCTTTTTTCACAAATAAAAAACCTTTACACATCACACTTTTTCAAACAAAATATTTTCAACACTTTGTATGCAATCATTACAAAGTTAGTTTTTCAAAATATTTTCAAACAAATCACACACAAAGCAAGATTTTCAAAAGTGAGCTGACAATTAAGAACTCGTAGATAAATATGGATGAAAACGGTGCTAACACATTCCATTTTCATAACTTATCCTTCAAACTCAAAATCTATCAAAGTCTTTCATGTTCTTTTCAATCTTTCTTTATATTGGATAAAAAAAAGTCGGTAGCGACTCTTATTAACCGCAATATTTACGATAAAACGCTAAACAAGTCAGTTCTCTCACCGTATTACATCTATATTTTTTTTTTAATTTATTAGACACATTCTTATATTGGTAGGACATCATACGAGCACGACAACCACATAACGAGTTTTAACAAAAAGATGTACATTGTTACTGATTTTGTTCGTCTTTGTTCATCTGATTTCAAATGAAGTTGACATGATCGATTTCTAAGCATAGCAAAATGCAAAATAAGAAACAAAGAATATTTTAGGTTTCGATTTTGGACAATGGTTCAAGTAAAGGAATAAAAAGAGAAGAATATGATAAATTCGAATTAAGGATTTCTAGACATAAATAAGATTACAATTTTCATAGACCCATCTAAAGTTTTCTGTATTCTTATTGCTTCTTAAATGTACATATCCATGATGAAAAATAACATACTCCACCGTTAGCATCCAAGTAACATCCAAGTCAGTCTTCAACTGTGCCAAAAATGAATAAGTGGCCATTCACGTCAATTTCCATTAATAGAAATTAATTGAAAAATCAGTAATGTGAACGAGAATTTTTAGAAGGTTAAAGTTCAAATAAAATATTTTTAAAAACAAAAAACAAATATTACTATATTTAAAACACCTAAAATATATTTAACATAAATATTGGTTAAAATATTAAAAAGATAAGTTAAATATTTTTTAAGCGATTAAAAGATAAGTTTAAAAAAATATATATATTTATATACATTGAAAATGCATATAATTAACTTTTTAAAAAAATATAGTATATATTTAATACATTAAACATATAATATATATTTTTATTTAGAATTCTTAATTAACTAATATCCCGAAGCACTTGTTAGCATCATCCATTTATTTAATCCAAAATTTTATTGTTGGAAATGCAAAATACGATGCCTTAAGATTAATATTGTACTACTATTTCTTATCTTAAAAAAATATTAGTTCTTCAATAAGTGTTGAAATCACTTGTTAGGAGAAAACATTTATTATATTTAACCATTTGTCAACTATTTAGATTAAGATAGTTTAGTTGATTTCAACAATATTAAAGTAAGATGAAGTCAGTCTTCAATTAAATGCAACCAAACAAACACCTACAACTTTTGACAACAATAGTCAGTGTTTTTTTTCCTGTCCTATGTGCGAATGTGAGATTACATGCATATATCTCTACTCTCACGACAAAATTTAAGTGATTTTTACTAATGTTTCCTTAACATGTGGAATATTTTGGTAAATTAAAATAAAAAACTCAAGAACTAAATTATTCTTTCTATTTCCACATGTCCTACGTAGAACAACAACACAAACTAAAACAGTGAGAGCATTCCAAAACAATAAGAATTGTATGTGTCATATAATATAAAAAGTTAAAATTGTTATGTGCGTATTTAATGGAAATCATGGCCACGTTATAGTTGTTAGTGCATAAGATAATGATAACAGAAAGAATGAGAGAGTATATTTATTATTTTGTAATGATGATTATAAAAGTGTAAAAGATTGATTACAAATGACAGTTATTACTAGTCTATTTATACATAAAATAAATTATCACGTAAATCCTAACAAAAGATAAACTTAAAGACTAAGTTAACAAGCATACTAAACTTAACAGCTACGCTAACAAAATAAACTAGAATTCCATAAGCTAAATATATTTCTGAACGTAATTTCAGAAACTTCTACTTCTGATTAACAACTTCAGAAGCTCTACTATTTCTGAACAACACTACTTCTGACTCCAATAGCTTCTGAATATTAATTACTTCCAACAATTATGTGAATCGACAACTACAAATCATATTCTATGCAAATTTTTGTACTAGATATTAGCATTTTCTAAAGAGTAAACATTCACTTTAGTTTAACAAAGTGACACTTATTGTCCTAAAAGTGTCCTAGTCATTATAGTTTATGTTGTCAACACAATTTTACAATTTATTTGGTCATGTTTCCATTAGTCTTTATAGTCTATTTGGTGGGCAAAGATATACTTTAGGGTTTCTTTATCCACCTTTATGTCTTTTTAGGGATCTCTGACGAAATTTCCATAATATCTCATGAATTTGGATATGCATATCCGAACGAATCAAATTTTATTTTGTATCAAATAGTTTCGGATATACATATCCGAAGATGCCAACACTTTTATTTCAGATATGTATATCCGAAATATACACAAGTAGTGAATCAAAATCCTCACACTACTACAAAACGCACAAACAACAACGCGTAATTCACGACGGTTCTTCCAACATCGTGGTGACATCTCTAAACCCACGATGCTAATATTTTATTTTATTTTTTATTAAAAATTGTTAACATATAATAAAGGTGGCAGCCATAACCGTAGTTATAAAATTCAGGCTTTCTCGGGTTCAAAACTCAGTACCCTCAAATATATTATTCATTTAACGTTAAAGCGCGTCTTTTTCTATTTTATTTATTTTTATATATAAAATAAAGGGTTACGACCACGGGTAGAAACTTCAACCGTTGTGAGTATATTTATATATAAGCGAATTAACTCTCACTCTTTTACAGTAGCGTCGTATCTATCACAACAAAATCCTAAAATCCATTTTTTCTCTTCTTCTTCATCATTAGCATTCCTATTCTACAGTATAGCTATCAATCTTGTTCTTCTTACATAAAGGTATTATTATTTTTTATTATTCTCTCGTTTTCGTGTATGTTGTTGTTATGTTTCATTTGGTTTTCCTAAGAATTTGTTCTTGTTAGATAGTTTATGGCTCTTTTATTGTTGTAGGTTGTTCTATATTGTTGTTGCATGTTGTGTTGTTGACAAATAAGTTTACGATTTCACATGTTGATAATTTTCATAGTGTTTGTAGGACTTAAGAAAAGTGAATGAAGAAACAACAACAACATCAAACTTTATCTACTTTTAGAAGCTATAAAAAGAAATATAAGAAGTATGAAGCTATTGTGTTAACTTCATCCACCTTATATTTTTTCATGGCTTCACAAATTAGATGAACCTCATATGGTGATGATGGTGGTGGTAGAAAGTGTATAATATGAGTTGATAAATGATTTTACATGTGCAACTAGCAAGTGGTTATGCTTCTTTACTTACCACTTAAAGCTTCAAAGAAATGGTTAGTTGTTCAGTTCTCCCAATCTATGTAAATTAATTCGATATTTTTGTTGATAAATATTGTTAGTGAGTTTGTTATATCATATGTGATTTCTTGTTTCACTAACCCCTCATTAAACTTGCATTCATTTAAAAAGATTTTTAAGATAATAATTTAAAAAATTAAGTTATTCTTGAAAATCAACTTAGACGATCCAATGTTTTTCGAATTGCACGCATCTTGTAAATCATAATTCCCTTTTTAGCGTATATAATTTCATTCAATGTCACAAATTCTTCAAAACCATATTAATAGATGGATGCGAGTCTGGATCTTTCACACAAATCTTATGTTTGAAAAATAAAGTAGAAAAGAAAAGGGTGCCATTGATTTGAATTTGGTAACTTGAAAATGAAGTATCTTCATAAGTCAGAATTTGAAATTCATGTTTTGGCTTCTAAACATCAAACTAGCACGCATTTTTGGTCTAAACATGTTTAACCAACTTGCCAAAGTGGATTAGAGCCTTAAAACGCAAGGATTGGATGAGTTTTGATGTAAAACAGATCACACCTTACTCGTGTATCAGGTCCACACGATTTTCCTCCAAACTTCATCATTTCACATGCTTGAACATTCAATCAGCTTCCCTATAAATAGAGGGTCACACCTCATTCATTTTCTCAAGCTTAGAGAGCCAGAATCACCCTACCAAACTCCCTCTTGAACCAAACTTTCTGTAACTTGGAATTTGCTCTTACAACCTTTCTCAATCATTTTTCTTTGTCAATTCATCTTCCTTGAACCTTACTGAAGCTAACAGAAAAATAATTAAGCTCTAAAACTCCCTAAATCGTGCTAGCCAAGTCAAGTTTCAGAGTTCTGCAACTTAATTTCAATAGGTAGATTCCTTCACAAATTCTCTCAAACTTTGATACTATTATGAATCTCTCATTATCCTGATTCTAGTTGCAACAACTGTTTTCAACTGGAAGTATGTTTTTACCATGAAATTTCAAATCCCTTTTCAAAACTTCTCTTCTAAAACGATTGAGCTACAACTTATATAAATTTTTCGCGAAGGTGCCATTGGAATCATCTTGAAGAGAATAAGCGAATGGTACCGATCTCGTCTTCTAATTTTACAGTTTCTGAAACTTGTAGATTTCGTTGGCTAGAGATTGAAGATGACCAACGTGTCATCTATCAACCAATGAAAGCGTGTGTGATACGGTGAGAGAACTGACTTGAAGGTTTTGTGTTTGATCGCAAATGTTGCGGTTAGCAAGAGTCGCCATCAACTTTTCTTTTATCCAAAAGGAAAGGTGAAAAAACACAGGAAAGACCTTTGAGATTATTTCTTGAGTTCGGGGGTAGATTATGAAAAGGGAAGGTATTAGCACCCCTTTCATCCATGGTTTTCCATGGGCTCTTAGTTACTTTCTAGATCACTTGCTTTTGTTTTAAATTGTGCTTTGTGTGGTTTTTTTTTAAAAGTATTTTGTAAAGAGGCCATTGTTTAGGCAATCTTTGTAATAATTCTCGTTCGTAAGAATGTATACAAAGATGTTGATCTTTGAAAATGTTTTCAATTTTGTAAGATGTTTGAAAGTGTATGTGTTTGTTTTGAAAATAGCAAGGATGTTTGTTTTGAAATGGAGCAATTAATTAAGAGCAATCTACCTACTCAAATGTCTTTCTTGTTCATTTTCTTTTCCTTTGACATTGTTGTCTTACCATTGATTTGGTAAGCAACCCTATCTTTGGATGTAAACGGGATGGACGCGGGTCATCGTATAGCCATAATTAGCAATGTTTCAAGGTATCTTAGTGTGATCGGTGGATCTGGAACTGACTGTTTAACGCTGGTTCGCGAAATGTCGCGGAAGCAAGAGTCGCCACCGTCTTTTATTTTCTCCAAATGGAAAGGACAAAAGCACAGAAAAATTCCTTAAAGAGATTGCTCTCGGTTCGGGAGGTAGGTTATAGAAAGGGAAGGTGTTAGTACCCTTTCTATCCATGGTTATCCATGGGCTCTTAGATACTTGCTCAATGTGTTTTCAAAAATGTTTGCTTGCTTTTCAATGTGGGTTTAAAAAGTTTCTTTGAAAAATTTCAGTTCGACTCGTACGTCAGAGTGTTTGAAAAATTTGCTTTGAAAGCTTTTGAAAATGTGTTGGTGTGAAAAGTATTTTGTTTGAAATTAGAGCAAGTATCCTTGAGAACCTACCTACCCTAAGGAATTCATCTGTGTAAATGTCCTTTAAAGTAGTGCCATCCCACCATTGAGAGGTAGGTAGCACCACCGTTGGAGGTGTTCGGGTCAATTCGAGGTTCGGGACATGGTGATCACCAGAGCAATGGGAAGACACCTTAGAAGCTACCCTCATGCCAGGTTCCCGGATCATGAGGACTTACTAAGACATCCTCTACTCGACGATCACCTTTCGAGGCAAGGCAACAGTGAGGCGTACCCTAGGGGTGGTGTGTGTGATTCGTGTGTCGTTTTCATTGATATTTGTCTGGTCATGCTCATTGTGATCTACGCTTGATTTTATTTAAGTCCATACATTCTTTCATGCTTTTTTGTTAACAGTTAAAAATATTTGCGGAAAAGTAAATTCTAAGCTATTACAAATGGCGCGGGTCCACATCGCCAAAATTAAACCGGACCCGATTTGACAGAAAAGTAAAGAATTAAAAGAATTTAAAAAAAGTGCGAGAAATAATTGTTACAAAGCTTTGGGAGAGGTACATGATTATTTAAATGACATAAAAATAAATATGCGAAATTAAATAAATTACGAACGAGGGCGTTGGACCCTTTTGCAAAATATTATTAATAAGGAATTAAAATTAAGAATTAAAAGAAAATGTTTTTTTTTGGTATTTTTGTGTTTTTAGATTTAAGAGAAAAAGAATTAACTAAAACTAAAAATTGGATGTAAACCCTAATTCTAATTGTTTTTAAGTTTATTGTGAAAATATTAAATTAAAATCTAAATTAAACCTAATTTTTTTTTATGTACAATTTAATTATAAAAATAAATAAAATAAATACTATTATTGTGGAAGAAATATTAAACAAAAAAAGAATAAAAATTAGCTAAACTTAATTCTACATTTTTTAGATTTTACTATGAAAAGAATTAAAATTGTGACCTAATTCAAACTAATTAATTGCATGCTAATTTATTTATGAAAATAATTAAAATAAAATAAATATTATATTTCTCTCTTTTTCTGATTTTTGTGTATTTTATAATTTGTAAGGAAAAAATAAATAATTAATTAAAACAAATAAAGAAGAATATAATAGCAATTAAAAATAAAATAAGAAAAAGTATGGAGAAGGCAAACCAGGGGGGGTGGAGGTCCCCAATATGGAGGTGTGGCCCAGTAGTTTGAGCCCAATATCCCTCAGAATTCGTTGACTTTCCAGGTGCCATGTGGCTCTTTTGACTAGGGTTCAGGGTGTTCATCCCACCTATGCCCTTGATCTGAGCATTTTAGACGCGTGGACGCTTGGATGATGATGGAGCATGGTATGCCTTAACACTAGCGCTGCATGGGAATTTACATTGAAAAAGAATATTGGAAATTATACAGACCTGGGACTCGAACCCAGGTCTTTAACGTTGCCAGCACAACCACCTTGCCACTGAAGCGCTTCATGCATTGTTAACATTACATAAGCAACAATTATTATAAAAAGAACAAACGCATTAGTAATCTAAACGCGCGAAATTTTAAATCCTCCAATCAGCACCGGCCAACACATCATCTTCTCCGTTTTGTTTATTTCCTGAAAATGTAAAAGAAATTAGCGGGGGTTCTGAACCCCCTCAGTACACGCTTGTTTTCAAAATAGCGATTAGCACGCCTTGGTTCAGAAATTTGGCGCGACCATTGCAATCACTTCGTCCAAGCTTCCTGGTTTTGATCATGGTACTATTGTGTCTCAATTTTACAGGATAAGAGAATCCCTAATTGGGAGCTCAAGAAACCCTAGACTGTGTTCATGGCAACATCACGTATATAGCACAAAAACACAATCAAACTGTATGGTTAGCATCAGAAACTCATAACAAACATGAATCAATGAATCAAAATGGCAAAGCATGTATAAATTATGATGCACGATTCCAGAAATTTTTGGACACAGTTGAGGTTCAAGATACCAGTTCTTGGCGTGTTGATGGATGTTTGGGATTGGAATTGCTTCTGGGAACCTTGAGGAAGCCAATGGAATCAATATTAGGACTTGAATCAACCTAGAACACTGATTTCAGTTTTTGAGTTTTATGGAGAATTTTTCAAGTTTGTCTATTATTCTTCTGCGCAGCTTAGAGTCCTTTTGCATTAGGGTTAGACTCAGTACTTATGAGGGAAGGGAATTAAGTCATTAGCTGGCTTTGATCCATGCCCATGAGAGAATTAGTCTTAGGTTTTTCACCATTAACAAACTTTCCCTTTTTTTAAGCAAAACCAAGACTTGGTGTACAACATAACCCTAGCATGAGTTTGTGAGCTGGCACATGATATATGGAAGCTATTCAAATTCAAATGACACTATTCCATTGATTTTTAAATTTTATTTGAATTATTAAAGATTTAAAATGAATTAAATTAATAAAAATTAAATAAAATAGAAAAATCAATGTTTGATCTTGAAATTAATCATGGGACACGTGTGTGGCATGACAAGGCTGAATCAAGTGGAAGAAAGTGGGCCCTTTTGTCAAAAATTGAAGTTTCAAGGATAGTTGACTTTTGCCATTTCACAAAAATTTCCCAACTTCTCCAATGCATAACTTGCTCAATTCTTAAGCTTTTCTCATGTTCTTGGACATTTTGGAAAGGTCTTTGAGTCCTTTAACCAATTCCTTTGGTCCCATGTCATTTTGATTTTCCAATCTCAAGTTATGGCCTTTGACTTAAAGTCCCTTTTTGTTGACTTTTGAAAATGACCTATAATGTTGAAATTGATAACTTTTTGTGAGAGCATTTCTTGGACTTGAAGTATGAAGATGAGTTGTAGGAAATGTCTTTCTCTTCAAAATGAGCTTTGGATGGAATTTTTCTGATAATCCATGTGAAAGTTATGCCCTGGTCAATTTCAGTTGACTTTTTCACCTGTCCAAATAAGGAAACTTTTGCATCTTGATGATTTTCTGAGCCAAACTTTGAGAATCATGATCAAGCATTGATCAAGTGATGTTTGTGGCTTCAAAATGATATGTTGACCAAAAATTTGAACTTTTGACTGCCAAATGACCATTTTGCCCCTACAGTTGACTGTAGTGCAATTTAGGGTTTTGACTGTGCAATTTTGAGCTGAATGCCTTGAAACTTGATATGAGGATGCTTGACCATATTTGTAGGCATGTGAGACTTGATTGGGACTTTGAAAACTACCTTTTCTTGGTCAGACTCAAAACCCTAATTTTGACTGTTTAGGAGGCCCTTGCACTGTGCAACCCTTGGGGAATTTTGTGACTTGGCTTGGCAATTTCTTGAAGAATATGGGAGGGAAAATTTTGGGGTACAACAGTTGCCCCTGTTCAATCTTCTTAGACCTGAGGATGCAGATTGGCGGACGTGCCTTTCGTAATCCGAGGGTAGAAGATGATTGGACACTAGAGTGCCCAGAAATTTGCGCTCACATAGTGGCAGTGATGGTGGAATGGGCTTATAGATGCCATCTGGATGTTTGATTGCGTAAGAGATTCCTTGGCGAGAACCTGTATACCTGCAAAACAGAAAATGAGTACCTGACACGTTGCAGGAGCTGATTTTTAGATGCCTGGTATAGATGTGTCCTGACTGGTTACAGGAGCTGAGTCTGGAGCTTCAAACGGCGATGAAAGAACAAGGGATGGTTACTACCTTAGCATGAATGGTAAGAGAACCTTGGGCGACTTTAACTTCAACAACGCTCGTTGAGAAAAATCTGGGTGATTTTAACTTCAACAACGCTCGTTGAGAAAAAATCTTGGGTGTCTTCTATTTTCAACAACGCTTGTTGAGAAAAATCTGGGTGATTTTAACTTCAACAACGCTCGTTGAGAAAAAATCTTGGATGTCTTCTACTGGGATAAGAATCAGGGAGATCTTAGGGTCGATCTGACTGAACCAGAGAGGCCTTTGACTGGGTAAGAATCAGGAAAATCTTAGGGTCGACTTAACTGAACCGGACAAGGTCTTGAAATATCTTCAACTGGATAAGCATCAGGGAGATCTTAGGGTCGATCTGACTGAACCAGAGAAGGCCTTTGACTGGATAAGCATCAGGAAAATCTTAGGGTCGATTTAACTGAACCGGACAAGGTCTTGAAATATCTTCAACTGGATAAGCATCAGGGAGATCTTAGGGTCGATCTGACTGAACCAGAGAAGGCCTTTGACTGGATAAGCATCAGGAAAATCTTAGGGTCGATTTAACTGAACCGGACAAGGTCTTGAAATATCTTCAACTGGATAAGCATCAGGGAGATCTTAGGGTCGATCTGACTGAACCAGAGAAGGCCTTTGACTGGATAAGCATCAGGAAAATCTTAGGGTCGATTTAACTGAACCGGACAAGGTCTTGAAATATCTTCAACTGGATAAGCATCAGGGAGATCTTAGGGTCGATCTGACTGAACCAGAGAAGGCCTTTGACTGGATAAGCATCAGGAAAATCTTAGGGTCGATTTAACTGAACCGGACAAAGTCTTGAAATATAGCTAAGAATTTAACTGGATCTTTCCTGAAAGGTAAAAGTCAGTCATATGCAATGCATGATATGGATCAAGCAATGATGTTCTCAACATAAATGAGATTTGTATGATACGATGCGTTATGCATGTTATAATGATGTATGTGATGTTTTATGAATGCTTTTGTCTAGGAAAACGAATCCTTGACGGGTGCCGGGAAGTCATATCCTGGGCTGATATTGAAGAATAGATTTTGCTTCCGCTGGGGATGATAACTGCAAGAATACCGGTAGGAGAAGATGACCCCGTTGAGGAATAAACTTGACAAATGGAGGATTATGCGGGGAGAAAAGATACTCTAGCGACCATGCTGGGAAGCAATACTCTGTGGGGAGAGAGAAAGGCCTTGCTGAGTGTTGATAATAATTTGCTGGGGATAGGAAGACTTTGTCAACTACACTCTTTCCGTGGCTTTTGGCTGAGGATAACCCAGTTATATCCTGTTAAGGAAATAACTCTTTAAATAAAGCCGGACGACGCGTTCGTGCGCTGCGAGGATAAGCTTCCAGAATCTACTGGGGATAAGCTTGCTGCTTGGGGAGATGAATTCCAATTTTCTTGGGGAAACTAGATTGGACTCTCTTGGGGAAGTCTTGAATCGTATCGGGGAAGTGACTCCATTGAATGTTTGATATATCTTCGGGGAACAATCTTTAAACCAAGACTGCCGGGGATGCTTGTTAAGAATATGTGTATATTGCTGCCTGGGGATGTTAAGATCTGCTGGAGGATACTCAACTTCCTTGAGATTTGATAACTCTGCCTGGAGAGGAATGCACTGTTTTGCCGAACCACTCTCTGGGGAATTGGGATGTACTGGTTATGTTCTTTGGCTGAACCTACCTTGGTACTTTGGAGGACGAAACAATCAGATTGCTTAGACCACCCATTATTGCCCCTGTTTCTGAGGTGGGAGAGGAAGACCTATGAGGTGCTGATAGTTGTTGACGGACAAACCCTCTTCTGGTAGGCAGGTGATAAGATGACAGGACCTAGTCGTACGCTTTAATCCCTAACTTTTGCCTGGACCGCCCTTTCGGGTTTTCAGTCCACCGGGATACCCATTTTTGCCCAAGCCGCCTTTTCAGGTTTTCGACTTGCCGGGTGTACAGATTTTTTCATTTCGCCCGAACCCTTTTGGTTCGCCGGGAAGCCCTTATTTTTGCCTAGGTATGTCAACTTAGCGGGTCCTTGATTTTGCGTAGTATTTTTCCGACTATGTCCACGCTCTCAGAGTGTAGGGAGGTGCCCCTGTTGTTGTGTTGTCATGCCACCAGAAGATCTTCGTTTGATCGTCCAATGCCCCAAGTGATCCAGATGGAGATTTGCCCCAAGCTGGTTGGCCTTTTGAGAGATTCTCTGGATCTTGACTTAACTGCCCCAGATGGTAGACCATGATCATGCCGTGACCCTTGATTGGAGATACTCTTGTTCATTAGACTTTCGTCATGCGAATTTCTCTGCTGTTCAAACAACTAGTCATATGCAAGCAATGTTATATTAGAAATGCGAAGCTTATGTCTGTCTTGAAGTTTTTTGAAAATGCATTTTTTAGTAAAAACAAGTGAATTTTGTAAACTGCGATGTCAACTCGTTATTTTACCGCAAGCCTTAAGGAGTCAGGATACCTTTTGTAACAGTATACTTTCGAACTAACCCATGTTTCAGCTAGGACTTTTAAGAGTTATAACGTGGCCTGGTTCACGGTTTAAGAAACAAAGGATAAAGGCTCAAATTTTATTTGTACCCACCCGCTCTTCGTGATGTTCTTCAAACCTAAACTCAGCTAATCGTGTGCTAGACCTTGTTTGAGTCTTTGTCCTGATATTCCACTGATGGTTCGGATATTGAAAGTTTATTTTGAATAGGCAGTCATTTCCTTTTTTGTTGAGGGTTTGCAGGACCTCTTTCTTTTTGATTTGATTATCCCTTTTTTTTTTTTTTGCTTGGACTGTTTCCTTTTTTGGAATTACAGTCAGCGGGATGCCCCAGTTTCATAAGTCCCCTTTGTAGGTTGGGCTTTTTATTTATGAAATTTTTGATAGTGACTGCCTGTCCTTATGATTGTTCTGAACCCTCACTGTCTTTCTTCGCTTTGTAAGGACCTTTTTGGTGCCATTCGTTATGCACTCGGATCAACTGAGAGACTACCCTGCCCCAGGTTATGATAAAGGGTTTTAAATTTCGAAAAGAAAAACTCCTACTTCTTTGGCTCAGAGGGGTTGACGAGGGATTATCATCCTTATAACTCCAGTGTTTGGGAATTGAAACAATGCCTGTACCTCATCAGCGGGGTCTGTTCCAAAGCATACTGTAGATAACGGTATCGTTTTCGTCATCCTCCCTCAAGAGGCTTAGAATTAACGAGAGTTGACATCAGAAAAAATATGAAAACAGTTTGCATATGGTAAATGCGAACATATTGATTCAAAATAGACATAAGCGATGCATTAATGGAATAACAATGTTTAACATGAATAAATGTTTGAATAAACAAAGAAAAATACGACTTGAATTTAAATGATCAAAAGGTGCTTTCTATCCTAGCCATGTTTTGGCATGGGAGCAGTGATCACATTGGGAGTCTCGGCGGGCTCGAATTGTATTTCCTTTGCATCAATGAGGTCTTGAACCTTATTCTTTAGGGCCCAACAGTCATCTGTGTTATGCCCTGGGCTATCAGAGTGGTAGGCACAGCGAGCATTTGGATTAAACTTGGGGGATGCAGTATTGGGAAACTTTGGAGCCTCCCTGACAGTCACTAAATTGGTGGATAGCAACTGTGGCAGGATCTGTGATAAGGTCATGCTTAACCGGGTGAACTCTCTCCGGGGTCTTTCAGCCCTTTGAGGATTGTTCGGCCGAGGCGCGGCAGCAGGCTTAGCAATCATCACCGCACTGACAGATTGGCGGTGCTCAGGTCTCTCTGATTTCCGGGAACCATATACGGCACTAGACTCCTTCTTGAATGGTTTCTTTTCCGAACTAGATGATGCATCCTTCAGAATCTTGCCAGACTTTAACCCAGCCTCAATTCTCTCTCCAGTCAGAATCAAATCAGTGAACCCAGCAGAAGAATTCCCAATGAGATGGTTGAAAAACGGCCCAGATAGGGTCCCCAAGAACATGTCTATCAACTCCCGATCAGTCAACGGTGGCTGCACCCTGCCAGCCAGGTCTCTCCACTTCTGAGCGTACTCTTTAAAACCTTCACTTGCACCTAACGACATACCCTGAAGTTGGGTACGTGTGGGGGCAAGGTCGGCATTATATTGATACTGCTTGTAGAAAGCAGTAGCCAACTCCTCCCAGTTACGAACCTTGGTCCCATCCAGCTGATAGAACCATTCGAGATGAGTCCCTGAAAGACTCTCCTGGAAGAAGTGGATCCATAAATTCTTATCCGCAGAGTACGGCTGAATTTTCCGAACATAGGACCTTAGATGCAGCTTGGGACAAGACGCCCCGTCATACTTAGAGAAGGATGGCGCTTTGAACTTGTGGGGGATGACCACACCAGTTGATAAACCCAGATCTCCGAAATCCAGCCCAGGTACCTGTTGAACCTCCATAGCCTTCAACCTGTCTTCCAGTTGCTTGTATCTGTCTTCCACAGGAGGGTACTGTTCGTCATTGAAGTCTGTTTCAGTATCAGAGCCTGCAGGAGTAGGGACCTCCCTTTCTTGGTGACTACCTTCCCCCACAGATGGAGTGGTCCTTTCAGCCTCAATCTGTAAGGTGTTCCCGAGTCTGCGCCCAGTGTTAAATAGCACAGTCCTCCTCTTCTTCTTAGTCTTCTTCAGAAGCATGGTCTTCAACTCTTGTTGACCCTGAGCCAAGCCCTTGATCAGCTCCTGAAATTGGGCGTTCTGCGCCTGAAGAGCCTTGATAGATGCCTCGGTTGATGATTCAGGGTTCATGATGCTGAAATAAACAGCGAAGAACAGTAAGCAACCTGAAAAGAAGAGTACCTGTGATGCACATGATGAATGATATGTGTTTATGCAATGCATTCAAGAGTTCGAAAATTCAAATTTGTTGTAGGCCAAAAGGAACACACGTTATTATTAAGAAAATAATTGTTCAGTACATTAA
Organism: Vicia faba; assembly: GCA_948472305.1. Taxonomy (NCBI): domain Eukaryota; kingdom Viridiplantae; phylum Streptophyta; class Magnoliopsida; order Fabales; family Fabaceae; genus Vicia; species Vicia faba. Next base: position 390,974,445 of record OX451740.1, on the reverse strand, counting down.
AGCCTCACGGGCAAACATTAAAAAACAGATCAATCCCAAAAGACACTACGCATCCTCTTCGGAGCAATATAGGTATTGAGATTCCTTTCCTCGTGCAGTAGGCGGGTGAGCTCCAGGACCTTTTTCTCACTGGCATGTAGATTGGTTTCCAGAGAATTCTGTTCTTCCTTAAGCTGGATCCAACTCTTCTGCATCTCTTCCCAAGACGTGGGCATGTCAGGATGTTGAATGGTGTAGGACACCTCTCCTTCCAAGTCTGGCTCTTTGATCACGGGGAGAACATGAGGATAGGGCATCACCAGCTTCTGGGAGCGGGCACGTACCCATTTGAGATAAGGCTCCAATGGGATGGAGTTCCTATGCCCCAGTGTCTTGCTGTCTATCCTACTGGGCATCCTCCAAGCTCTGATAAATCTCTGGCGAAGTCCTTGAGTATCGTTGTCGAAGTCAAAAACTATGTCAGGAATTAACATGTCATGAGGACCATCCCTCCGAGCATAACCAAACTGTCTCCAAGCCAGGCATGGGCTATAAGTAATACCTCCTCTGATTCCAAGTAAAGGAACATTAGGGTACTCCCCGCAACGATCAATGATAGTGACATCTTCTCTGGACCGAGGGCACCAATGTATATCTGCATGTGTAAGAGTCATCAACCGTTGTGACCATCTCAAACCCCGCTCATTCTTCAAGACCGATTGTGGAAGGTGCGAAATAAACCACCTTCCCAGGAGAGGAGTGCAACACATAAGGACACCTCTTTTTCTCATGGTTCGAGTGTAACATGAGTGAAGGATGTCCCCCAGCAATGTAGGTATAGGATTCCTGGACATAAAAATCTGGACAGCACTGATATCAATAAGCTGATATGGGTTAGGGAACAACACCAAACCATAAACAAGGAGGGCCACAACCTCTTCGAAAGCTTGCAAGTCAAGGGAGTTCCAACATTCATGGGCCTTTTCAAACAGAAACCTGGCTAAGAACCCTTTGATACCACTTCTAACTTCCCAATGTCCCTTGAGGTCAGATGACTGTAGGTGCAAGGTTTTAGCAATCTCTTCAAGCTTAGGTTCCTTTTCTGTACCGTTGAAGGGTAGCTGATCAAGGATGGGGATCTTCAGGAGCCGGGAGAACTCCTCCAATGTAGGTACCAACTGATAGTCCAAGAAGGTGAAACAGTGATGCAGAGGGTCAAAGAATTGGAACAGGACCTTTATCATATCTTCCTCAATGTTGGTGTTGACCAAGCTGATGAGGCTTCCATGCCTTTCACTGAATGAAGAGTTCTCGGGAATCCTGGATATAAGCTCCTTAAGCTGAGGAGGGATCCTTACAAGACTGATTTGAATTGTCTTTCTACGAACAGTTTCCATGTCCTACAAAATAAGAACAAAGATGAAAATTCGAACCCATGAAATGGTTAGTTAATGCATATGATGCTGGATGATGTCATGATGCTATGATTAAACACACCACAGATATGTACAAAGACAAACATGTAAGGCACACAAAGCACACAAGACAAGCCCTTAAGGTTTAAGGCCAGCATGGGGTCTGGGTAGTACCCTCTTGAAGTTGGTGAGTTCAACCTGTCCTAATCAAAGTAACCGGGTTCTAAGGTTCCCAATATCACGGGATTGCTTTCATTGTTCATCGTTTCGATTTAGCCACTGAACTGGCGACCGAAATATTCCAGGAAAGCAACCCTCAATTGAGTGTAGTATCGAGTATCAACCAACCTCGGACTGCACCAAAGTCAGTTATCTCACTACCCTAAAGAGGCCAAGATGGTTCAATTAAGGTTCCTAAGGTCTGTTGATGCTTCATGACACCACATGGAGGCCCCGTACTCTCCTTGATTGACTCAAGGGTTACCGGTACACACCAAAGTGCCACATCAACGTAGCAGACTGCTTCAACCATGTCGGTATACCCCGCACAGTTCCCTCACAGCCTTGTTGCTACTTTCTAAGAAGGTATCCCCAGATCCGGGTTAGGATCTATAGAACTCCCAAGCAACCCACAATAATAAAGCAAGCAAAGAAGACAATTGAAAGCATAGTTATGACCTAGCCCTAAGGTATACCTAACTTTAAGTTTAATTCCCCAGCAGAGTCGCCAGTTCTGTGATCGGTGGATCTGGAATTGACTGTTTAACGCTGGTTCGCGAAATGTCGCGGAAGCAAGAGTCGCCACCGTCTTTTATTTTCTCCAAATGGAAAGGACAAAAGCACAGAAAAATTCCTTAAAGAGATTGCTCTCGGTTCGGGAGGTAGGTTATAGAAAGGGAAGGTGTTAGCACCCTTTCTATCCATGGTTATCCATGGGCTCTTAGATACTTGCTCAATGTGTTTTCAAAAATGTTTGCTTGCTTTTCAATGTGGGTTTAAAAAGTTTCTTTGAAAAATTTCAGTTCGACTCGTACGTCAGAGTGTTTGAAAAATTTGCTTTGAAAGCTTTTGAAAATGTGTTGGTGTGAAAAGTATTTTGTTTGAAATTAGAGCAAGTATCCTTGAGAACCTACCTACCCTAAGGAATTCATCTGTGTAAATGTCCTTTAAAGTAGTGCCATCCCACCATTGAGAGGTAGGTAGCACCACCGTTGGAGGTGTTCGGGTCAATTCGAGGTTCGGGACATGGTGATCACCAGAGCAATGGGAAGACACCTTAGAAGCTACCCTCATGCCAGGTTCCCGGATCATGAGGACTTACTAAGACATCCTCTACTCGACGATCACCTTTCGAGGCAAGGCAACAGTGAGGCGTACCCTAGGGGTGGTGTGTGTGATTCGTGTGTCGTTTTCATTGATATTTGTCTTGTCATGCTCATTGTGATCTACGCTTGATTTTATTTAAGTCCATACATTCTTTCATGCTTTTTTGTTAACAGTTAAAAATATTTGCGGAAAAGTAAATTCTAAGCTATTACAAATGGCGCGGGTCCACATCGCCAAAATTAAACCGGACCCGATTTGACAGAAAAGTAAAGAATTAAAAGAATTTAAAAAAAGTGCGAGAAATAATTGTTACAAAGCTTTGGGAGAGGTACATGATTATTTAAATGACATAAAAATAAATATGCGAAATTAAATAAATTACGAACGAGGGCGTTGGACCCTTTTGCAAAATATTATTAATAAGGAATTAAAATTAAGAATTAAAAGAAAATGTTTTTTTTGGTATTTTTGTGTTTTTAGATTTAAGAGAAAAAGAATTAACTAAAACTAAAAATTGGATGTAAACCCTAATTCTAATTGTTTTTAAGTTTATTGTGAAAATATTAAATTAAAATCTAAATTAAACCTAATTTTTTTTATGTACAATTTAATTATAAAAATAAATAAAATAAATACTATTATTGTGGAAGAAATATTAAACAAAAAAAGAATAAAAATTAGCTAAACTTAATTCTACATTTTTTAGATTTTACTATGAAAAGAATTAAAATTGTGACCTAATTCAAACTAATTAATTGCATGCTAATTTATTTATGAAAATAATTAAAATAAAATAAATATTATATTTCTCTCTTTTTCTGATTTTTGTGTATTTTATAATTTGTAAGGAAAAAATAAATAATTAATTAAAACAAATAAAGAAGAATATAATAGCAATTAAAAATAAAATAAGAAAAAGTATGGAGAAGGCAAACCAGGGGGGGTGGAGGTCCCCAATATGGAGGTGTGGCCCAGTAGTTTGAGCCCAATATCCCTCAGAATTCGTTGACTTTCCAGGTGCCATGTGGCTCTTTTGACTAGGGTTCAGGGTGTTCATCCCACCTATGCCCTTGATCTGAGCATTTTAGACGCGTGGACGCTTGGATGATGATGGAGCATGGTATGCCTTAACACTAGCGCTGCATGGGAATTTACATTGAAAAAGAATATTGGAAATTATACAGACCTGGGACTCGAACCCAGGTCTTTAACGTTGCCAGCACAACCACCTTGCCACTGAAGCGCTTCATGCATTGTTAACATTACATAAGCAACAATTATTATAAAAAGAACAAACGCATTAGTAATCTAAACGCGCGAAATTTTAAATCCTCCAATCAGCACCGGCCAACACATCATCTTCTCCGTTTTGTTTATTTCCTGAAAATGTAAAAGAAATTAGCGGGGGTTCTGAACCCCCTCAGTACACGCTTGTTTTCAAAATAGCGATTAGCATGCCTTGGTTCAGAAATTTGGCGCGACCATTGCAATCACTTCGTCCAAGCTTCCTGGTTTTGATCATGGTACTATTGTGTCTCAATTTTACAGGATAAGAGAATCCCTAATTGGGAGCTCAAGAAACCCTAGACTGTGTTCATGGCAACATCACGTATATAGCACAAAAACACAATCAAACTGTATGGTTAGCATCAGAAACTCATAACAAACATGAATCAATGAATCAAAATGGCAAAGCATGTATAAATTATGATGCACGATTCCAGAAATTTTTGGACACAGTTGAGGTTCAATCTACCAGTTCTTGGCGTGTTGATGGATGTTTGGGATTGGAATTGCTTCTGGGAACCTTGAGGAAGCCAATGGAATCAATATTAGGACTTGAATCAACCTAGAACACTGATTTCAGTTTTTGAGTTTTATGGAGAATTTTTCAAGTTTGTCTATTATTCTTCTGCGCAGCTTAGAGTCCTTTTGCATTAGGGTTAGACTCAGTACTTATGAGGGAAGGGAATTAAGTCATTAGCTGGCTTTGATCCATGCCCATGAGAGAATTAGTCTTAGGTTTTTCACCATTAACAAACTTTCCCTTTTTTTAAGCAAAACCAAGACTTGGTGTACAACATAACCCTAGCATGAGTTTGTGAGCTGGCACATGATATATGAAAGCTATTCAAATTCAAATGACACTATTCCATTGATTTTTAAATTTTATTTGAATTATTAAAGATTTAAAATGAATTAAATTAATAAAAATTAAATAAAATAGAAAAATCAATGTTTGATCTTGAAATTAATCATGGGACACGTGTGTGGCATGACAAGGCTGAATCAAGTGGAAGAAAGTGGGCCCTTTTGTCAAAAATTGAAGTTTCAAGGATAGTTGACTTTTGCCATTTCACAAAAATTTCCCAACTTCTCCAATGCATAACTTGCTCAATTCTTAAGCTTTTCTCATGTTCTTAGACATTTTGGAAAGGTCTTTGACTCCTTTAACCAATGCCTTTTGTCCCATGTCATTTTGATTTTCCAATCTCAAGTTATGGCCTTTGACTTAAAGTCCCTTTTTGTTGACTTTTGAAAATGACCTATAATGTTGAAATTGATAACTTTTTGTGAGAGAATTTCTTGGACTTGAAGTATGAAGATGAGTTGTAGGAAATGTCTTTCTCTTCAAAATGAGCTTTGGATGGAATTTTTCTGATAATCCATGTGAAAGTTATGCCCTGGTCAATTTCAGTTGACTTTTTCACCTGTCCAAATAAGGAAACTTTTGCATCTTGATGATTTTCTGAGCCAAACTTTGAGAATCATGATCAAGCATTTATCAAGTGATGTTTGTGGCTTCAAAATGATATGTTTACCAAAAATTTGAACTTTTGACTGCCAAATGACCATTTTGCCCCTACAGTTGACTGTAGTGCAATTTAGGGTTTTGACTGTGCAATTTTGAGCTGAATGCCTTGAAACTTGATATGAGGATGCTTGACCATATTTGTAGGCATGTGAGACTTGATTGGGACTTTGAAAACTACCTTTTCTTGGTCAGACTCAAAACCCTAATTTTGACTGTTTAGGAGGCCCTTGCACTGTGCAACCCTTGGGGAATTTTGTGACTTGGCTTGGAAATTTCTTGAAGAATATGGGAGGGCAAATTTTGGGGTACAACACTTAGCATTCTTTTTGAGGGACTAAGATCATTTGTAAGGCAACTTAGATAGCGTCATCGAGGGACTATGATCTTGTATTTGCTTGTTTTTGCTAAGATACCTTACATGCGTATGAAACAACCGGCTGAAAATCATCAAACAATAAAGTCGCCATCGAACGTCTTTTATCCTACATGTAGGGAAAGATAAACATCGAAAAAACCTGAAAAGGGAGAAGTCACGGTCTTGCAACCGAGAGATCGGGTAAGGGAGTTTGTTACGCGAGGGTAATGTATTAACACCCCACACGCCCGTAGTACTCTATGGTATCCACTCTTGTTATCTATCTTATGGATGTGTCTAATCTATGCTTACTGTTTACTATACTACTGAAGGGAGAATGCATGCAAAATAAAGGGAAAAATAATGTAGGGAAAAATAAAAATATGCTCGCTTGGGCCTTACCCCAATGCCTACGTATCCGTTTTGAGGAATCAGAGCCACCGTAGTTCGACTCATATGTTTGTGTTTGTTTGTGTTTTTTATGGACGAAGTTAATTCCTCCTTCTGTCGCAGCTCGACCTTTGGAGACTTATGCGTTGGCGCAAAAGTAATGATAATTTTGGTTTGATAGCTTGAGGCCGCTTTTGGTGATTGTCCAAATTTGAGTGTTTCAACTTGCGGATGTATGGTAATGATAATGTTTTAAAGTTGGTACACACCAGATACTCGTTAATTGCTTTCTATAGCATAACATGTTTAGGAAACTTTTTATTTGTATAATTACCATACCGTTCATTCTTTTTTGAATTACTTGCTTTTGACTTGAATTACTTTAGTCTCCTTTTTACCCCAAATGTGAGGAAGCTTTCCATTGTTCATATATATTGGAGGCTACAATTCTTGTTTTAACTGGATTTCGTTATGTTTAATCTTTTGTTTTTGTTGATTGTATGAAAGCATGAAAGTGATCAAAGCATTTTATTTGATTTTCAGCACAACTACTAGCTAAATATTCAATTCATCTTGTGAGAGTGTGTGATCATTTGTTAACCCCTTTTAGCTTTTTGGCAATGTCCATGTTGTTTTTGCTAAATGCTTGTCTATGAGTGTTTAGTTCATCTTTTAATATGTACATTGATTCTTTGTTTTCTTGAATCCTCAACCATAATTTATGGTTTGAATTTTTACCTTGTCTTAGAAAGTAGGGAGTTTTCACTCATTGATGTTGGTTGAATTCAAGTTGAGGAGAGCAATGTTTGCTCGTTTATATGTTGGTTGCTATGAGGTTGAGAAAAATAAAAATAAAAAAAGTGAAAAAGAAATATTAGAAAAATAAAAGAAAAACGATGAAAAAGTCTTGGAAAAAGAAAAAGAAAAACAATATGGAATAATATTGTGATAATAAGTGGTGTATGTTGGTTTGAAATTTGGGAAGAAGAAGAAGTTTGATTGAAATTATTTTGCTTGAAACTTTGTGAGCTGATCACTCTCTTAGGTTTAGGCAAGTTTTTGTTTCGATTAGCTTTAGAACTTATCTCTTGTTTGTTAACCAAGCCACATTACAACCTTGAAAAGCTCTTGTGATTCTTGCCTTTATATATTTTCAATGCAAATTTTTAGATGAACCCATAATTTAGTCTTTGTTTGCAAGGTTGTGGATGAGTGTTTTTATTCCTCACCTTTGTGTGTTCTTCATATACCGATGAATTTTTACTAGGTGTCATTCATGCTTGAGCTTGTGTTATTTTAGAATGTTTAGTATGACTTTTATACTTAGGATTCGTTTCGTTTATATATTGTCGTTGTAGGATTGTGGTAAGTAGTTACCTTGCGTGTGCGTTTTTGTTTGAACCATACATTTGTTTTCCGTTTTTAAAACTTGTTGATTCATGATTCTTTAGTTGATTACTTTTGCTTCTTTAAGTTTGTTTAGACTTGTTTAAGGACAAACAAATTCAAGTTGGGGAGAGTTTGATAAGTGCAAATTGTAGCTATTTTTTATATACTTTTTGTTTCACTTATCGACTCTTTGTGATTAATATCGGTTGAATAAACCCAACATTTGTGTATATTTGTTTAGTTTATATCTATTTATGTTTTCATGTATATAGTGTATCGTTTGATGGTTTTGTATTTATTTCGTAGGTATTTGAGCATAGTTGGAGTAAGAGGAATAAAAGCTCCAAGGTGCATTTTTGGATCAATAAAGAAATAAGGCCAAGAAGAAGGAGCCAATTGAAGTTGTGCAAAGAAATCAAAAAAATTTGTTGGATTTCTGTGCATCGTCGGGCGATGGGGCATCACGTCTACGTCATCGGGAGATGGTGGAGCAATGGGATGGAGTCAATTTTCCAATTGGGTCTTTTTTGTTTTGTTGTTGTGTCACTGGACGAGGAATAAAGGTGTCATCGGACGAAGCTTTCTGTCGTCGAGTGATGGAAGATATTTGTGGCTAGTTCTCTATGTGGCACAGGCTGCACCAAGTGTATAAGAATTGTCGCCGCACAAAGTGTGTTTGTCATGGGACGATGCGTGCAGGATAATTTTTCTTTATATTTCATTTTGTTGGGTTATGGTTTTAGGTGTGGTTTTTTATCTCCCAACTCCATCAACCTCATTTTTGTAGTGGGTTAGCTTAGATAACAACTATGGAGCTTGCATACGGGTGATCTGGGGTAGATTTCTCTTTGATCAGTGCTGACAAACAGGTAGATTATGGTTCATTTATCTTCTTCTTTGTGTATTCTCTTTTATTTGGGTTTTTATATGTATTTCTTTGAACTCGTGTATATTTTTCGCCCATGGCGTTATATAAAACTTGCTTTACAAATATTTGTCGATTATTGTCTTGGATTTTTTCTCTGTTCTTGGGATTTGGGTTGTTATAAACATATACTACTCAGATTCTTATCTAGGATGATAGTCTGTTAGTTTATGGATTCTAGAGATAGATTTAGAACTGACATTCACTTGGGTGTCTGATTAATGCCTCTGTGTTGGTTGTGTCACTTTGAGAGATCATCGACGTGATTAACATGGTTGACTTCTGAGTTGTTGAGGTGGTTGAGAGATCGCTACTAAGGTGATACAGTGGCCTCTCGATTTGGGTTAGAAATGACTTACGTTGTGAGTGATACGGGTGACATTGACGAGTATTGTAGGTTGAGTATAACTGGTCGATCAGTTTAAGTCTATGAGAAGTAATATATATTCACTCTTGATAATTTATTCCTTTTTATTTTATTATTTTTTACATTTATTTTCTATTGATAACTTTCACCTTTTCCATTCAAACCCCCAAACTCATTAACGAATGATTTATCGAACGGTGACTCGATAACCAATCTCTGTGGATATGATACGATATAACTTAAATATCACCCGGTAAAATAATACTTTATTTTTTCTTGCCGCTATAATGCTGCAACAATATACCATCCCACCAAGAATAATTCTTAGACGTTAAGCCTAAGTTAGCTAGAGTGTCTGCATATTCGTTAACTTCTCTATAAATATTTGTAACAAAAATTCCTTCACTTGAGTCCAAGAATGCAATTTTCCCATCTATTGGTTATCTTCTAAGGAATCAAAGTTAGTTTTGATATAACTCTAACCACTAGCATGGGATAATATTCTAATAATGTTTTTTACCAATTAGAAGAGATTGTGTGTTCCATAGCCATGATTGAACCCATTATCTCACAAAAGGGCATTCCCAAAACCAATAAAGCAAGCAAAACTTCCTAAGAGATTGGAATTATAGTCTCTAAACATTCCACCATGAGAAACCATGTTATGGGTTCCAACTGAGGCATCATCAATGTTCCCTTTGATCTAGTTAATCAACTTGTTATCCTGGATGAACGACTTAAGCACTAATTTAAGTTAGTGCAGTTGTTAGTGTGTAGGTGAAAATGCTCAGCCAAGACAAATCCATGTCACTTGTCCAACCAAAAATTTATATTATTCCTTTCGCCTATTAGCCACCAGGTATTCATTTTGAAGTCTAACTAACCACTCTTTACAACACTCCAAATAGAAGAAGATATGTGATGTCTAATATGGTCTCCTTTCCTGAAAAATATAAATTTAATTAATGAAGCCCAAGGATACTTAGAGTTAGTCATGTTCTAGCATTGTAAAATGTTTGAGGCCTTATTCTTAGAAACTAGAGATCTTAGATCAAGCCCACCTGCTTCTAAATTTTGACAACATTTCCTCCATGCCATAATCACCACCAATTTCCTTATAGAAGTGTCTTCACTCCATATTGCATTATATTTTAATGTCATTTAAAATAGAAATATTCCATAAATAAATTAGAAGGGTGTCCATTAGCATGACGTGAATCATAAACTTGACCATCAAAATTCTCCCATCAATAGATAAAAGAGATGTTTCCCAAGTGGCATGTTTCTCTTTTAATGTATCTGCAATAGGATAGAAGTATGTTGTTTTTGGTCTGCCTTTGAAAATTTAGGGCCCTAAGGTAAAGGAAAGGAAGATGACCTGTGCAAAATCCCACTTCGCTAGCTATAAGATTAGGCATATGAGAATTCATTGATCATGCATAAATGATGGATTTTGCAGGATTGATTTTTTTGCTAGAGCAAAGTGCATATCTTTGGAAAAGGTCAGAAATAACATGAATAGAAGCCATGTTTCTTTTTGAGAATATCATGATATCATTGACATAGAGAGTAACATGGAGGTCCTTTCACTCTTAATGGTATTTATCTGACTAATCTTTTGATCATCAACTAGTTTGGTCAGACCCCTGCTAAGCACATCCTCAACCAAGCAAAAAGCAAGGGTGATGATCACTCTGCCTCACCCGCTGCTTGCATTTGAAGTAAACTCTTTGTTAGCCATTGGTTAGGACAAACATATGGGCAACATGGATGATGCAGCTTATCCAATTACAAAAAGTGGTGTTGAATTCAAATTTTTGAAGCACCAAGAGCACAAAGTTCCAGTTAAGAGTGTTAAATGCTTTAGAGATGTCAACCTTCATTACAATGTTGTCTCCATAGGTTTTTCTATTTAAAAGATTAGCTACTTCAGACTGCTCAGAATTAAAATAAAAAGTAAAATTAAAAATATGTTAGAAAACATTACTCATTTTACCAAGGAGAAAATATAAGAATGGAAAATAAAAAATATTTGGTTGGTCACAACCCCAACACATTATCATTTAGACAAATACACATAAAAATAATATATCATTTAAATATATTAAAAATATAAACTATTCAATTACTTTCATTTTTAAAATATTTTATGAGTGAGTTCTCAAACTTTGTGTCTAAATATTGTGTCAGGTAAGAGTTTCTCATTGAAAATAATACAAAAGATTCTTATAAATAGAGATAAACCTTTGATAATTGAAATAATATTTTTTTGAATAAAACAAGTGACTTAATTCTAATTATTTCTTCACATAAAATAATGTTTCTTGTTGCTTAATTGAATCTAACATTTTTAGGTAAAGTGTTAGTGCACAAGAATCAATGATGAACAAAAGGAATATATTTATGATAGCAAGAGAATGACGGTGTTGTACCCCAAAATTTGCCCTCCCATTTCCTTAATATTTTCTCATCACAAGACCCTTGGAGCTCAAGACCAGTTAGGGTTTCTCTGCTCAAGACTTCTCCTTGCACTGTTGACCCAAATTAGGGTTTGTGTTTGAACAAAGATATTTTGACCTAAAATGCCTAAGATGACTTTCATGCTTCATGTTGGACTCCCAAGTTTATCCATACCAAGTTTCAAGTCTTGATTCCAAATTTTGCCCAGTCAATTGGACAGTTGACCTAGAAATCAGCTGTATTGGGGAAAAAGTCAATTGTGGCCAATTGACAGTCAAATCTCATGAAAATTGACCCACATCAACATTATGAACTCACATGGACCATTTGATCAAGTTTGGATCACAATTCCACAAAAAATTTGATTAGATCACCAAAAGGGAAAAATGGTCATTTTTAGGGTTTTGACTGCACAAAGGCAATTTTTGACTGTTTGACCTAGTCAATGGCAAACCAAGCTCACACATGGACTCAAGTACCCCATGGAATTGTCTTGACATGCTCAACAAGTTCAAAAGATCCCAAATACACAAGATTGACAGTTGAATTTCCCAGTCAATTGATCAATTTTGACTGTATACTGAAAAGTCAAACTTTGACTTTTTGGTCAAAATCAAGTGTCAAGATTCATTTTTCATCAAAACATGCCAAATCATGAAACTTGTTTATCAAGAAATCAAGAATTGCAAATTAGGGTTTAAAATGAAGATTTTTCATAACTTAGAATTTTTCTAAGTTATGAAAAACCCTAATTTTTTCCTAACTTTGTCCCACTTTCTCACCAAGATTCATTTGGATTCAAGCAAAGGTAAAAACATGAAAGTTGTAGCCTATAGAAAAATCTACAACTTTGATTCACAAAGTTTTCCCAAAAGAAGCTTGTAGCTCAAGTTACAATTTTTGGAACAAGGGTACCAAACCATTCTTAACTTAGAGAAAATTTGACCTATTTTTGACAAGGTTTTTACCTAACTTCAAGACCATTTTTCACATACTTCCACTTGGAATTTCAATTTGTATTTCAAATATGGATTGTAGTACACATTCCAAGCTTTCCAAAATGTCCAAGAACTCATAAACAACCTCATGGTTAGAGAGAATCGAATTTGGCAATATGGAGAAAACTCACTTTGTTCTTGGCCAAATTACATGTCCATAACTTGTGCATTTTCAAACTCAGCATGTGCTAGCTACATTGCAGGCCTCTAATCCCATTTTCACTCAATAATTCAATGCAAAACCATTGTGCCAAGATGTTGTTCTATGCATTTGGTCATTACATGGAGAACTAAGCCATAAATGGAAAAAGTAAAATAACCATTCTTGAAAAGTTACACTTTATGTCTAAAGCAAATCCAAGCAAGTACAGTTCAAATCTCCTTGGCACACGTTTAGGAACTAATTACATTGATCAATGCCAAGGTTTGCAGCATATTAGGGGGGCCTCTACCTGTCTAAAAACCAACTTGGACATTTGTTGCTTAAAGTGTAAGAAACATAGCATAACACAGCAAACCAAGCCTTAAGAAAAGTTATCAAGCACATTCTAAACATCCATTCTGAGATAGAACACGACCCTAACATCTCCATTGCCTCCCCATTCACAGAATCACCATTGAACTGCCCAAAACAGGGCATCCCTGCAACTTGAATCCCACAACTCATTTCCATCGTGCATCTTGGCCAAAAACACTTCAAACACATTCCATAATATCCATATAAACTATCCCAAACCTTGAACTGAGACTGTAACAGCCATAGCACCATTTGCCATTTCCATTTTTTCTATTTTGCAGGTGGACTTCTGCAGCTTGATTTGGCACGATTCAAGACACACCAAGCATTGGAATAACATCACTACACTTCAGGTAAGCTGTACAAATCATCATCTTGCCCTGAAAGCTCCTCCATTGCAAGGCACGATTCCAACTGAACAGGTATATTCATGAAGTTCTATCTCTCAATATAGGCATTGTTAGCTTTAGGTTTGTGAAGAAAACATGTCACATTCATAGCCCTGAACATGCCCATGTGATTAGATTTCATTTATATTATGTATGCTTAGAGAATTTTAAGTCTGAACATTGAATAAAAATTAGGTCAGGAATTGGGGGAGAAGAAATTCTCTCTCATTTCTGAGAGTTAGATTGACTTCTTTATATGTCTAGAATCGTGGCTTCAAGCTCTACAGGTTTCATGTTGGAAGATTTGGCAAAAGATCAAAGAATCAGGAGTTAGGGATTTGAGAAGAAAGGCGCGTGTTTTTGATAATGTTTGTCTGAAGGTTGAAGACAACAACCTTCTGGGCTGGGCCTGATTTGTCATTTCTATTTACACCATGCTTTTGCTTTTACACCCCCTAGGCCCATTTGACTTATTTTCATGATTTTTTGACTTTTCTTTTTTTGTTCTGACTTATTTATTTTTCCTCACAATATAAAAAATATGAAAAAATATTTTTACACCACTTTTATATTTATTAGGCTTTTATTTGTTTAAATAAGTATTTGTACATAAATAAATACATAAACATATTTTCATTTAAAAAATACTAAATAATGTAAACACATTTTATTTTCCATTTTTATTTTATTTTATCTTCTGAAAATATTTTATATAAAATATACTTTTTTTTATAAATATTAAATATTAATTATTTTGTATATATAATATATATTTAGTAAATAATACAAATATATATATATATATATATATATATATATATATATATATATATATATATATATATATATATATATATATATATATATATATATATATATATATATATATATATATATATATATATATATATATATATATATATATATATATATATATATATATTAGTATATTTAGGTTAAAAATACAAAAATACATATATTTTATTTTATTAATATTTGGCATTAAAAATACATTTTTTTTATAAACATACTTCATTTTTATTTTATTTTTGTATATAATAAATAATTTGTACATATTGAATAATTAATACATTTTACTTAATAAAATTAGGGTTTTGCCCTAAGCATAAAAAATCCAAAAATTAATACCTTTTTATTTTGTTTATTTGACATTAAAAATACCTTTTTTTCATACATATAAAAAACCTTTTTGCATCTTGCATATTTATTTTATTTCCATTTAATTTGTGCAATTAAATACCTTGTAAATAATTCAATATTGATGTAATAGTCTAGGTTTAAATTCCTTGTCAAAATCCCCATTTGAACATTTGTACCCCCCTTCCCATATATTGTGTTGTAATAGCTTAGTAATTTTATTTTTCGCACTTTAATGCTTTCTAAATATGCCATGTTAGAATTAGGGTTTGTATGCGAATCAAAAACAACAAAAATAGTTTAACCTAATTTCAAGATAAACAAGCATGAAAATGGACAACACTAATCACACTTGCACCCCTAGGGTATTCCACTTGTTGCCTTCAATAATTGGGCCATGTTGCATGTTAGGTGTCTTTGGCAAAACAAAACAATTCCAATGATCATAGTCCCTCGATGACGCTTTCGAAAGTTACCTAAAAATGATCAAGTCCCTTAAAGGAAAATTGCCAAAGACACTTGACACCATTGAAATCATGGTCTAAACGATGACCCACGCCCGTCCCGTTAACATCCTAACACAAGATTGTCCACCAAATACAATGGTGGAACAAAATTGTTAAAAGGGTTAAAAACATAGGAAAGATCTTTGAGAAATTTAGGGGTAGACAACTCTTAGTTACTTGAATCAAAACTTACACTTGCCTACTTTTCAAAACCACACATCACAACACACTTTCAAAACAACTTTCAAAAACATTGAAAACTTTTCAAAAGATAAGTACACCTTTGTATACATCCAAACATGGGTCATTACAAAGGTTGCCACAACAAATGGCCTCTTTTCAAAACATTTTCAAACCCACACACAAAGCACCATTTCAAACAATTGAAAATTAAGGCAAGTTGATCTAAGCAAGTAACTAAGAGCCCATGGATAACCATGGATAGAAAGGGTGCTAATACCTTCCCTTTCTATAATCTACTCCCGGAACCCAAGAAAACATCTTAAAGGTTTTTGCTGTGCTTTTTAAACCTTTCCTTAGGATAAAATAAAAAGTCGGTGGCGACTCTTGCTCAACCGAAACATTTGTGAATACAAACGCAAAACCATAGTCAGTTCTCCCACCGTATCACAGAACTGGCGACTCTGCTGGGGAAAAAAATTAAAAGTGGAGTAACCTTAGGGCTTAGATCACCTTTGTTTTCAATTGTTTGCTTTGTTTGCTTTTATATTTGTGGGCTTTGCATCGGAGTTTCATAGATCCTAACCCGGATCTGGGGAATACCCTTTTTAGGTAGCATAATCTGTGAGGGACCTGGCCGGCATAGACCGACATGGGTGAAGCAGTGGCTACGTTGGTGTGGCACCTTGGTCTGTACCTATATCCCTTGTGTTGCAACGAGGAGAATATGGGTCTTCTAAGGAGTCATTAAACACCAACCAACTTTAGAACCCTAAATTGACCAAACTTGGCCATAGAACAGTAGCAGTATGCTACACTCATTGAGGCTAAACTCTCGGGATGGTTCTGGCCGCAAGAAAAGATTGCGATGCTGGAGTTATGACCAATTGAGGGTAGTCAATGATTTGAGATCCTCTAGAACCCGGTTACTTTTGATATGACAGGTTTTAACCAACGAAACCAAAAGAGGGTAATACCTAAACTTCATGCTGGCCTGAAACCTAAGGGTTGTCTTGTGTGACTTGTGTGCCTTATCATGCTTGCCTGTGTGAATACTTGTGGTGTGCTTCATCATAGCATCATGCCATCATACCATTGCATGCATCCTGTATAAGGACTAACCCATTTCAAAGACAAAAAAGTTTCATCTTTGCTCTGTTTTGTAGGACATCATGATGCCCGTGCGTAGGAATACTATCCGGCTCAACTTTGTTCAACCACCAACTTTGCTCAAAGATTTGGTTGATAGGATTCCAAACACTACTTCCTTCATCAAAAAGCATGGTTCTCTCCTTGGCTTGATCACTGCAAAGTGGGACCAACAACTGATAAGTGTTCTGACCCAGTTTTATAACCCCCTGTATCATTGTTTCACCTTTCAAGACTTCCAGCTGGTCCCTACCCTGGAAGAATTCTCTTATTTGCTTGGGATCCCTGTTTTGGAACAAACTCCATTCACTGGTTGGGAAAAGACTCCTAGGCCTGAAGAGGTTGCTGTAGTTCTCCCCTTGACCAAAGAAGAGGTATTGGCTAACTGGGAAACTAGAAGTGGAGTTAAGGGCTTTTTGGTTAAATTTCTGGTTGGCAAAGCTAATGATTTCTGGAATGACTTAGACTTCAAAGCATACGAAGACATTCTGGCTCTCTTAATCTATGGTCTGGTATTGTTTCCCAATCCTGACACCTTTATCAGTATCCATGCCATAAGGATCTTCATGTCTCGGAATCCTGTACCCACTCTTTTGGGTGATATCCTGCAACAACTCTATGCTCGTACTGCCCGAAAACGGGGAACTCCGTGGTGTTGTGCCCCTTTGCTAGTGAGGTGGTTTATTTCGCACCTTCTTAAGTTCGTGCTGAAGAATGAAGAAGGAAAGGGGTGGGCTCATAGGTTAATGTCTCTCACTGATAATGACATCACTTGGACTCTCAGAGGTTTGGATGAGGTAGCTGTTATTGATCGTTGCGGAGAATACCCTAATGTCCCATTGATTGGTATCCAAGGAGGAATCTCTTATAATCCATGCTTAGCTCTCCGCCAGTTTGGAAGAGCCAGAAGAGCAGGGCCTCATGAAATGTTGGTTCCTCACTTCCATTTTAAATTTCAGGTAGACAGTGACAAACTACGCCATGGATTCATTAAGGCTTGGGACAGAATTCACAAAGCTGACCCACATGAGTTGGGACCAAAGACTTCTCTACCAATGGAACCCTATTGCAGATGGGTCCGCATCCGTGCTCAGAAGTTAGGTATGTCGTACGAAGCTGTCAGACCTATCATTCTTGAATCTCCTGATGAAGATGGTGTTCCTCCAACTGTTCTCCCTCCTCAGATACCCACTGATTTTGACACAATGAAGAGATCTTGGGCGCAGCTAAAGGAAGAACGGGATTTTTATCGGGAAAAGTTCAACGAACAGGAACAGAAGATCCAGAGGCTGACTAAGCAATTGGAGGAAGAGCGGGTTCTGAATGACTACATCCATACAGAGAAGAGGAGGCCATGGGAGCACTGATGGGCTTTGGATATTTCCTTTTACAGCTTTTATTTCCTTTTCAGTATTTTTCATTCCTGTAATGCCTAAGGGCAAGTTGTTGAACAATTTAAAATTTGAATCTAATGAAGTGTGTTTCCCTTTTGTCTACAAAGTTGAATCTTGTTTGTCTTTGAAAACATAAAACATACGCATCTCATTGCACCATATGCATAGCAGGTACCCCTTTTTCACAGGTTGCTTAATCTTCTTCGCTGTTTATTTGAACAGTCATCATGGATCCAGATTCATCCAGTGAGCAAGCAATCAAGGCCCTTCAGGCCCAAAGTGCCCAGTTTCAAGAAATGGTCCTGAGCCTGGCCCAAGGTCAGCAAGAGTTGAAGGCTCTACTCCTGAAGAAGAAGAAGAAAAAGAGGACTGAGTTATTCAACACCGGACGCATGTTTGGGAACACACTCCATAATGAGGCTGATCCAACTACTTCCTCTGTAGAGAAAGACAGTCCCCAAGGGGGAGGAGCTCCTAGTCCTGCAGTCTTTGACAATGAGACGGACTATAATGACGAACAATACCCACCCGCTGCTGACAGATACAAGCAATTAGAGGACCGCAATCAGAATGTACCAGGGCTGGATTTCGGAGATTTGGGGTTATCTTCTGGGGTTGTAATCCCACACAAGTTTAAGGCGCCTGCCTTTGCCAAATATGACGGGGCTTCCTGTCCAAAGCTGCATCTAAGGTCGTACGTAAGGAAGATCCAACCTTACACGGCAGATAAAAATCTCTGGATTCACTTCTTCCAAGATAGCCTTTCGGGGTCACAGCTTAAGTGGTTCTATCAACTAGATGTGACTAGTATCCGACATTGGTAAGATTTGGCAACCGCATTCTACAGACAATATCAATACAATTCTGATCTCGCTCCTACGCGTACCCAACTTCAGGGTATGTCTCTAGGAACTAGCGAAGGGTTCAAAGAATATGCACAAAAATGGAGAGATTTGGCTGGCAGGGTGCAGCCTCCATTGACTGATCGTGAGCTGGTTGATATGTTTCTAGGGACCTTGTCTGGTCCATTTTTCAATCATTTGGTTGGTAATTCCTCCGCTGGGTTTACGGATTTGATCCTGACAGGTGAAAGAATTGAAGCTGGCATCAGATCAGGAAAGATACAAAAAGCTGCCTCCACAAGTTCTGAGAAAAGGCCTTTCAAGAAAGAAGCAAGTGCCGTCTATGGTCCTAGAAGACAAGTCAAGCCAGAGAGCCGCCAAGCCGTCAATGCCTTGGTCATTTTAAAGCCTGTTGCTGCTCCTCAGCAGTACAATCAACAAAGAGGTGAAAGGCCCAAGAGGCAGTATACTCGACTGAGTATGAGCTTGTCACAAATCTTACCGCAACTGTTATCAACCAACCTGGTGACCATCAAGGAGGCCCCGAAGGTCGTGAACACTGCATCTCCTAAGTATAACCCTGTGATACGGTGGGAGAACTGACTTGAGAATTTGCGTTTGTTTTCACAAATGTTTCGGTTGAGCAAGAGTCGCCACCGACTTTTTATTTTATCCTAAGGAAAGGTTAAAAAGCACAGCAAAAACCTTTTGAGATGTTTTCTTGGGTTCGGGGAGTAGATTATAGAAAGGGAAGGTATTAGCACCCTTTCTATCCATGGTTATCCATGGGATCTTAGTTACTTGCTTAGATCACTTGCCTTGTGTTTTCAATTGTTTTAAATGGTGCTTGAGTGTGTGGGTTTGAAAATGTTTTGAAAAGAGGCCAATGTGGTGGCAACCTTTGTAATGATCCATGTGGGGATGTATACAAAGATGTATGTCTTTTGAAAAGGTTTTCATTTGTTTTTGAAAGTTGTTTTGAAAGTGTAGTGATATGTGGTTTTTGAAATAGGCAAGTGTTTTGTTTTGCAAGTTTGATTCAAGTAACTAAGAGATTATCTACTCCTAACTTTCTCAAAGATTATTGCTATGTTTTAACCCTTTTAACAAGTTTGTTCCACCATTGTATTTGGTGGACAACCTTGTGTTAGGATGTGGAAGGGACAGGCGCGGGTCATCGTTTTAGACCATAATTGCAATGGTGCCAAGTATCTTTGGGCATTTTCTTTAAGGGACTTGATCATTTGTTTTTGTTGGTTTTGAAAAATGTTATCGAGGGACTATGATCATTCAATTTGTCTGTTTTGCCCAAAGAGACCCAACATGCAATATGGCCCATTTATTTGAAGGCAACAAAGTGGAGTACCTAGGGGTGCAAGTGTGATTTGTGTGTCCATTTTCATGCTCATTTGTCTTGATATTAGGTCATAACTATTTTTTTTGTCGTTTTTTTCGCATACAAACCCTAATTCTAACATGTTATCATTAGAAAGCAATAAAGTGCGAAAATAAATTTACTAAGCTATTACAAAACCAAATATGGGAAGGGGGGTACAAATGTTCAAATGGGGATATTGACAAGTAATGTAAATCTAAATTATTACATCATTTTTGAATATTTGCAAGGTAAATAAATTGCATAATTAAATGGAAATTAAATAAATATGCAAAATGCAAAAAAGAAAGTTTTTATATGTATGAGAAAAGTATGGTTTATGTAAAATAAAATAAGAAAATAAAAAGGTATTATTTTGAGTATTTTTAACTTTTAGGGCAAAAACCCTAATTTTAAAGAAAATGTATTATTATTTAATTTAATACAAGTATTTACTTATTATGTACAAAAATAAAATAAAATATAGTATATTTGTAAAAAGAGGGTATTTTTTAGTGTTTAAATAAAAAAATAAAATATGTACATTTTTTGGTATTTTTACTCTAAGTATATTTACTCTAAGTACATTTTTTGGTATTTTTACTCTAAGTATATATATATATATATATATATATATATATATATATATATATATATATATATATATATATATATATATATATATATATATATATATATATATATATATATATATATATATATATATATATATATATATATATATATATATATATATATATATATATATATATATATATATATATATATATATATATATATATATATATATATATATATATATATATATATATATATATATATATATATATATATATATATTCATATTATCCTAAATATGTATTATATATATAAATAATAATAATAATTAATTTTTGAAAATAGTATTTTTTTTATGTGAAATATTTTCAAAGGGTTATATAAAATAAAAATAAAAATAGAAGTATTTTTACATATTTTCCATTTATCCTAAATAATAATATGTATATATATTTATGTATAAACTAAAGGAAAATCAAATAAAATCAAATAAAAATCAAAAAATGGTGAGAAAAATATTTTCAAAATTTTAATATGCTGAGAAAAAATAAACAAGTCAAACAAAAAAAGAATAAGTCAAAAAGAATTAAAAATAAGGCAAATGGGCTTAGGGGGTGAGAAAATGGAAATAGGGTGCAAAAAGAAGAAACCACACAGGCCCAGCCCATGTGGCTTCATCTTCAACCTTCGTTCAACAACATTCAAAAAAACGCGCGCCCTGTACTCCAGCTGCTAACTCCTGATTCCTGGCTTTTTAACAAAAACTCATAACATAAAAAATGCTCAGCATGAAGAGACGATTCTAACCATGTATAGAACTTGACCTAACTCTCTAAGATGAGGGAGAATTTCTTCTCCCCCAAATCCTAACCTAGTTTTTCTGCCATTTTCAAACTCCAAATTCTCTCTACTCAGGCAAAAGAAATGAAATGTAAAGATATGTACATGTTCAGGGCTATGAGTAGAACCTTGTTTCTTCACAAACTTAAGACTAAAGATACATGATAAGAGAGATACGAGTTCAAAGTTTTACCTGTGCAGTTGAACTTCTATCTGGAGAATGAGGAACTTCTAGTGCAAGGTGATGATTGGAAAAGCTTCCTTGAGGTCCAAGGATGCTGTTTCAATGCTTACTTTGTCTTGAAACTTCTTGTATCGAGCTGTGGAACTTCAACTGCAAAAGGAAAAAATGAAAATGGTGGAAGCTGTTAGAGGGATTACAGGTCAGGTTTTAGGTCATGGTTAGCTTGCATACATGCTAGGGAATGTGTATGAATTGATTTTGGTAAGAATGCTCGAGGGAAATGGGAGTTGGCACTCAAACTGCAGAGGCAACTCTGTTTTTGCAGTTTGAGGATGATTCTGAGATGGAGGGTGCTTTGGAGGTCAAGGGCTCGTGCAAAAGCTTGGATATGTTCTTTGGAATGTGTTTGATTAGTTTTGTGTTGTGTGTCTATGCTGGTATGAGAGTTGTTACAAGTTATGGACTTTTCTTCTATGTGAAGCAACAAAATGCAACTTGGCTTTCTAGGTCAGTAGAGGACCCCCTAATGTGCTGCATAAGCTTCTCTTGATCAGTGTGTTATGCACATAATCTTGTGCCAAGCAGATTTTCCATGTACTTGTTGGATTTCTAATTTGACATAAAGCTACTTTATACAAAAATGGCCAATTTGCTTTATCCATATTGGGATTAAACCCTCATACAATGCTTGCACTCAAAGAACAACACTTTAACACATTAAATATGCATTAAATTATGGAGTGTAACTTGGTTTAAGGACCTGTAATCTTGCCTAAAGCATGCTGAGTTCAAATGGTAAGGTTATGGACATGTTTTGATGAAGAACAAAAGTGAATTTTTGCCAACTTGTGAAATTCGAATCTCTCAAGTTATGAGGTTGTTTGAGGAGTTCTTGGACATTTTGGAAAGCTTGGAATGTGTACTACAATCCATCTTTGAAATTCAAATTGAAATTCCAAGTGGAAGGGTATGAAAAATGGCCTTGAAGTGGGGTAGAAAACCTTGTCAAAATAGGTTAAAATTTCACTAAGTTAAAAATGGTTTAGTGCCCTTATTCAAAAAATTGTAACTTGAGATACAAGCTTAAAATGAGAAAACTTTGTGAATCAAAGTTGTAGATTATGCAACAAGCTACAACTTTCATGTTTTGACTTTTGTTTGAATCCAAATGGATCTTGGTGAAAAGATGGGGCAAAGTTGGGAAAAAATTAGGGTTTTTCATAACTTAGAAAAATTCTAAGTTATGAAAAATTCCATTTTCAAACCCTAATTTGCATTTTGTGATTTCTTGGTGAACAAGTTTCATGATTTGGCATGTTTTGATGAAAAATGAATCTTGACTCTTGATTTTGACCAAAAAGTCAAAGTTTGACTTTTCAGTGTACAGTCAAAATTGATCAATTGACTGGGAAATTCAACTGTCAATCTTGTGTACTTGGGATCTTTTGAGCTTGATGAATGTGTCAAGACCATTTCATTGAGTCCTTGAGTCCATATGTGAGCTTGATTTGCCATTGGCTAGGTCAAACAGTCAAAAATTGCCTTTGTGCAGTCAAAACCCTAAAAATGACCATTTTGCCCTTTTGGTGATCTGATCAAATTTCTTGTGGAATTGTGATCCAAACTTGATCAAATGGTCCATATGAGTTCATAATGTTGATGTGGATCAAATTTCATGAGATTTGACTATCAATTGGCCACAGTTGACTTTTTCCCCAATACAGTTGATTTCTAGGTCAACTGCCCAATTGACTGGGCAAAACTTGGAATCAAGACTTGAAACTTGGCATGGGTAAACTTGGGAGTCCAACATGAAGCATGAAAGTCATCTTAGGCATTTTAGGTCAAAACATCCTTGGGCAAACACAAACCCTAATTTGAGTCCACAGTGCAAGAAGAAGTCTTGAGCAGAGGAAACCCTAACTGGATCTTGATCTTCAAAGGTCTTGTGATGAGAAAATGTTGAGGAAATGGGAGGGAAAATTTTGGGGTACAACAGTTGCCCCTGTTCAATCTTCTTGAACATGAAGAGTTAGATTGGCAAGTTTGCCTTTCGCGACTCGAGGGTAAAAGGAGATTGGACACTAGAGTGCCCGGAAATTTGCACTCGCATGTTGAAGTATCAGCAATGTGATGTCAGGAATGGGCTTACAGATGCCATTTGGAGAGGTGGTAGATAGGGAGATGGGCTTATAGATGCCATCTGGAGACGTGACAGAACCTTGTCGGGAATGGGCTTATAGATGCCATTTGGAAGTGTCGATCGCATAAGAGATTCCTTAGCGAGAACTTGTGTATTTGAGAAAGACGGATGTTTTCCTGGCTTGTTACAGGTGTTTGATCTTCAGTCTCCTTTTGCAGATATGCCCTGGCTGGATACAGGTATCGAATCTACAATTGGTGTCTCACAAATGTTCCCTGGCTGGATACAGGAGTCGAATCTGGAAATAGTCGTTAATAGATGTGCCCTGGCTGGATACAGGAATCGAATCTTCGAACTCTTCAGACGTGCCCTGGCTAGATACAGGAATCGAGTCTGGAAACGTGGTCAACAGATATGCCCTGGCTGGATACAGGAATCGAATCTGGAGATGTTGTAGTTGATAGATGTGCCCTGACTGGATACAGGAATCGAATCTTCGAACTCTTCAGACGTGCCCTGGCTAGATACAGGAATCGAGTCTGGAAACTGATCACTCTCAGATGTGCCCTGGCTAGATACAAGTATCGAATCTGGAATTGTGACAGTTGAGGGTAGTTGTTTTTTGGGATTGTCTTTTTCCTGAAAAGGCAAAAACGTAAGTTGTATGCAATGTCATGATGTATGATATGCATGATGTCATGATGTTCAACCTGAGATGGTGTTGTATGCGCTTTATAATATATGTAAGCAAGGTGTATGAAAATGTGAAATGTTTATGAATGTAATTTCGTCTTAGGAAAACGAATCCTTGACGAACGGCCGGGGAGTTGCTCTGTGGAAGAGATACGTGGCCGAAGTTTTGATGAGAGGCCTGTTGAGGACTTTAATGATGGATTCCGCTGAGGATAATGACGATAAACTCCGCTGGGGATTGAAGGAACTTTGCCGAGGGCGGTCTTCCGTGGTTTTTAGCGGAGGATAACCCAGTTATAAGTCCTTGTGAGGAAATAACTCTAAATAAAACTCGGGAGAGACGTCCGTGTACTATAGGGAACAAGCTTCCGGAATCTACTAGGGATGAGCTTTAAGACCTGCCGGGGAATGTTGTGACTTTAGGATCGACGGGGGACCAACTCTGCTTGGGGAAAGTACTACTGAACCTTGTTTTACTCTGCGGGGGGTTGAGATGATTTGGCCATATTCTTCAGTTGAACCTACCTTGGTACCTTGGCGGACAAAACAACCAGACTGCATTAGACAACTTCACATTGCCCCTGTCTCTGATGTCACCTGTAATCAATCTCTTGTTTCATATGCAAATATTTATGAATCAGCAATTTAATGTCAAATGCATATATCAAAAATGAACATTGGACGTTCTTCGCAAGACAAAACAGAAAAAGGAAAACAATGGTAATTTGTATGGACAAGTGAATTTGTATTGATTTAAACTTTGCCTGTGAATAGGCGTTTTTGTACAAGAGGCTGACATCCTAGTAAGAGGACGCCGCCAAATAACATAGAGTTTACAATTTGAAAAAGGAAACAAAACAGCTATGTGAACAATCCCACTGGGTTCCAACTCTGCTATCGCCTTTATGTCTTCGAACGTCTCATCGCTTTCTTGCCTAATTTGAAGATGAAGCAGATTGGTCAATGCCGAAATCTGGAGCCAGATAGTTGATGCCGAATTCCGGATGCGAAGTGATCCAATGAGACATAGTGTTACGCTTTTATCCCTAACTTTTTCCTGGACCGCCCTTTCGGGTTTTCAGTCCACCGGGATACCCATTTTTGCCCAAGCCGCCCTTTCAGGTTTTCGACTTGCCGGGTGTACAGATTTTTATTCATTTCATCCCTTATTTTTGCCCGAACCCTTTTGGTTCGCCGGGAAGCCCTTATTTTTGCCTAGGTATGTCAACCTAGCGGGTCTTTTATTTATGCGTAGTATTTTTTCACTATGTCTGCATTGGCGGGGTGAGGAAGGTCGTCACCATCCATGGTGGTTAGGATCATGGCTCCTCCTGAGAACACATGTTTAACCACAAATGGCCCTTCGTAAGTAGGGGTCCATTTGCCCCGGGGATCACTTTGAGGAAGGATGATGCGTTTGATTACCAGGTCCCCAACTTGATACTCTTGCGGTCTGACTTTCTTGTTAAATGCCCTGATCATCCGTTTCTGATACGTTTGACCATGACAAATAGCAGTGAGCCTCTTTTCGTCAATCAGATTTAATTGATCAAGTCGAGTATGGATCCAATCATCTTCATTCAAGTCTGCATCCTTCATTATCCGGAGAGAGGGTATCTGGACTTCAATTGGCAAGACTGCCTCCATGCCATAGACCAAGGAGAAGGGAGTTGCCCCGGTTGACGTTCTGGCTGAGGTACGGTACCCATGCAGAGCGAACGGTAACATCTCGTTCCAATCTTTATAGGTCACTGTCATCTTCTGCACAATTTTCTTGATATTTTTATTGGCTGCCTCTACAGCCCCATTCATCTTCGGCCGGTAGGGAGAAGAATTGTGGTGCTGTATCTTGAATTGTTCACAGAGTTCAGTGATCATTTTGTTATTGAGATTGGTACCATTGTCCGTAATGATTCTTTCCGGGACGCCGTACCGACAGATCAGGTTATGCCGGATGAAACGTGCCACGACGCTCTTGGTTACTGTGGCGTAGGACGCTGCCTCAACCCACTTCGTGAAGTAATCGATCGCCACCAAGATGAAGCGATGCCCATTGGATGCCGTCGGTCGGATCTCACCGATCATATCAATGCCCCACATTGCAAAAGGCCAAGGTGCCGTCAGGACATTCAAAGGAACCGGAGGGATATGCACCTTGTCAGCATAGATCTGGCATTTATGACAAGTTCGGGAGTGTTGGTAACAATCGACTTCCATTGTGGACCAGAAATATCCTGCCTGAAGGATTTTCTTAGCCATGGTGTGTCCACTGGAATGTGTTCCAAACGTGCCTTCATGTAATTCCATCATAATTTTCTCTGCTTCAGCCTTATCCACACAACGTAGCAGAGTTGAATCATGATTCCGTTTGTAGAGAATGCCGTTGCTGAGGAAAAAATTTGCGGCAAACCTCCTCATGAACTTCTTATCATTGATAGATGCACCTTCAGGGTATTCCTGAGCTTCCAAGTACCTCTTCACCTCATGATACCAGGGTTTTTCGGTCACCTTCTCAGCCTCGAGCTCGCAGCAGTATGCCGGTTCATCCAACTTCCAGATAATGATTCGGGGAGCCTCATTGTCCCATTTAACTTTGAACATTGAAGACATTGTAGCTAGGGCGTCCGCTAGCTGATTCTCCTCTCTAGGGAAGTGTTCGAAAGTTATCTCTTCAAAGTGGGGAAGCAAGGTCAACACATACTCCTTGTAAGGAATAAGATTCGGGTGTTTCGTATCCCACTCGCCTTTGATCTGATTGATCACGAGAGCGGAATCTCCGAAAACACTTAGAAATTTGATCCTTAAGTCGATTGCAGCTCGTAAACCCATGATACATGCCTCATATTCTGCCATATCGTTGGTGCAGCTGAAACATAATCGGGCGGTGAGGGGAGTATGAGTTCCTTTGGGAGATATGATTACAGCGCCGACGCTGTTACCCAAAGCATTGGAGGCTCCATCAAAATGCATAGACCATCGGGATCCTTCCTCAGGTCCTTCATCCGGTCCAGGTACTTCACAGTCTGTTACCACCATGATGTCTTCGTCCGGAAAATCAAAGTTCAATGATTGGTAATCGTCCACAGGTTGGTGTGCCAAATGATCCGCCAGTACACTTCCCTTAATTGCTTTCTGAGTTGTATACTGGATGTCATATTCTGTCAAGATCATTTGCCATCTCGCTATTCTTCTAGACAGAGCGGGCTTTTCAAATATGTACTTGATGGGATCCATCTTTGAAATCAATAAAGTAGTGTGAGTCAGCATATACTGTCTCAGCCGGCGAGCAGCCCATACAAGAGCGCAGCAAGTTTTCTCAAGCAGTGAGTAACGAGACTCACAGTCGGTAAACTTTTTGCTCAAGTAATAAATAGCGTGCTCTTTTCGGCCAGACTCGTCATGCTGCCCCAGCACACACCCCATTGAATTGTCAAGTACTGTCAAGTATAGTATTAGAGGTCTTCCTTCCACCGGTGGCATAAGAATGGGTGGCTCTTGGAGATATTCCTTTATCTTTTCAAAGGCGGCCTGACATTCATCATTCCAGCGTACTACTTGATCTTTCTTCAGCAACTTGAAGATTGGCTCACAAGTAGCAGTCAGATGTGAGATGAATCGGGCAATGTAATTCAGTCGTCCCAGGAAGCCTCTGACTTCTTTCTCTGTTTTTGGAGTCGGCATCTCTTGTATGGCTTTTACCTTGGCAGGGTCCACCCGAATACCTTTATCACTTACAATGAAACCTAGCAATTTTCCGGATCTTACCCCAAAGGTGCATTTGTTGGGATTCAATCTCAGCTTGTATAACTTGAGTCGGTCAAACAACTTCCTCAGATGGTCAAGGTGCTCCTCCTCAGTTTGAGACCTTGCAATCATGTCATCAACGTATACCTCAATCTCATGATGGATCATATCATGAAATAAAGCAACCATGGCACGTTGATAGGTTGCCCCAGCATTTTTCAATCCGAATGGCATGACCTTATAACAGAAGGTGCCCCACTGAGTTACAAAGGTAGTCTTCTCCATATCTTCCGGAGCCATCTTGATCTGATTATACCCTGAAAAACCATCCATGAAGGAGAACACCTTGTGTTGAGCTGTATTGTCAACAAGGACATCAATGTGAGGTAGGGGAAGTCATCCTTGGGGCTGGCCCTGTTCAGATCCCTGTAGTCAACACACATTCTGACCTTACCGTCCTTCTTTGGTACCGGCACCACGTTGGCAACCCACTGAGGGTAAGAAGTCACTGCAAGGAACCCGGCATCAAACTGTTTCATAACCTCGGCCTTGATCTTTTCAGACATCTCTGGACGCATCCGTCAGACTTTTTGCTTTACCGGAGGGCAATCTTCCTTGGTTGGCAGGTGGTGAACTACAATGTCGGCATCCAACCCAGGCATATCTTCATAGGACCAAGCAAAAATTTCCATGTAATCTTGTAGCATCTGGATCAATCGTTGCTTCACGCTGAGCTCTAGATTGGCACCGATCTTGACCTCTTTCCTATCTGTCTCGGTACCCAGGTTAATTGTCTCCACCGGCTCTTCATGTGGCTGAATAGCTCTTTCTTCCTGGAGTAGCAGTCTCGCAAGTTCACCAGGCACTTCGCAATCATCTTCACCTTTGTCTTCAGCCAAGTTGATCGGATTTTCGAAGTCATAACTGGCGGTAGCAGAGCTGTTGCCAGTGAGATCCAGAGTGGATTGAAACCTGTATAAGTGAGTGTGTGTAAATATAGCTGTTTTGCAATATATATAACACAGAAAGGAAAAGAGCACAAGATTTGAAATTCAACAAACGTCCAATGTTTTGATTGATGATATATGAAAATGTCATACAAAAAGCCCTCACAAATGGAGCTACGATGCCCCGGGTAGGACACCGAGCCAACAAAGTTTTAACATATTGTTTGTTACAAATTTGGAAATCAAAAGAAATCAATTACTGCGTGACAAATGTGATAGGTGTAAAATCCTTTGCCGTCCAGTTGCTTGGTCCGTTGCTGGTAGTCGGGTAGATCCAACTGTCAAATTCTGCTTCCTCCACATCCTCCTCGATAGCATTCACCCTTGAGCTGGAGATAAACACCGGAGCCTTTCTGACCTTCTCCTTGCGCACAGCCCTCTGAGCCTCTGCAGTAAAGCCCAGCCCAAACTTGTCATTCTTCTGAGTGAAGTCAGGAAGCTGACCCCAGTTTGCACAATTGCCTTTCTGAACCACAGCCCGGGCATCCCTTAGGGAAGCCATCTTCAAGGAAACATTCTCTTCGACTGTTGTTTCTGCTGCTGCTGAAATTGGATGCACCTCCTCGAAATGCTGAAAGGGGGTTTCAATAAACTCCCCATCCATCTCAATGTATCTGAAGGAATTCAAATGGCTCACCATATACTCCTCTTCTCCTTGCACAGTGACGATCTTCCCTCTGACAGGGTACTTCAGCTTCTGGTGCAAGGTAGAGGTCACTGCCCCAGCTTTATGGATCCAAGGTCGACCCAGTAGACAAGAGTACGATGGACGTATATCCATCACATAAAAAGTAGAGTCAAACACTTGAGAGCCCACACGAATAGGGATGTTAACCTCTCCATGAACCATCCTTTTTGAACCGTCAAAGGCCCTGACGATGATATTGCTGGGCTTCAGTTCTAGGCCTTCATAATCCAAACGGTCTAAAGCCTTTTTCGGTAGAACATTCAAAGAAGAACCAGTATCCACCAATACATGCGCCAGAGTAGTGCCCCTGCATTCGATAGAGACATGCAGGGCATCATTGTGGTCTCTTCCCTTCGCAGTCAGGTCAGCATCTGAAAAACCCAGGCCATTGTCTGCTGTCAGATTTGCTACGCAATCAGTGAACTGGACTGCAGACGTCTCCTGCGGCACATGGGCCGTCTTGAGAAATGAGATCAAGGCCTTAGCATGGGCCTCGGAGCATAGCAATAAGGAGAGCATGGAGATCTTGGAGGGCGTATGCCCCAGCTGCTCGACAACATTGAAATCACTTTTCTTTATTATTTTCAGGATCTCCTCCATTTCTTGTTGGGAGGCCTCAGCATTTATAGGTATTGGTGCCTCCATTCGGGCAGGCTCTTCTTCAATCCCTTTGCCCCGAGCATTAGATGACTCGGCGGCAGGGGAAACAACTTGATCAGCAACAGTAACAGGTACACTTGTAGGTGTTATAAGGAGGGGTCTTCGAATAACGGGCGGTGCAATGTCAGGCGAGAAGAGCCTGCCACTGCGGGTGACCTTGGCTGGACCAGTGATATCGCAGATACTGGCGCCAGTGTCGAATTCTTGTTTGATTCCATTTACATATACGTCTGCCCCATAATGCCAGGGGACAGCTTTATCAGATACGTAGGGGAGAGGCCCCGGAACAGTAATTACCACAGGTGCAACAGTCATGATTTGAACAGGCTTCTTC
The DNA here is from genome assembly GCA_948472305.1 of Vicia faba. Classification (NCBI taxonomy): domain Eukaryota; kingdom Viridiplantae; phylum Streptophyta; class Magnoliopsida; order Fabales; family Fabaceae; genus Vicia; species Vicia faba. The sequence continues at coordinate 390,943,644 of OX451740.1, read as the reverse complement.
GGGGGAGCCTTGATTGGATTATTGAAGATGGTAACCACAGAAACTTCTTTTATCAGAACCAACTGAACAGCAGACTTCTTAAACAGAATCTCCTTGCTATCCATTAGGCTTTGGACGCCTAACCTCAGCAAGGGGCAACCAGACAGGGAAACAGCACAGAACAGGCAACCTTCACTGCAACCCGGAAATAAACCGGCCCGCAGTAGGTTCTTCTTAACGGTCTTCAGAGGGGTAACAACTTCATTTACCGAAACAGCATACAATTCTTCCTCAATGGCATTTACTCTATGCTGGGGCATATGAGCAGTTACAACATTTGGTCTCTCCGGCGCCTCGAACTGAATTTCCTTTGCGTCGATCAGATCTTGCACTTTGTTTCTCAAGGCCCAGCAATCATCAGTAGTGTGCCCGGGACTATCAGAATGATAAGCACATCGGGCATTTGGGTTATACTTAGGAGACGCAGTGTTGACGACCTTAGGAGCTTCTTTGAGGGTCACCAGGTTGGTGGATAACAGTTGGGGTAAAATTTGAGATAAGGTCATACTCAGTCGGGTATACTGCCTCTTGGGCCTTTCGCTTCTTTGTTGATTGTACTGCTGAGGAGCAGCAACAGGTTTCGAGATGACCAAAGCATTGACGGCTTGGCGACTTTCGGGCTTGACTTGTCTTCTAGGACCATAGACGGCACTTGCTTCTTTCTTGAACGGCCTCTTCTCAGCACTTGTGGAGGCAGCCTTTTGTATCTTGCCTGACCTGATGCCAGCTTCAATTCTTTCTCCCGTCAATATCAAATCTGTAAACCCAGCGGAGGAGTTACCAACCAAATGATTGAAAAACGGACCAGACAATGTCCCTAGGAACATATCAACCAGCTCTCGATCAGTTAATGGAGGCTGCGCCCTGCCAGCCAAATCTCTCCATTTTTGAGCGTACTCTTTGAACCCTTCACCCGTTCCTAGAGACATACCCTGAAGTTGGGTACGCGTAGGAGCGAGATCAGAATTGTATTGGTATTGTCTGTAGAATGCGGTTGCCAAATCTTCCCAGTGTCGGATGCTAGTTCCATCTAATTGGTAGAACCATTCAAGCTGTGACCCCGAGAGGCTATCTTGGAAGAAGTGAATCCAAAGGTTCTTATCCGCCGTATAAGGTTGGATCTTCCTCACGTACGACCTTAGATGCAGCTTTGGGCAGGAGACCCCATCATACTTGGCGAAGGCAGGCGCCTTAAACTTGTGTGGAATTACCACCCCAGAAGATAACCCCAAATCTCCGAAATCCAGTCCCGGCACATTCTGAATTTCCATGGCGCTCAAGCGGTCCTCCAATTGTTTGTACCTGTCAGCAGCAGGTGGGTATTGTTCGTTGTTATAGTCCGTCTCGTTGTCGGAGACTGCGGGACTAGGAGCTCCTCCCCCTTGGGGACTGTTTTTCTCAGCAGAAGAAGTAGTTGGATCAACTTCATTATGGAGTGTGTTCCCAAATCTGCGTCCGGTGTTGAACAACGCAGTCCTCTTTTTCTTCTTCTTCTTCAGGAGTAGAGTCTTCAATTCTTGCTGACCTTGGGCTAGGCTTATGACCATCTCTTGAAACTGTGCACTTTGGGCCTGAAGGGCCTTGATTGCTTGCTCACTGGAGGAGTCTGGATTCATGATGACTGTGCAAAATAAACAGCGAAGGAGATTAAGCAACCTGTGAAATAGGGTACCTGCTATGCATATGGTGCAATGGAATGTGTATGCTTTATGTTTTCAAAGACAAACAAGATTCAACTTTGTAGACAAAAAGGGAGACACACTTCGTTAGATTAAAATTTCAATTGTTCAACAACTTGCCCTTAGGCATTACAGGAATGAAAAATACTGGAAAGGAAATAAAACTGTAAAAGGAAACATCCAAAGCTCATCAATGCTCCCATGGCCTCCTCTTTTCAGTGCTGATGTAGTTGTTCAGGACCCGTTCTTCCTCCAATTGCTTAGTCAGCCTCTGGATCTTCCGTTCTTGTTCGTTGAATTTCTCCCGATAGAAATCCCGTTCTTCCTTTAGCTGTGCCCAAGATCTCTTCATGGTGTCAAAATCAGTAGGTATCTGAGGAGGGAGGACAGTTGGAGGAACCCCATCTTCAACAGGAGGCTCAAGAATGAGAGGTCTAACAGCTTTGTAGGGCATACCTAACCTTTGAGCACGGATGCGGACCCATTTGCAATAGGGCTTCAATGGCAGAGAAGTCTTTGGTCCCAACTCATGTGGGTTGGCTTTGTGGATTCTGTCCCAAGCTCTAATGAATCCCTGGCGTAGTTTGTCACTGTCTGCCTGAAACTCAAAATGGAAGTGAGGAACCAGCATTTCATGAGGCCCATCTCCTCTGGCTCTTCCAAACTGACGGAGAGCTAAGCATGGATTGTAAGAGATACCACCTTGGATACCAATCAACAGAACATTTGGGTATTCTCCGCAACGGTCAATAACAGCTACCTCATCCAAACCTCTGAGAGTCCAGGTGATGTCATTATCAGTGAGAGACATTAACCTCCGAGCCCAACCTTTTCCTTCTTCATTCTTCAGCACGAACTTAGGAAGGTGCGAAATAAACCACCTTACTAGCAAAGGAGCACAACACCACGGAGTTCCCCGTTTTCGAGTAGTACGAGCATAGAGTTGTTGTAGAATATCACCCAAAAGAGTGGGTACCGGATTCCGAGTCATGAAGATCCTTATGACATGGATACTGATAAAGGTGTCGGGGTTGGGAAACAATACCAGACCATAGATCAAAAGAGCCAGAATATCCTCGTACGCCTTGAAGTCCAAGTCATTCCAGAAATCATTAGCCTTGCCAACCAGAAATTTGACCAAAAAGCCCTTGACCCCATTTCTAGTTTCCCAGTTGGACAATACCTCTTCTTTGGTCAAGGGGAGAATTGCAGTAATCTCTTCAGGCCTAGGAGTCTTTTCCAAACCAGTGAATGGAGTTTGTTCCAAGACAGGGATCCCGAGCAAATAAGAGAACTCTTCCAGGGTAGGAACCAGCTGGAAGTCTTGAAAGGTGAAACAATGGTACAGAGGGTCATAAAACTGGGTCAGAACACTTATCAGTTGTTGGTCCCATTTTGCAGTGACCAAGCCAAGGAGAGAACCATGTCTGTTGATGAAGGAAGAAGTGTTTGGAATCCTTCCAACCAAATCCTTGAGTAACACTGGTGGTTGAACAAAGTTGAGCCGGACAGTATTCCTACGCACGGGCATCATGATGTCCTACAAAACAGAGCAAAGATGAAACCTTTTTTTTTGTCTTTGAAATGGGTTAGCCCTTTATACAGGATGCATGCAATGGTATGATGGCATGATGCTATGATGAAGCACACCACAAGTATTCACATAGGTAAATAAGGCACACAAGTCACACAAGACACCCTTAGGTTTCAGGCCAGCATGAGTTTCAGGTATTACCCTCTTTTGGTTTTGTTGGTTAAAGCCTGTCCTATCAAAAGTAACTGGGTTCTAGAGGATCTCAAATCATTGGCTACCCTCAATCGGTCATAACTCCAGCATCGCAATCTTTTCTCGCGGCCAGAACCATCTCGAGAGTTTAGCCTCAATGAGTGTAGCATACTGCTACTGTCCTAATAGCCAAGTTGGTCAATTTAGGGTTCTAAGGTTGGTTGGTGTTTAATGACCCCTTAGAAGACCTATATTCTCCCCGTTGCAACACAAGGGATATAGGTACAGACTAAGATGCCACACCAACGTAGCCACTGCTTCACCCATGTCGGTCTACGCCGGACAGGTCCCTCACAGATTATGCTACCTAAAAGGGTATTCCCCAGATCCGGGTTAGGATCTATGAAACTCCGATGCAAAGCCCACAAATATAAAAGCAAACAAGGCAAACAATTGAAAACAAAGGTGATCTAATCCCTAAGGTTACTCCACTTTTAAATTGTTTTCCCCAGCAGAGTCGCCAGTTCTGTGATACGGTGGGAGAACTGACTTGAGATTTTGCGTTTGTTTTTGCAAATGTTTCGGTTGAGCAAGAGTCGTCACCGACTTTTTATTTTATCCTAAGGAAAGGTTAAAAAGCACAGCAAAAACCTTTTGAGATGTTTTCTTGGGTTCGGGGAGTAGATTATAGAAAGGGAAGGTATTAGCACCCTTTCTATCCATGGTTATCCATGGGCTCTTAGTTACTTGCTTAGATCACTTGCCTTGTGTTTTCAATTGTTTTAAATGGTGCTTGAGTGTGTGGGTTTGAAAATGTTTTGAAAAGAGGCCAATGTGGTGGAAACCTTTGTAATGATCCATGTGGGGATGTATACAAAGATGTATGTCTTTTGAAAAGGTTTTCATTTGTTTTTGAAAGTTGTTTTGAAAGTGTAGTGATGTGTGGTTTTTGAAATAGGCAAGTGTTTTGTTTTGCAAGTTTGATTCAAGTAACTAAGAGATTATCTACTCCTAACTTTCTCAAAGATTATTGCTATGTTTTAACCCTTTTAACAAGTTTGTTCCACCATTGTATTTGGTGGACAACCTTGTGTTAGGATGTGGAAGGGACAGGCGCGGGTCATCGTTTTAGACCATAATTGCAATGGTGCCAAGTATCTTTGGGCATTTTCTTTAAGGGACTTGATCATTTGTTTTTGTTGGTTTTGAAAAATGTTATCGAGGGACTATGATCATTCAATTTGTCTGTTTTGCCCAAAGAGACCCAACATGCAATATGGCCCATTTATTTGAAGGCAACAAAGTTGAGTACCCTAGGGGTGCAAGTGTGATTTGTGTGTCCATTTTCATGCTCATTTGTCTTGAGATTAGGTCATAACTATTTTTTTTGTCGTTTTTTCGCATACAAACCCTAATTCTAACATGTTATCATTAGAAAGCAATAAAGTGCGAAAATAAATTTACTAAGCTATTACAAAACCAAATATGGGAAGGGGGGTACAAATGTTCAAATGGGGATATTGACAAGTAATGTAAATCTAAATTATTACATCATTTTTGAATATTTGCAAGGTAAATAAATTGCATAATTAAATGGAAATTAAATAAATATGCAAAATGCAAAAAAGAAAGTTTTTATATGTATGAGAAAAGTATGGTTTATGTAAAATAAAATAAGAAAATAAAAAGGTATTATTTTGAGTATTTTTAACTTTTAGGGCAAAAACCCTAATTTTAAAGAAAATGTATTATTATTTAATTTAATACAAGTATTTACTTATTATGTACAAAAATAAAATAAAATATAGTATATTTGTAAAAAGAGGGTATTTTTTAGTGTTTAAATAAAAAAATAAAATATGTACATTTTTTGGTATTTTTACTCTAAGTATATATATATATATATATATATATATATATATATATATATATATATATATATATATATATATATATATATATATATATATATATATATATATATATATATATATATATATATATATATATATATATATATATATATATATATATATATATATATATATATATATATATATATATATATATATATATATATATATATATATATATATATATATATATATATATATATATATATATATATATATATTCATATTATCCTAAATATGTATTATATATATAAATAATAATAATAATTAATTTTTGAAAATAGTATTTTTTTTTATGTGAAATATTTTCAGAGGGTTATATAAAATAAAAATAAAAATAGAAGTATTTTTACATATTTTCCATTTATCCTAAATAATAATATGTATATATATTTATGTATAAACTAAAGGAAAATCAAATAAAATCAAATAAAAATCAAAAAATGGTGAGAAAAATATTTTCAAAATTTTAATATGCTGAGAAAAAATAAACAAGTCAAACAAAAAAAGAAAAAGTCAAAAAGAATTAAAAATAAGGCAAATGGGCTTAGGGGGTGAGAAAATGGAAATAGGGTGCAAAAAGAAGAAACCACACAGGCCCAGCCCATGTGGCTTCATCTTCAACCTTCGTTCAACAACATTCAAAAAAACGCGCGCCCTGTACTCCAGCTGCTAACTCCTGATTCCTGGCTTTTTAACAAAAACTCATAACATAAAAAATGCTCAGCATGAAGAGACGATTCTAACCATGTATAGAACTTGACCTAACTCTCTAAGATGAGGGAGAATTTCTTCTCCCCCAAATCCTAACCTAGTTTTTCTGCCATTTTCAAACTCCAAATTCTCTCTACTCAGGCAAAAGAAATGAAATGTAAAGATATGTACATGTTCAGGGCTATGAGTAGAACCTTGTTTCTTCACAAACTTAAGACTAAAGATACATGATAAGAGAGATACGAGTTCAAAGTTTTATCTGTGCAGTTGAACTTCTATCTGGAGAATGAGGAACTTCTAGTGCAAGGTGATGATTGGAAAAGCTTCCTTGAGGTCCAAGGATGCTGTTTCAATGCTTACTTTGTCTTGAAACTTCTTGTATCGAGCTGTGGAACTTCAACTGCAAAAGTAAAAAATGAAAATGGTGGAAGCTGTTAGAGGGATTACAGGTCAGGTTTTAGGTCATGGTTAGCTTGCATACATGCTAGGGACTGTGTATGAATTGATTTTGGTAAGAATGCTCGAGGGAAATGGGAGTTGGCACTCAAACTGCAGAGGCAACTCTGTTTTTGTAGTTTGAGGATGATTCTGAGATGGAGGGTGCTTTGGAGGTCAAGGGCTCGTGCAAAAGCTTGGATATGTTCTTTGGAATGTGTTTGATTAGTTTTGTGTTGTGTGTCTATGCTGGTATGAGAGTTGTTACAAGTTATGGACTTTTCTTCTATGTGAAGCAACAAAATGCAACTTGGCTTTCTAGGTCAGTAGAGGACCCCCTAATGTGCTGCATAAGCTTCTCTTGATCAGTGTGTTATGCACATAATCTTGTGCCAAGCAGATTTTCCATTTACTTGTTGGATTTCTAATTTGACATAAAGCTACTTTATACAAAAATGGCCAATTTGCTTTATCCATATTGGAATTAAACCCTCATACAATGCTTGCACTCAAAGAACAACACTTTAACACATTGAATATGCATTAAATTATGGAGTGTAACTTGGTTTAAGGACCTGTAATCTTGCCTAAAGCATGCTGAGTTCAAATGGTAAGGTTATGGACATGTTTTGATGAAGAACAAAAGTGAATTTTTGCCAACTTGTGAAATTCGAATCTCTCAAGTTATGAGGTTGTTTGAGGAGTTCTTGGACATTTTGGAAATCTTGGAATGTGTACTACAATCCATCTTTGAAATGCAAATTGAAATTCCAAGTGGAAGGGTATGAAAAATGGCCTTGAAGTGGGGTAGAAAACCTTGTCAAAATAGGTTAAAATTTCACTAAGTTAAAAATGGTTTAGTGCCCTTATTCAAAAAATTGTAACTTGAGATACAAGCTTCAAATGAGAAAACTTTGTGAATCAAAGTTGTAGATTATGCAACAAGCTACAACTTTCATGTTTTGACTTTTATTTGAATCCAAATGGATCTTGGTGAAAAGATGGGGCAAAGTTGGGAAAAAATTAGGGTTTTTCATAACTTAGAAAAATTCTAAGTTATGAAAAATTCCATTTTCAAACCCTAATTTGCATTTTGTGATTTCTTGGTGAACAAGTTTCATGATTTGGCATGTTTTGATGAAAAATGAATCTTGACTCTTGATTTTGACCAAAAAGTCAAAGTTTGACTTTTCAGTGTACAGTCAAAATTGATCAATTGACTGGGAAATTCAACTGTCAATCTTGTGTACTTGGGATCTTTTGAGCTTGATGAATGTGTCAATACCATTTCATTGAGTCCTTGAGTCCATATGTGAGCTTGATTTGCCATTGGCTAGGTCAAACAGTCAAAAATTGCCTTTGTGCAGTCAAAACCCTAAAAATGACCATTTTGCCCTTTTGGTGATCTGATCAAATTTCTTGTGGAATTGTGATCCAAACTTGATCAAATGGTCCATATGAGTTCATAATGTTGATGTGGATCAAATTTCATGAGATTTGACTGTCAATTGGCCACAGTTGACTTTTTCCCCAATACAGTTGATTTCTAGGTCAACTGCCCAATTGACTGGGCAAAACTTGGAATCAAGACTTGAAACTTGGCATGGGTAAACTTGGGAGTCCAACATGAAGCATGAAAGTCATCTTAGGAATTTTAGGTCAAAACATCCTTGGGCAAACACAAACCCTAATTTGAGTCCACAGTGCAAGGAGAAGTCTTGAGCAGAGGAAACCCTAACTGGATCTTGATCTTCAAAGGTCTTGTGATGAGAAAATGTTGAGGAAATGGGAGGGCAAATTTTGGGGTACAACAAACCCAAATGCCCGTTGTGCTTATCATTCCGATAGCCCCGGGCATACTACTGATGATTGCTGGGCCCTGAGAAATAAAGTGCAAGACCTTATCGACGCGAAGGAAATTCAGTTTGAGGCGCCTGAGAGGCCAAATGTTGTAACTGCTCCTATGCCCCAGCATAGAGTAAATGCCATTGAGGAAGATTTGTATGCTGTTTCGGTGAATGATGTTGCTACCCCTCTTTTGACTGTTAAGAGGAACTTACTACTAGTCGGTTTATTTCCGGGTTGTGGCAAGGGTTGCCTCCTGTGTGCTGTTATCCCTACCGGTTGTCCGCTGCTGAAATCAGGCATCCAAAGCCTGATGGATAGCAAAGAAATTATGTTCAAGAAAACTGTTGTTCCATTTGTTTCCGCTGAAGAAGTATCTGTTGTCACAATTTACAATCCTACCAAAGCTCCCCCGAGGAAGCCAGTCCAAATTATGTCTGTTGCACCCATTACTATTACTGTTCTGGGGCCTCTCCCCTATGAGTCTGATAAAGCTGTCCCATGGCATTATGGGGCCGACGTGTATGTGCTTGGAGTGAAGCAGGAGTTCAACACCGGTACCAGTATCAGTAACATCACTGGTCCCGCCAAGATTACTCGCAGTGGCAGGCTCTTCTCGCCTGACATTGCGCCACCAGTTATCCGAAAACCTCTCATCATCACACCCGCAAGTGTGCATGTTCCAAATCAAGTTCTTGTGTCCACTACTGTCGCCGAGTCCTCTGATGCTCGGGGCAAAGAAGTTGCTACCGATTTGCCTACCAGGACGGAGGCACCAAAAAAGACTGTTGTTGAAGCCTCCCAACAAGAGATGGAGGAAATCCTTAAAATCATTAAAAAGAGTGACTTCAATGTTGTTGAACAGCTGGGGCATACCCCCTCCAAAATCTCTATGCTATCATTGCTGCTATGCTCAGAGGCCCATGCAAAGGCCCTGATTTCATTTCTGAAAATGGCCCATGTGCCGCAAGAGACCTCTGCAGATCAATTCACTGACTGTGTGGCTAATTTGACAGCTGACAATGGTTTAGGGTTCTCGGATGCTGACCTCACCGCCAAAGGGAAAAATCACAATGATGCCCTGCATGTCTCTATAGAGTGCAGGGGCACTACTCTCGCGCACGTGTTGGTGGATACCGGTTCTTCCCTGAATGTTTTGCCCAAGAAGGCATTGGATCACTTGGATTGTGAGGGCCTGGAATTGAAACCTAGTAACATCATTGTTAGAGCCTTCGACGGTTCTAAGAGGATGGTGCACAGTGAGGTAGACATTCCTATTCGTGTGGGTTCCCAAGTCTTCGACTCAACGTTCTATGTAATGGATATTCGTCCATCTTATTCCTGCTTATTGGGTCGACCCTGGATTCACAAGGCTGGGGCAGTAACATCCACTCTACACCAAAAGCTCAAATACCCTGTCAAAGGGAAAATTGTTACTGTGCAGGGTGAGGAGGAATACATGGTTAGTCACTTGAATTCATTCTGGTATATCGAGATGGACGGCGAGTTTATTGAAACCCCCTTTCAGCATTTTGAGGAGGTACCTCCAACGTTGGCATCGGCTGAAACAGTGGTTGAAGAAGACTTTCCATTGAAGATGGCGTCCTTGAAGGATGCCCGGGCTGTAATCGAGAAAGGCAAATGCGCAAACTGGGGTCAGCTTCCTGACTTCACTCAAAAGAACGACAAGTTTGGACTGGGCTTCACTGCAAAGGCTCAGAGGGCTGTACGCAAAGAGAGGATCAGAAAGGCTCCAGTGTTCATAACCAATCCAAGGGTGAATGCTATCGAGGAGGACGTAGAGGAAGCAGAGTTTGACAATTGGATCTACCCAACCACCAGCAACGGACCAAGCAACTGGACGGCAAAGGATTTTACACCAATTACATTTGTCACGCAGTAATTAACTCTTTTGATTTTCAATTTGTAACAAACAATATGTTGAAACTTTTATTGGCTCGGTGTCCTACCCGGGGCATCGTAGCTCCATTTGTGAGGGCTTTTTGTATGACATTTCCATATATCATTAATCAAAACATTGGACGTTTGTTGCATTTAAAATCTTGTGCTCTTTTTCTTTCTGTGTTATATTGCAAAACAGCTATATTTACACACACTCACTTATACAGGTTTCAATCCACTCTGGATCTCACTGGTAACAGCTCTGCTACCACCAGTTATGACTTCGAGAATCCGATCAACTTGGCCGAAGATGAAGGTGAAGATGATTGCGAAGTGCCTGGTGAACTCGCAAGACTGCTACTCCAGGAAGAGAGGGCAATTCAACCACATGAAAAGCCGGTGGAAACAGTGAACCTGGGTACTGAGACAGATAGGAAAGAAGTCGAAATTGGGGCCAATCTAGAGCTCAGCGTGAAGCAACGATTGATCCAGATGCTACATGATTACATGGAGATATTTGCTTGGTCTTACAAAGACATGCCCGGTTTGGACGCCGACATTGTAGTTCATCACCTGCCTACCAAGGAGGACTGCCCTCCGGTAAAGCAAAAGGTCCGCCGTATGCGTCCAGAGATGTCCGAAAAAATCAAGGCTGAGGTTATAAAGCAATTCGATGTCGGGTTTCTAGCAGTAACTTCTTACCCTCAGTGGGTTGCCAACGTGGTGCCAGTACCGAAGAAGGACGGTAAAGTCAGAATGTGTGTCGACTACAGGGATTTGAACAGGGCCACCCCAAAGATGATTTCCCTCTGCCTCACATCGACGTTCTTGTTGACAATACTGCTCAACACAAGGTGTTCTCCTTCATGGATGGTTTTTCAGGGTATAATCAAATCAAGATGGCTCCGGAAGATATGGAAAAGACTACCTTTGTGACTCAGTGGGGCACCTTCTACTACAAGGTCATGCTGTTCGGGTTAAAAAATGCTGGGGCAACCTACCAACGTGCCATGGTTGCTTTATTTCATGATATGATCCATCACGAGATTGAGGTATATGTTGATGACATGATTGCAAGGTCCCAAACTGAGGAGGAACACCTTGACCATCTGCGGAAGCTGTTCGACCGACTGAAGTTGTACAAGCTGAGGTTGAATCCAAACAAATGCACCTTTGGGGTGAGGTCCCGAAAATTGCTAGGTTTCATTGTGAGCGATAAGGGTATTCAGGTGGACCCTGCCAAGGTAAAATCCATACAAGAGATGCCAACTCCCAAGACAGAGAAAGAAGTCAGAGGCTTTCTGGGACGACTGAATTACATAGCCCGATTCATCTCACATTTGACTGCTACCTGTGAGCCAATCTTCAAATTGCTGAAGAAAGATCAAGTAGTACGTTGGAACGATGAATGTCAGGCCGCTTTTGAAAAGATAAAAGAGTATCTCCAAGAGCCACTCATTCTCATGCCACCAGTGGAAGGGAGACCTCTGATACTATACTTGATAGTACTTGACAACTCAATGGGGTGTGTGCTGGGGCAGCATGACGAGTCTGGCCGAAAAGAGCACGCTATTTATTACCTGAGCAAAAAGTTTACCGACTGTGAGTCTCGTTACTCACTGCTCGAGAAAACTTGCTGCGCTCTAGTATGGGCTGCTCGCCGGCTGAGACAGTATATGCTGACTCACACCACTTTGTTGATTTCAAAGATGGATCCCATCAAGTACATATTCGAAAAGCCTGCTTTGTCTGGAAGAATAGCAAGATGGCAAATGATTTTGACAGAATATGATATCCAGTATACAACTCAGAAAGCAATCAAGGGAAGTGTATTGGCAGATCATTTGGCACACCAACCTGTGGATGATTACCAATCCTTGAACTTTGAATTTCTGGACGAAGATATCATGGTGGTAACTGATTGTGAAGTGCCTGGACCGGATGAAGGACCTGAGGAAGGATCCCGATGGTCTATGCATTTTGACGGAGCCTCCAACGCTTTGGGTAACGGCATCGGCGCTGTAATCATATCTCCCAAAGGAACTCATACTCCACTCACCGCCCGATTGTGTTTCAACTGCACCAACAATATGGCAGAATATGAGGCATGTATCATGGGTCTTCAAGCTGCAATCGACTTAAGGATCAAGTTTCTGAGTGTCTTCGGAGATTCCGCTCTCATGATCAATCAGATCAAAGGCGAGTGGGATACGAAACACCCAAATCTTATTCCTTACAAGGAGTATGTGTTGACTTTTCTTCCCCACTTTGAAGAAATAACTTTCGAACACTTCCCAAGAGAGGAGAATCAGCTAGCGGACGCACTAGCTACGATGTCTTCAATGTTCAAAGTCAAATGGGACAATGAGGCTCCCCGGATCATTATCTGGAAGTTGGACGAACCTGCATACTGCTGCGATCTTGAGGCCGAAAAAGTAACTGAAAAACCCTGGTATCATGAGGTGAAGAGATACTTGGAAGCTCAGGAATACCCTGAAGGTGCATCTGTCAATGACAAGAAGTTCATGAGAAAGTTTGCGGAAAAATTCTTCCTCAGCAACGGCATTATCTACAAACGGAATCATGATTCAACTCTATTGCGTTGTGTGGATAAGGCTGAAGCAGAGAAGATCATGTTAGAACTGCATGAAGGTACATTCGGAACACATTCCAGTGGACATACCATGGCAAAGAAAATCCTTCGGGCAGGATATTTCTGGTCTACAATGGAAGCCGATTGTTACCAACATTCTCGAACTTGTCATAAATGCCAGATCTATGCTGATAAGGTGCACATCCCTCTGGTTCCTCTGAACGTCTTGACGGCACCTTGGCCTTTTGCAATGTGGGGCATCGATATAATCGGCGAGATCTGACCGACGGCATCCAATGGGCATCGCTTCATCTTGGTAGCAATTGATTACTTCACGAAGTGGGTTGAGGCAGCTTCCTACGCCACGGTAACCAAGAGCGTCGTGGCACGTTTCATCCGGCATAACCTGATCTGTCGGTACGGCGTCCCGGAAAGAATCATTACGGACAATGGTACCAATCTCAATAATAAGATGATCACTGAGCTCTGCGAGCAATTCAAAATACAGCACCATAACTCGTCTCCTTACCGGCCGAAGATGAATGGGGCTGTAGAAGCGGCGAATAAGAATATCAAGAAAATTGTGCAGAAGATGACAGTGACCTATAAAGATTGGCACGAGATGTTACCGTTTGCTCTTCATGGGTACCGTACCTCAGCAAGGACGTCAACCGGGGTAACACCTTTTTCCTTGGTCTATGGCATGGAGGCGGTCTTGCCAATTGAAGTCCAGATACCCTCTCTTCGGATAATGAAGGATGCAGATCTGAGTGAAGATGACTGGATCCAGACTTGACTTGATCAATTAAACCTGATTGACGAAAAGAGACTCACCGCTATCTGTCATGGTCAGACATACCAAAAACGGATGATCAGGGCATTTAACAAGAAAGTCAGACCACAAGAGTATCGAGTTGGGGACCTGGTAATCAAACGTATCATCCTTCCTCAAAGTGATCCCCGGGGCAAATGGACCCCTACATACGAAGGGCCATTTGTGGTTAAACATGTGTTCTCAGGAGGAGCCATGATTCTGACCACCATGGATGGTGACGACCTTCCTCACCCCGCCAATGCAGACATAGTAAAAAGATACTACGCATGAATAAAAGACCCGCTAGGTTGACATACCTAGGCAAAAATAAGGGCTTCCCGGTGAACCAAAAGGGTTCGGGAAAAAAAAAGGGATGAAATGAAAAAAATCTGTACACCCGGCAAGTCGAAAACCTTAAAAGGCGGCTTGGGCAAAAATGGGTATCCTGGTGGACTGAAAACCCGAAAGGGCGGTCCAGGCAAAAGTTAGGGATAAAGCGTAACACTATGTCTCATTGGATCACCTTGCATCCAGAATTCGGCATCAACTATCTGGATCAGACTTCGGCATCGACCAATCAGCTTCATCTTCAACTAAGCAGCAAAGTGATGAGACGCTTGAAGACATAAAGGCGATAGCAGAGTTGGAACCCAGTGGGAATATTGTGCACATAGCTGTTTTGTTTCCTTTTCAAAATTGTATAAACTCTATGTTATTCGACAGCATTCTCTTACTAGGATGTCAGCCTCTTGTACAAAAACGCCTATTCACATGCAAATTTCAAAATCAATACAAGTTCACTTTTCCAAACAAATTGCCCATTGTTTTTCCTTTTTCTGTTTTGTCTTGCGAAGAACGTCCAATGTTCATTTTTGATATATGCATTTGACATTAAATTGCTGATTCATAAATATTTGCATATGAAACAAAAGACTAATTACAGGTGACATCAGAAACATGGGGCAATGTAAAGTTGTCTGATGCAGTCTGGTTGCTTTGTCCGCCAAGGTACCAAGGTAGATCTAACTGAAGGATGTGATCAAGTTCTCAACTCCCCACAGAGTAGGACAAGATAACAACATTCCCCAGTGGAGTATAGGCATTCATTAGCAAGCATCCCCGGCAGTCTTGACCTAAGATGGTTCCCCGACGGAATATCAATACCCCAGTGCAATTCCAAAAATTTCCCCAGGAAAGTGGAAGCTTATCCCCTGCAGAGTACAGACGTCTCTCCCGAGCTTTGTTCAAAGTTATTCCTCATAAGGGTTTATAACTGGGTTATCCTCAGCTAATTGCCACGGAAGATCGCCCTCGGCAAAATTCTTCCTATCCCCAGCGGAGTTCATCAAAGTTCCCCAACATAACTTATCAACACAATCCCCAGCGGAGTTTATCTTTGGTATCCCCAGCGGAGTTTATCATCATTATCCCCAGCGGAATCCATCATTGAAATCCTCAGCAGGCCTCTCCTCAAAACTTCAGCAAAGTATCTCTTCCACAGAGCAATTCCCCACAAAGTAATCTCTCCAACAAGTGTATTCCTCAACGGAGTCATCTTCTCCTACCGGTGTATTCTTACAACCGTCATCCCCAGCGGAAGCGAAGAACTCTACTCTTCAACATCAGCCCAGGATTTAATTCCCCGGCCGGTCGTCAAGGATTTATTTTCCTAAGACGAAAATACATTCATAAACATTTCACATTCCATACATCTTGCTTACATACATGATAAAGTGCATACAACACTATCTCATGTGAACATCATGACATCATGCATTTCATACATCATGACATTGCATACAACTGATGTTTTTGCCTTTTCAGGGAAAAAGACAATCCCAAAGACAACTACCTTCAACTGTCACAATTCCAGATTCGATACCTGTATCTAGCCAGGGCACATCTGTGAGTGATCAGTTTCCAGACTCAATTCCTGTATCTAGCCAGGTCACGTTTGAAGAGTTTGAAGATTCGATTCCTGTATCCAGCCAGGGCATATCCAGCTGTCACGATTCCAGATTCGATTCCTGCATCCAGCCAGGGCATATCTGTTGACCACATTTCTAGACTCGATTCCTGTATCTAGCCAGGGCACATCTGAAGAGTTCGAAGATTCGATTCCTGTATCCAGCCAGGGCATATCTAGCAACTATCATAATTCCAGATTCGATTCCTGTATCCAGCCAGGGCATATCTGTTGACGACTATTTCCGGATTCGATTCCTGTATCCAGCCAGGGCATATCTGTTGACGACTATTTCCAGATTCGATTCCTGTATCCAGCCAGGGCATATCTGTGAGCAACCGATTGTAGATTTAACACCTGTATCTAGCCAGGGCATATCTGCATGAGGAGATTGAAGATCAAACACCTGTAACAAGCCAGGAAAACATCTGTCTTTCTCAAATACACAAGTTCTCGCTAAGGAATCTCTTATGCGATCAACACTTCCGAATGACATCTATAAGCCCATCTCCCTATCCACCATCTCTCCAAATGGCATCTATAAGCCCATTCCCGACATCACATTGATGATACTCCAACATGCGAGTGCAAATTTCCGGGCACTCTAGTGTCCAATCTCCTTTTACCCTCGAGTCACGAAAGGCAAAATTTCCAATCTAACTCTTCAGGTTCAAGAAGATTGAACAGGGGCAACTGTTGTACCCCAAAATTTGCCCTCCCATTTCCTCAATATTTTCTCATCACAAGACCCTTGGAGCTCAAGATCCAGTTAGGGTTTCCTCTGCTCAAGACTTCTCCTTGCACTGTTGACCCAAATTAGGGTTTGTGTTTGAACAAAGATATTTTGACCTAAAATGCCTAAGATGACTTTCATGCTTCATGTTGGACTCCTAAGTTTATCCATACCAAGTTTCAAGTCTTGATTCCAAATTTTGCCCAGTCAATTGGACAGTTGACCTAGAAATCAGCTGTATTGGGGAAAAAGTCAATTGTGGCCAATTGACAGTCAAATCTCATGAAAATTGACCCACATCAACATTATGAACTCACATGGACCATTTGATCAAAATCTCGATCAGAATCAGGTTCACCATCTAATTCATCTTTAGAGTCTCTAGAAGATTCTTCATCTTCTAACTCTAGCTTTTCGTCAGAACTTTCAAGTTCTAACTCATCTTCAGAAGCAAAATCTTCTTCAAATTCTGATTCATCTTCTGATTCTTCTTCAGACTCAAAATTGCCTTCAGATTCTGACTTCTCTTCTGCTTCAGAGTCATTTTCTGACTCTAACTGGTCTTCAGAATCTTCAACGTCATCTTCTGATCCTGACTCATATTCAAACACTCCTTCAGAGTCAGAATATTCAGAGTCATCTTCTTCCCCTTCAGAATTAGAAAATGACAATCTCACAGGTTCCTCATCAGATTCATAAGTCATTAATAGCACATGCTCATCATCTGAATCTCCTTTGGCTATTTTTGCTTCTTCTTTATTTGACCAACAATCTTTAGCAAAGTGGGCAAACCTGCTACAATAGTAACATTGAACCATTCTCTCATCATACTTCTCCTTTCCCTTCTGATGTTTCTTCTCATCAGAGTAGAAGACTTCTGACTTCTGAGACCTACCGTGACTTTTCTGCTTCTGGTCTTACTTGACAAAAGAAGCCTTCAGAGCCTGGTCAACTTGCCTCTCAGAAGTTCTTTCAGTCAGACACAACTCTTGCACCTCTAGACTGCTTTGCAACTCTTATATTCTCATGGTGTCCAGATCTTTAGAATGTTCAATTGCTACAATAATGTAATCAAATTGAGGGGTAAGAGACCTCAATATCTTCTCAATGATTACTTGTTCAGAAAGGTTTTCTCCACAAGCCTTCATCTTATTAGTGATCATAATCACTCTACAGATGTATTCAGAAATCTTCTCGTTATTCTTCATGTTGAGATTCTCATATTGCTTTCGCAGGGACTGAAGCTTTACCTTCTTCACTGATGCATCACCACCATAACATTTGACCAGTATATCCTATATACCCTTTGACGTTGTTGAATTTACAATCTTCTCAAACAAGTTCACATCCACACACTGATGGATGTAGAACAACGCCTTATGATATTTCTTCCTCTTGTCTCTTTGTGCGTTTCTCCACTCTTCCATTGTGTTTTCTGCAACTGGAACATAACATTCGGTAACAAGCTCAAGAATATCTTGAGCACCGAACAACACGCCCATCTGAATCATCCAACGATCCTAGTTCTTACCATCAAAAATAGGAAGTTTGGTGTTCAGATTACCGTTTTCGTTCATCCTTAACCATGTACAACTCACTTAGATCTCACAAGCACAATATTTCCCAACCCCACAGAATCAGAAAATGCGATTCTGTTATAATTTTGTTCAAAGATTCAACACGAACCTAGAACGAAAATCAATCACATAAACGCTCTTGTTTCACTCGTGTTTCCCTGTGTTTTCATGTGGATCAAATCGAAGTTTTAGATACCAATTATTAGTCCACAAGAACCAATGATGAACAAAAAGAATATGTTTATGATAGCAAGAGAATGGCAACTACAGAGTTTTAAGGAAGAATGATTGAACAATGATTGTTACAAATGACAACTACTACTAGTCTATTTATACACAAAGTAAATTGCTACGTGGGCCTTAACAAACGTAAACTTAATAACTAAGTTAAAATGTACAAACTAGGAAATACTATACTTAACAGCTACGTTAACAAACTCAACTCCAGAATCCCATAAACTAAGCATACTTCTGGACGTAATCTCAGAAACTTCTACTTCTGATTAATAACAACTTCTGATTATATCAAACTACTGCTTCTAACTAAAAAATCTCAAAAACTTACAATTTCTAACTAACAACCTTAAAAACTCTACTACTTTTAAATAACAACATCTTTTAAATATAAATTACTTCAAATACAAAAATAGCTTTTACTTTCCTCTCAAAATAAATATGATTTTCAATATCTTTCACGTGTAAGGTATGGCAAGTCTTTCCCAATAGGGGAATACCTACTAAAGTGACCAATCCCCAGTGTCACGTGCCACTATATCTATTCATATTTCAAGTAATAAATATACATGATCTTTCTAAGTTTCTCTTTTTCTTATTAGTTAGATCATGCAACTTTCCTCTAGCAAAATCATACACTAATTAATAATATATTTTAAATAAAAATAAAATATATACAATTATAGAAATTAATCTTTTAAATTAAAAATGTCATAATAACTGATAAATTTTATTATTAAAAATATAATAATACTAAATATTAAAAAAAATTCAAACACAAAACCTCTAATTAAGTGGGATCAAATAATATGAATGGTTGGTCATCTACTACCTAGCTTGGAGCCTTACATGAAAAAACAAATACATTTGTTGAAAATAGAAAAGATAAAGTCACCACTCTTATTTTCCATCTAAGTAACATTTAACTTTTTTCTTTTAACAAAACAAATTTACAATATTAGCCACTGACCTAAAAAAATTAATTGCCCCTCACGGATCTGAAATTGCTCTTAACTAAATTCTATTTATGGGGCTTAGCAATTTTTTTCAAAATATAAATCTTAAATATTTACCTACTTTATTATCCTTTATTATATTTTTTCTTCTTCTTTATTATTATTATTATTATTATTATTATTATTATTATTATTATTATTATTATTATTATTATTATTATTATTTAATTATTGTATTTGTAGTTGTGGTATTTATTTTATTTTCTGCTTTACAGCTTTTTTTCCTATTAAATTTTTTTCACTTTTCAATTCAACAAGCTTTGGAAAAAACAACCACCCAACAAGATTTTTTTTCAGCTTCTCAAATTTTGTAAGTTTTCTGAATTTCTGGGCTTCTTGTTTCCTACCTTTTGTACTTTTTTTTCTTCTTTTTTATTATTATTATTATTATTATTATTTTTTGTTTTAATTTAAGAATTTTCACTTTTTTATTTGAGTGAACTAGTTAAGTTCTTGAGGAAGCTAAAAGAAAATCTTACTAACACTTAGCTTAAGTGTTTTTAATCATCATAGTGACATGTCATGATCTTTGTGTTCTGAAGAATATCCAGTGTTTGATACTGGTAAGTAAAAAACTATTTACTTTTTTTTTTCTTCTAATTTTGAGTTTCAGCTTTTTGTTTTTTAAAAGTTTTGGAAAATGCTGAACATGAAGCAGATTTATGCAAAAGGGTGTAGCTTATTTTTCTATTTTTGTAAAAGCCTTTGAATTTTTTTTAATGACTTTTGCACTGTTTTAAGCTCAGGGCTAAGAAATATTTTAAGTAAATGAGTGTTTTTATAATAAAAAATGTTTTGAATGTTTAGTTGAAAGTTTCTATTTTTAATCATGTTTTTAGATTTTTCTTACCCAAGTGGGTTTTTAAATCATAAATTTGCAAAATATCTCACTAAAATTATAAAATTTAGTTCAATGTTTTTTTTTTTGTCTTTAGTTGGGAGATTAATTTCTGATTTTACTGCTTGAAAGTTAGAACATTTGCAAAGAAACAACAACATTTGTTGTTGTTTGTGTTTGTGTTTTTTTTGGTTTGTAATTTAATGAAGTTCTAAATAGATCTATGATAATTCAGCTTAACAAAAAACCAAAGTTTATGTTTTTTACTTTTTTTCTTCATTTTCTGTAAGAATCCTTTAATGGGTTTTTCACTTAAGCTTCTCTACTTCTTTGCATGTTGAAGAAGGTTCAATAGATTTTTCTGTTGGTTTCTTAGTACATTTTTGCTTGGTTTTTGGCATCATGCAGATTTTGGTTTGATTGAATAGATATAAGAGGGAAAAGTTTGATATTTGCATGGAAGGGAGAGAAGGTAGCAGCACTGGAGTTACGGTGATCGGAGCGGAAGCTCCGTCAGCGTATCATATGGCACCGAGGAGTGAAGCTCCAAGCCAGCATGGTGTTGTTTCTGAATCAGGAGGTGGAGGAGCTATTGGTGTCTCGCCGGTGAGTTTGGGAATGGATGGAGGGGGGATTAAGAAGAAAAGGGGTAGGCCAAGGAAATATGGGCCAGACGGGTCGGTTGCTGGTATGGCGTTATCGCCTTTGCCGATCTCGTCTTCAGGTCCTTTTACTAATGAGTTTTTGTCGGGGAAGCCAGGGAAACCGAAGGGGATGGAGTTCAAGCAGGCGAAAAAAGTTGGAGTTGATCCTTTTGGTAAATTTGTTTTCATGCCTTTGGTGACATTACTGCTTAATTTAATTCTGTTAATAGCTATTGTTGTTACTTCTGCAGGTGACTCGGTTGGTACCAACTTTATGCCGCATATCATTACCGTCAATGCTGGCGAAGTAAGCTCCAGAGATAACATTTTTAAAGAGACAGTTATGTAATGTTATTTACTTTACTCTTTTTGTTGTTTTCAGGACATTACAATGAAGGTTATATCGTTTTCCCAGCAAGGACCGCGAGCTATATGCATCTTATCCGCGAGTGGTGTAATTTCAAACGTTACACTTCGTCAGCCCGATTCTTCTGGCGGTACTTTGACCTATGAGGTGCTGCTCATTGTTTTATTTTATAACTTTAAAACTTTGGTTTTTTATGATTACAAGAAGCTTGTGTTGATTGGTACAAAATCTCATAATTCATGTGTTGTATGTGGTTTTTTGCTAGGGCCGTTTTGAGATACTTTCGCTGTCTGGATCGTTCATGCCTACAGAGAGTCAAGGAACAAGAAGCCGGTCCGGTGGAATGAGTGTTTCTTTGTCAAGCCCCGACGGTCGTGTTGTAGGCGGTGGAGTTGCCGGTCTTCTAGTAGCTGCCAGTCCTGTGCAGGTAAACATTTATGATCACCATATCCTTATGGTTGATTGTTACGAAAACAAAAACAGATTGATTTCATTTTATGTTTTCATAATCACTTATGTTATAAGCGCTTTTGATAATCACTTATTTCATTTTCTCTTATCAGGTAGTGGTTGGAAGTTTTCTGCCAAGTAACCAGCAAGACCAGAAACCAAAGAAGCCAAAATCTGATTACGCAACAACCACCTTAACCACACATATTGCAGTGTCTTCCGCGCCACCACCAACCAATGGCGAAAGGGAAGATGTCATGTCTGGACACTTACTACAAAATTCCGGAACACTTAACTCAAACCTTACGTCTCCCTCGGCCTTTCGTCGAGAAAACTGGGTTAACATGCCCTCCATGCCGGACTCAATGAAGTCTGCAACCGATATTAACATATCTTTGCCCGATAATTAAGTCAATAATCGAACCGGTGTTGTTGACTACATTCATAACTGAGCTGTTTATTTAATGTTTTAAGTGTTGTTCTGAATTATGTAGAGATTGTTTCAAACAAGTTATCTATTGTCTAATTATATTAACCTAGGATGAAGTAGTTGTATGTTGCAGCTATGTTCCTTTGTTGAAGCTTAAATTGATGTTCTAAGTCCCAACCTAGCCATATGATTTTGGTATTGCTCATTTTTTGGTACATTTATTTGTTTCTTTCACCAAAGCCTATGTGCTTTAATGAGTGTATTATTGTCTATTAGAAATGTTATAGGTTTGATATATAGGAATATGTTGGGAAGAATGGTTGAGTCTTAGAGAAAAGATCAATAAAATAAGAGATGATTCAATTGTTAAGGATTCTTTTAATAAATATAAGATGTGTATTACTATGTGTCAAGAACAATTTACAAACTTAACTAAATTGTAACAAAATTAATTAACTAATAATTTTTTTATAACTAAATGTAACTTTAATTAGAGTTATCAATTAGCAGATAGTGGGATAAATGTTATTTTGACGATTTCTAAGACTAATTTTATGAATATTAGTTATAATACATATACTTAATGAAAAATTAAACAAATAACATAATATCCATAAAAAAAATCATAAAATCAAATATCAAAGCACAAAAATTAATCTAACACTCTTAATCAAATTCAACAAGTCTTAATTAAAATTAAAATCAAAATACCACATCTTAAATTCAAACTTAGAGTACTATTATATCAAAATTCAAACAAACATACAAATCATAAATTATCATCAAACATGTTTTCTTCTTCAACATATTCTTCTTAGTTCTCTCCACCCAATTATATTCTTTCAAGTCTTCATCAATGTCTTTGTTGGGAAAAAACAAAATTTAGAAGAAATAAAATCGGAAAAAAAAAAAAGTCACGGTCATTATTAAATGACAATCAGAAAATAATATTGTAGGAAAAATATTACAACATATAATTTACTCTCAATCACCCCACAATCCTCAATACATCCACACTCTTCAAAGTAAATATTTAACTTCATCTCACAACACTCTAACACAAGAGTATAGGAGAATAAAGAAAGTCAAATATAAACTTAAAGTAATTTTGACTGATACATCTTATAAAAAAAACTTGAATCCTATATATAATTTTACACTTCTTCTTCCTTTAAAAAAAATAAACAATAGAAAAATTCTTCTACGTATATATTTTCAAACAACTCCAATAATCTTTTAACACCATTTGTTGTGCTATTGCTATTCTAGATGTACTTGCAGCTGCAAGTTGCTTTGTCCTCCTAGTATAGATCACAGTCTCATTAATTCCACGTGCATTGATAACTTGAGACCAAATTAAATCATCATTTTCATGATCCCTCTTATACAAGTTCACTATCTTCTCATATCTCTCTCAACTCTCCTACCAAACGTTTAGTGTGATAATTAATGTCACTCAAAATTATAGCATCAATCTTGTCACAATACTCATATCTTTCTATTGAAGTTTAGTTATGCTTAATATATATATATATATATATATATATATATATATATATATATATATATATATATATATATATATATATATATATATATATATATATATATATATATATATATATATATATATATATATATATATATATATATATATATAATTTGAAGAATTAGTTTAATCATCTAAAACGTAAAATACTTAAATATCTTAGATAAGATTAATATTTACATGCTCAAACATGCTTCAATTGAATGTAAGAATAAGTTAGGGTTCTGCATCTGATTTTTAAAAGGCCAAATTCTTGTTTAAATTTTTCGTCAAATACCTTATAATCATGGATTTAATTGAGCACGAAAATTCTATCAAATTATGAGAAAATAGCACCAATGGAATCACAAAACAATGCTCAATGAATCAAATCCAAAGACCAACAAGAGATTACATTGTGAAAGATGAAGATCCAACTTATCAAAGGTAGATCTAGAGAATTATCAAAACAACTTCAAGAACTTGCTTCAACTCAACCCCAAGAATTAATTTCCCAAGCTTGGATGTAGGGAATTCATGAAGAATAAGTGTTTGGACGAAGGTTTAACTCAAAGATTAGTAAGCTTCAATGCAAAGTTTACTAATTTTTTTTGAAAATGAAACTTTGAGTGAATTTGGTAGATGGAGGGAACTGAAAGATTTTTTAGCAAAGTGAATTTGGCTATCAAAAGCTTGAGATTTGAATGAAATGAGGACTCTATTTATAGAGTTTAGGCTTGGGATTAGTGGTGGTTTAGAGTTTGGTTTGAGAAATGAAATTAGGCTTGACAATTAATTCTTGGAGTCAAAATTTGAATTAATGATATATCTTTCAAAAAATGAAGAAAAATTGGAGCCAAATTTTGAATTAATGTATATCTTTCAAAAATGAAGAAAAATTGGAGCCAAAATTTGAATTAATGATATATCTTTCAAAAACGAAGAAAAATTGGAACAAAAATTGACAAGCTTGAAATTGCTGATTTTTTTTCTTCAAAATTTCACTATGTACAATCGATTGCACTCTGGGAGCAATCGATTGCATCGGTGTTTTTTTTCAAAAATTGCGCAAAATGCACTATGCAATCGATTACATTCTAAGAGCAATCGATTGTACAGTGAAAAAAATAAAAAATTTGTAATTATTTTTCTTTGCAAAAAGAGATTTTAAGGAAATAATACCGGAAAACCTTATTTGTCAGATGCTTTGACTCGGTACCTACAAAACACAAATATACAAAGACAAAGACAAATATTTTTTTGTATTTTGATTAGAAGTTAGTCAACAACACATATACCAAATACATAACTAAGGTGCTTAGAAATTTCTCAAGAGCAAACTTAAAGATAAGAGATAGAAAAAGAGGAAGAACCAACCATAATGTGATCTTGTTATGATCGAGTTGATATGATATGATAGGGGAATCTTAGGGGGGAAAATTGAGGTACAACGTTCATGATTCATAATTCAAAACAACTTAAATACCATGAAAGATAGTTCATAATATCAAAATGAACAAAAGAACATAAACTTCAGTTTAAACGTTCCCGACCCCGGTGTTACATATCAGAGCAAGACCTTCTAAAATTAATAGAAAGAAATAACATACCTCGAAATTATCTTCTAAACTTCTATGAACTACTTGTGATCACTTGTGCGTTACCCACGTGGAGACAACATTCAAACAAAAAGGGTGAGTAATCACATTCATTACAAAATTTATACGAAATAGACATAGTAGTTCAAACAGCAACATCATGGCATCAAAATCAACAACATTGTCAACACTTCGTCAATTAGCACAACAACATATACAACGTCATCTGGTCAACAATTATTCAATGCCACATAAGATGTAATGCAACAATATAGACTCATGCATGTGATACCAATTCATTATAAGTACTTGACTCATCACCCACCAAATATCTCTACCATAAGATCGATTTTCTCTTGAAACCGAAGCACAACATCAAACGCACTTGATCCACACAATAGGATTAAGGTCAACACTGGACTAACGCCCTTAACATCAATGGAATTACGTCCTAAATCAATACTGAACTTTTGTTCTAACAATGCTATGAATGCATGATACACAATCAACATAATATTCGTAACGACAGCTAGTCAAGTACATCGCCATTCACTGAATCTTCGATAATATTCACATGGCATGTATATACAACAAACATGATAACATCAACCTCATTTAACACTATATAGCAACAACATATTACCATCATAGTATTTACCATTCATCATATAAACCAACATATTATAGTATCAACAACTCATCATAGAAACATGCATCATTATAGCCTACCTCTTAAGAATCTAAGTCTATCTTAGCCTAGGTACTGGAAATATACATCTTTTTACTTATTTTAAAAATTCTGGTATGACGAAACTCAGATGTCCTATAACATGTTGGAATATTTGATCCGACATAAACAAACAAGCAAGGTATAATCAATGAAAACAGTAATGAAAAGCAATAAACAACACACAAAATTATTAACCCAGTTCGGAATAATCTTCCTATTCTGTGGGCATACCAAGCCAGGGACAAATCTACTCAAATAGTATCAGTTCATAGATGTAAGTGTTTGGTTGTTGGCATGTTTTTTGGTAAAACTAGTTGTGTGAATGTCATGACTGATGTCATAACATTCTGGGATACAAGGTACATTCTGCAGAAAAAGAATGTCATACAGGAGCTGCTCAATATGAGTGTTTAGCTGATCATTATGCAATGATCATATTTATTGCATTCTACCAAAATCAGTAAACATGATTCTTGTTGTCATAACCAATGTTAAGACATCCTGTACTGATCTAACATTTGTGCAGATTTGTTATTTCTGAGAATTTTCAAGAATCTGGTTTATACAGTCCAGATCAGATTCTCACGTGGACATTAGGTTAACTTTTCTTAACCCTAATCTGGTTGTTAAAGACCTATGACCAAGTCTTGAGGTTAACCCTAACTAACCCTAGCTATTTTCGTGGAAGCCCTAACTGAAGAATAGTTGCCTATATATTCCTCATGAAGACTGTTGGTGAAGCACACTTTTTGACAGAAGATCAATAAGGGACTGTATAGTTGTAACTACTGTGAGCCAATCAATTATCATTGTGATAAGTGATTTGGAGTAGGATTTGTTTGTAAGGATTGTGTATCACTCAAAGCTTTGAAGCACGAGTGTTTGTGTTACTTGATTAAAGCTTTGAAGCAAAGTCAAGTTAGGGTTGTGTATCACTCAAAGCTTTGAAGCACGAGTGATTGTCACTTGATTAAAGCTGTGAAGTAAAATCAAGTGTGTATACTGAAGAGTGTCTTCATAATTTCATTAATTAATTGTTTAGTATCACTGCTGTGATTGAGGGGGGTGAGTAGGAACTCAGGTTTAAGTTAAACTTAGATTGAAGTTGCATTGGGTAGGTCTTAAGTGAAGGAGATAAACTGGTTGGTTTATTCCTGAATTAATATCTCTTATAGTGAATTTCCTCCCTGGCTTGGTAGCCCCTAGAGTAGGTGTTGTTACACACTGAACTGGGTAAACAATTGACTGTGTTCTTTACTGCTTTTGAATTTACTGTCTTGAAGAGTGTCAGATACGGTGTCATAACATTCACTGTGACATTGAGTATCTGCTGGAAGAATTTCAATTGGCATCAGAGCAGGCACCCTGCCTGTCTTACTGGGTGAGATCTAGGGATATTATTTTCTGGCGCTATGGACAAAGAAGGAGGATTTGGGAACAGACCACCCATTCTGGATGGATCAAATTATGACTACCAGAAACCTCCTATGATTGCCTTCTTAAAATCACTGGACAAAAAGGCCTGGAGAGCTGCTGACAAAGGATGGAACCATCCCACCATAACTGGGAAAGATGGGACAACCAATCTAAAACCTGAGGAAGAATGGAGCAAAGAAGAAGATGAGTTAGCCATGGGTAACTCCAAAGCATTAAATGCCTTGTTCAATGGAATTGATAGAAACATATTCAGACTAGTACATCAATGTGAACTGGCCAAGGATGTTTGGGACACTCTCAAAACTACCCATGAGGGCACATCCAAAGTAAAAATGTCAAGGCTTCAGATGCTGACTACCAAATTTGAGAACCTAAGGATGATGGAAGATGAGACCATTCATGAGTTTCACATGAACATCTTGGAAATTGCCAACACCTCAGGAGCATTGGGAGAAAAGATGTCAGAAGAAAAATTGGTGAGAAAGATTCTCAGATCCTTGCCTAAAAGATTTGCAATGAAGGTGACTGCTATAGAGGAAGCTCAGGATATCTGCAACTTGAAGGTTGAGGAACTCATTGGGTCACTTCAGACCTTTGAGATGGGGATCAGTGACAATGTCGACAAGAAAAACAAGAGCATAACACTTGTATCCAATACTGAAGATGAAAACAAGGAGGATGAAGAAGAAAATATTTCAGAAGCTATAGCCATGCTTGGAAGGCAGTTCAACAAACTCATCAAGAGAATGGACCCAAAGTCAAGGTCAAATGTCAAGAACATTCCCTCTGACATTAATAGATCTTATGACTCCAGCAGAAGACCAAAGTCTGAAGAGAAGGGAAGTCAAAGCAAAGGAAT
Organism: Vicia faba; assembly: GCA_948472305.1. Lineage (NCBI taxonomy): Eukaryota > Viridiplantae > Streptophyta > Magnoliopsida > Fabales > Fabaceae > Vicia > Vicia faba. Next base: position 390,915,577 of record OX451740.1, on the reverse strand, counting down.
CCAATGCCATGGATGTGAAGGATATGGGCACATTCGAGCTGAATGTCCTACCTTTCTTAAGAAACAAAAGAAAGGAATGTCTGTTACTTGGTCTGATTGTGACTCAGAAAGTAATTCTGAAGAAGAATCTGCCAAACTAGTTACTGCACTAACTGGTATTTGTAACTCTGATAGTGACTCTAGTGATGGGGAAGTAACATTTGAAGAACTGGCTGACTCCTACAAGAAGTTATGTATCAGAAGTGCTGAAGTCTGTCAGCAAAATGAGAAACAAAAAAAACTCATAGTAAAGTTGGAGGCTGAGAAGAAGGCAGGCACTGATACTATAAGTCATCTCGAAAGTGAAGTTCAAATGCTAAACTCAAAACTTGACCAAATGACCAAATCTGTCAGGATGCTGACAAATGGAACTGACAAATTAGAAGAAATCCTTCAGGTTGGACAAAATGTGGGAAACAAGTCTGGTCTAGGATTTGTGGCAGCGAAGAAATCTATTGTACACAAGAAGAAAATCAGGCCTGATAAATAAATGTCAAAGCAGATGTCACAACATAGCACTCAACACCGAGAACAGAGAAATATGAAGAAAAATTATCAAAGATGGAGATGTCATCATTGTGGGAGGTTTGGTCACATAAAACCATTCTGCTTCAGATTGTATGGATATCCTAATCAGACCCCAATTGTCAAACCTAAGTCTAACAAGGCACCATATACTCAACAGTGGAAGAAAAAGGCTGTTGCCCTGATAGCTCACACCTCCCTTAGAGTCTCTGCAAAGGAAGACTGGTACTTTGACAGTGGATGCTCTAAACACATGTCTGAAATCAAGAATCTTCTCAATAATGTTAAACCTCACACTACTAGTTATGTGACTTTTGGAGATGGTGCTAGAGGATAAATCAAAGGAGTTGGAAACTTGGACTGCCCTGGAGTTCTAAACCTAAATGAAGTATTGCTGGTAAAAGGCTTGACTGCTAATCTCATAAGTATCAGTCAATTATGTGATCTAGGATTCAAGGTCAACTTCACCAAGTCTGAATGTCTTGTAACTAATGAAAAACAAGAAGTTGTAATGAGAGGAGTCAGATCTAAAGACAACTGCTACTTATGGGAGTCTGAGAACACTAATTATTCTTCTGTGTGCTCTATTTCCAAAGAATAAAAAGAAGTGAAACTGTGGCACCAAAAACTTGGTCATTTACATCTAAGAGGAATGAAAAGGATTATATCCATGGAGGCAGTCAGAGGGATTCCAAGGCTGCAAATTGATGAAGGGAGAGTCTGTGGTGAATGTCAGGTTGGAAAGCAGACTAGAATGTCACATCCAAAGTCAAGACATCTGACCACCTCTAAGGTGCTAGAACTCCTACATATGGATCTGATGGGACCAATGCAGGTGGAAAGGCTTGGTAGAAAAAGATATGCCTATGTTGTTGTGGATGATTTTTCCAGATTCACCTGGATTAACTTCATTAGGGAAAAGTCTGATGTGTTTGAAGTATTTAAGGAACCGTGCAAAAGAATTCAAAGAGAAAAAGAAGGATGCATTGTCAGAATCAAAAGTGATCATGGCAAGGAATTTGAAAACAGTAAGTTTGATGAGTTCTGCTCCTCAGAAGGAATTAATCATGAATTCTCTTCACCCATAACTCCTCAACAAAATGGAGTTGTAGAAAGGAAAAATAGGACTATACGGGAATCTTCCAGAGCAATGATACATGCCAAAAGACTTCCTATTCATTTTTGGGCTGAAGCTATGAATACAGCCTGTTATGTCCATAACAGGGTCACCTTGAGAAAGGGAACATCATCCACCATTTATGAACTTTAGAAAGGAAGAAAGCCTACAGTGAAGTACTTCCATGTATTTGGAAGCAAATGCTATATTCTGACAGATCGTGAACAAAGGAGAAAGATGGACCCTAAAAGTGATGAAGGAATATTCCTAGGATACTCTACCAACAACAGAGCTTATAGGGTATTCAATTCTAGGACCAAAGTTATGATGGAATCTATAAATGTCATAGTTGATGATTACCATGAGGAAACAAATGTCCCATATGATGTTGAGACATTCTTTGAGACCTCAACTCAAAAGGATGATATTCCTAAAACTACTTCATCAGAATCTGAATCAAAGGAAGCTAACAAAGACCCTTCCATCAGAATTCAGAAAGATCATCCTAAGGAACTCATCATAGGAGATCCTAACAGTGGAGTCATTACAAGATCTAGAGAAATCATCACAAACTCTTGCTTTGTATCTAAGATTGAACCAAGAAATGTTAAGGAGGCTTTAACTGATGAATACTGGATTGGAGCAATGCAAGATGAATTGAACCAATTCAAGCAACATGAAGTATGGGAGTTAGTTCCTAGACCAGGAGGAACAAACATTATTGGCACAAAATGGATCTACAAGAACAAATCAGATGCTGAAGGAGTTGTCACCAGGAATAAGGCAAGAATTGTTGCTCAAGGATACACTCAAGTTAAAGGGGTTGATTTTGATGAGACTTTTGCTCCTGTAGCCAGACTGGAATCAATCAGACTCCTATTAGGAATTGCTTGTCTCCTTAAGTTCAAGTTATTTCAGATGGATGTAAAGAGTGCCTTCCTTAATGGGTACTTAAATGAGGAAGTTTATGTGGAACAACCTAAAGGATTTATGGATCCAAACTGCCCTGATCATGTCTACAAATTGAGGAAAGCTTTATATGGCCTGAAACAAGCTCCTAGAGCATGGTATGACAGGTTGACAAAATTCCTCTCTGACAAAGGATACAGGAAATGAGGCTTGGATAAAACTCTTTTTGTCAAAAATGAAGGAGGAAAGATAATGGTAGCTCAAATCTATGTTGATGACATAATGTTTGGAGGAATGTCAGATAAAATGGTTAAACATTTTGCTGACCAGATGCAAGCTGAATTTGAAATGAGCCTCATGGGAGAATTGACCTACTTTCTTGGACTGCAAGTCACACATATGAAAGACTCAATTTTTCAGTCTCAAAGCAAGTATGCAAAGAACATTGTCAAGAAGTTTGGGATGGAGAATGCCAGTCACAAAGGACTCCTGCACCTACTCATTTAAAGCTGTCCAAAGATTCAAGTGGGGTTAAGGTGGACCAAAGCTTGTACAGAAGCATGATAGGAAGTCTGCTATACTTAACAGCCAGCAGACCTGACATTGCTTTTGCAGTTGGAGTATGTGCAAGATACCAGGCTGAACCCAAAGTAATTCATATCAACCAAGTGAAAAGAATTCTGAAGTATGTGAGTGGAACCTACAACTATGGCTTGCTGTACTCTCATGGATGTGAACCAACTCTGACTGGTTACTGTGATGCTGATTGGGCTGGAAGTGCTGATGATAGAAAGAGCACCTCTGGAGGATGTTTCTTCTTAGGAAATAATATTGTCTCTTGGTTCAGCAAGAAATAGAACTGTGTGTCTCTATCTACTGCTGAAGCTGAATACACAGCAGCTGGTAGTAGCTGTTCTCAAATGATCTGGATGAAACAGATGCTTACTGAGTATAATGTCACACAAGATGTTATGACATTGTACTGTGACAATCTGAGTACTATCATCATTTCCAAGAATCCTATTCAACATAGCAGGACCAAGCATATTGACATTAGACATCACTTCATCAGAGATCTTGTGGAGGAGAAGACGATTAAACTGGAACATGTTGCCACTGAACTACAACTGGCTGACATTTTTACCAAGGCACTTGATGCTAATCAATTTCAAAATTTGAGGGGCAAGCTGGGTATTTGCCAACATGAAGAAATGTAGCAATTAATTTTGCTTAAAACAAGGAATGAGAGAGATATTTTAGTTAAGTCTACTCTGATTGGGCTAATCATCTGTTTCTCTATTTCCTTCCAAAATTTTAAGAAGTTGAATATACATTCATATAACTCCCTCCTCTTGCATTTCTGCAACAATCTCAAATCTCTCAAACGAAGATTTCACTATCACTGTTACCTGTTTTCTAAATCACTCAAAATGTCTCAACTATCCATGTCATCATCCTCTTCAAAGGCGACTGCTTCTTCCACATCCTCTGATCGAGAACCTAGGGCAATCACAAACTGCATGGATTCTGATGTTTTGGAGATAACTCCTCTTCATGAACTAGCAGCTGACCCCACTAAGGTCAAGAAGCTGCAAACCAGACATGCAAGAAGATCACAAGCCTCTCCATCTGGTAAATCCTCTCAACCATCATCTTCTGTTCCTCCAGAAATAGCAAATAGGGAAGGTTCTGTTTATGTTCATCAAGCTATAGCTAGACTAGTCACTAGGATTCTAAATGAGAATCACTCAGTACCTGGCATTTTTGTTCCTTTGAATCAAGAATCTGCTAGTCCAAATGTTGAAATGAATCCAGATGTCACTCAGAATGTTGAGACACCTGATGATAACATTATGAAATCTCCTGAAAATCGTGATGATCACCAGAACCCTACTAAGAAGAATGTTGAACCCCCCGGTTATTGATGTTGATGAAGAATACTCTGACAATGACTTAATTGCCAATATCAACCCTAGCATAGCTAGAAGGATGATGAACATAAAAGGAAAGCAGGATGCTGTCAAAAGCCTCTCCAAAGAGAAGGCTACTGAAGTTGTTCATAAGAAAACCAGGTCTGAGAACAAGACAAGAGTAGAAGCTGTGAAGGCTGGATTGTCAAAAGAGAAAGGGAAGGTGAAAACTAGAGTACCTGTTGGTAGTCTCTAAACCTTTGAGACAACCAATAGAAAAGAAAAGGAAGGAGCCTGAACCCTCTGAATCTGATGAGGAATCAAAATTTGAGTTTGATGTTGAAGACACTCCTCTCAGAAAGAAACTCTCTTCGAGCAAAATGCCTAAAGTCCCTGAAGTTGCCATTGACAACATCTCCTTTCACCATCCAGAGAATGCAAACAGGTGGAAGTATGTATTTTAAAAAAGGATAGCCTTGGAAAGAGAGCTGAACAACAGTTCCATGGAATGTAAGGAGATCATGGATCTAATCAAGACTGCTGGTCTAATAAATACTGTGGTAAAGTTTACCAACTGCTATGAAATTCTGGTCAAAGAATTCATAGTAAATTTATTTGATAGGTGTGCTGATGGAAAGTCAGCTGACTTTAAGTGTGTGTATGTGAGAGGAAGGAAGGTAAATTTCTCTCCCTCTGAAATAAACAAATTCCTAGGAAGACCTGATGTTGCTTTCCCTGAGCTTGAGGTTACTGACAACCAAGTGTGTCAAACCATCACTACAAATCAAGTCAAGAGCTGGCCCTTAAAAAGGAAGATGCATGCAAGCAAGCTGAGCATGAAATTTGCCATTCTGCACAAAATTGGTGCAGCTAACTGGGTTCCCACCAACCATAAATCAACCATCTCCACAGGCTTGGGAAGATTTATTTATGCTGTTGGAACCAGGACAAACTTTGACTATGGCAAGTATATCTTTGATCAAACATTGAAACATGCTGGAAGTTGTGCTATTAAAGGCCCTATTTCCTTTCCCTCTCTCCTGTGTGGTATAGTCATTTCTCAGTATCCTGACATTATAGTTAAAAAAGATACTGTATGCAAAAGAGCCCCTGCTCTTGATTTGCACTATAAGCTATTTCAGGGAACACATGTTCCTGACATTGTCATGACATCTGCTGAGACATCTACTGTCAAATCTCATTCCAAGAAAACTGATGTTATAGCTGTGCTGAAGGAAACCTGCAAAGAGCTTGATACAAGGAAAAGGACTCTTGAGGACCTAATTGCTAGACTAGAACAGGAGGAGATTGAAGGACAAATAAGGGAAGAGGATGCTGATGAAGACCAGCTTAATGCTGAAGATAATGCCTCCTCTGAAGATGACAGTGGTTGAAGATCAATGTAGTTGACAAGTTGCTGCTGGTGCCTGTTGCTGCAAATGAATTTTGATTTTTTTTCTCTCTCTATGTTTTTATTATTACTTTTGGATGACTGTATAACTTAAAAGTACAAGTATCTTTGGCCTATTTGTGGCTAAAGAGGGGGAGAAGATTTTGTGATAATTTTGGTAGCATTAGACTTGGTAGATGTTATTAAAAAATTCTGCTGCTTTCTAATCTCTGAGTGTTTAGGGGTTTTAGCCAAAAATTTGCCAAAGGGGGGAGTTTGTAAGTGTTTGGTTGTTGACATGTTTTTTGGTAAAACCAGTTGTGTGAATGTCATGACTGATGTCATAACATTCTGGGATACAAGGTACATTCTGCAGAAAAAGAATGTCATACAGGAGCTGCTCAATATGAGTGTTTAGCTGATCATTATGCAATGATCATATTTATTTCATTATACCAAAATCAGTAAACATGATTCTTGTTGTCATAACCAATGTTAAGACATCCTGTACTGATCTAACATTTGTGCAGATTTGTTATTTCTGAGAATTTTCAGGAATCTGGTTTATACAGTCCAGATCAGATTCTCACGTGGACATTAGGTTAACTTTGCTTAACCCTAATCTGGTAGTTAAAGACCTATGACCAAGTCTTGAGGTTAACCCTAACTAACCCTAGCTATTTTCGTGGAAGCCCTAACTGAAAAATAGTTGCCTATATATTCCTCATGAAGACTGTTGGTGAAGCACACTTTTTGACAGAAGATCAATAAGGGACTGTATAGTTGTAACTACTGTGAGCCAATCAATTATCATTGTGATAAGTGATTTGGAGTAGGATTTGTTTGTAAGGGTCGTGTATCACTCAAAGCTTTAAAGCACGAGTGTTTGTGTTACTTGATTAAAGCTTTGAAGCAAAGTCAAGTTAGGGTTGTGTATCACTCAAAGCTTTGAAGCACGAGTGATTGTCACTTGATTAAAGCTGTGAAGCAAAATCAAGTGTGTGTACTGAAGAGTGTCTTCATAATTTCATTAATCAATTGTTTAGTATCACTGCTGTGGTTGAGGGGGAGTGAGTAGGAACTCGGGTTTAAGTTGAACTTAGATTGAAGTTGCATTGGATAGGTCTTAAGTGAAGGAGATAAACTGGTTGGTTTATTCCTGAATTAATATCTCTTATAGTGAATTTCCTCCCTGGCTTGGTAGCCCCCAGAGTAGGTGTTGTTACACACTGAACTGGGTAAACAATTGAATGTGTTCTTTACTGCTTTTGAATTTACTGTCTTGAAGAGTGTCAGATACGGTGTCATAACATTCACTGTGACATTGAGTATCTGCTGCCAGAATTTCAATAGACCCTACAACAAACCTCCAGTTTTCTTCCTAATCATTTAATCACTACCCTTGCTAGATTTATATCTAAGACTCACCTAAATATAAGGCTCTCCTAAATCCCTCTTCAATCACAGTCAGCGATTGGATCAACACAATTATGAACAAACAGGAAGACACACTTCCATGACAATCTCTAGCCAAGGATCTTGACTAAGACTGCAACTTGGAGTTGCTTACAAGTTTCCTCCAAGAACAACACTCACTCTTGCTTCACAGCTTCGAGGAGAACATAATAACCATCTCACAACCTGAGTGGTTCACTTACACCAACTCTCCTAGAGAGTGGCTACAGACTCAACCCTAATGATTACATATTTTTAAAACACGGCTGATACCAATTCTTGGTTACAAAGCTTCTATTTATAACCTATACCCAACTAGATTTGGGCCTTCAAAACACAACTCTTTGACTATTACAAACATCAGAAAATTCTACCACAAAATAGGTCTTCAATCAAATCTTCATAAATTATCTCCATATTTAGAAAGTCAATATTATTCAGTATTCTTCTTGATTCTTCTTGACCAACAAAACAACGCCATATAGAATAATATAAATACTTTATTATCCTCAAAGTATATTCTATTTTTGTGACTTAACATAATATAATAATCCAGTTCAGCTCAGGCGCGATGTTGTATGCTTCTTCATAGGACATTTTATTCGACATGTTGTTCCAGATGTTGAAACACTTCAACTCAACATGTTCTAACATAAGATAGTACTTCTTGCTCAACCTGTTCCTGTTAGAAAGTTAACATATCCTATCTAACATATTGCTTCTATATTATTTTTACCAAACATAATGAATTAAAAATTTTATTCTACCTACATGTAGTCCTTCGTGTTAGCTACCTAATTTTTCAAACGATGTATCAAACAGAATTCTAAAACTCAAGTTATGGAATTTACAAATTTTCACAAACAGTCCTACTCTCTACTACTTCGCCTGGAGAATGGGTCCTTTCGCTTAATGCTCGCCCGATGACACAGAGGCGGCGAGCTCTCGCCCCTTTCTCTCTCGATGAGGGTGGAGCGAATTTCCTCCTTCTATACATTTTTCCAGGAGCACCACTTTTCCACCCATTCCTTTGCCCCCTATCTCGCCCGGTAGACCAGGCGATGTTGCCTCACCCGATGACGCTTCCCTTTGCCCGACGATGTGTATCAGACAGGAACTCCATGTTGCGATTCTGCACATGTTCAACCCTAATTCCTCTTGCGATTTCATACCTATGACGTCCAATATCATCATAAATCAACATATTTTCATTATGCAACAACAACACAACATTATAGTCATCTCATGTATCAAACTTTAGCAAACCAACATGGTATTTTCATCAATTTCCACATAAATTCATCACAATGGAACATATCATCAAAATCATCATAAACCCCTAACAAATCCATACATATCTCTAAACCACATATCAATTCTAATGACATACCACCCCCTTACCTTAGATTCCTGGAGAATGATATTTTCCAAGTGCTCGATCGAAATTCCTCTAGGTTCTTCGTGCCCTATCTTTCTTCTCTGTTTCTCTCAATTCTTTCACGATCGCACCAAAAGAAATATTTTTCCCTCTATTCCTTGTTTAACCTTGGACCCCTAATATGTTTTGCCTAACTTGTCCTCACTAATCCTTTTACCAATTATAACTTTATCCTTATTCCATCTACACCAAGTATTCCTTTATTTTAATAATAAAAATAATTCTAACTAATTCTAAATAATTATTAACTAATTATCTAAATTACTCAAATACTCCTTAGTCATCTAAATTTTCATTATCCCACAACATAACATCACACCACACATCACACTCAACAACACATCACATATTCATCAATAATTCACGAATATTTCTAATGATAATTTAAATAAATAATTTTAAAAATCAGGGTGTTACAACTCTCCCCCACTTAAAGAATTTTCACCCCAGAAATTACCCGAGGAAAACATAGTCGGATACGACTCCCTCATCTGATCCTCACACTCCCAAATCAAACTTCCACCAGCTGATACACCCCACAATACCTTTACCAAGGCAATGTATTTACCTCGCAAATGTTTCACTTCCTGACCTTCTATCCGCACACGGGCGATGCTTCGACAGTCAGGTTATCTCTTACATGTATACCATCCATCTGAATCACATGCGAAGGATCCAGAATGTACTTTCTCAACTGAGACACATGAAACATATCATGAAGATTTGTAAGTGACGGCAGTAAATTAATCCGATAAGCCACTTCACCTATCATCTCTAATATTTGATATGGAACAACAAAGCTCAGTGTAAGCTTTCTCGATTTCAGAGCTCTACCAATGCCAGTCACCGGAGTTACTCTCAGAAACACATGATCATCTTTTTGAAACTCAAGTGCCCTTCTCCTCTTGTCGTGATAACTCTTCTGACGATTATGAGAAGCTTCCATCCTCTCTTGGATCATCTTGATCTTCTCAATCGTTTCATGCATAATCTCAAATCCGAGTATAACACTTTTGCCTGACTCATACCAACACAATAGAATTCTATACCTCCTACCATACAATGCTTCATATAGTAACTTTCCAATACTAGAATGAAAACTATTATTACAAGTGAACTCAATCAATGGCAAATGGATGTTCTAAGAACCTCCTTGTTCCAACACACAAGACCTCAACAAATCCTCTAAAGGCTGGATAGTCCTCTCGGTATGACCGTCCATCTGCAGATGATATGCAGAACTTAATCTCAGTTTAGTACCAAAAGTATTCTGCAAACCTTCCCAGAATTTCGACGTAAACCTCAGATCTCTATCTGACACAATATTCGAAGGTATACCATGCAACTTAACAATCTCATCTGAAATTCTGGCTGCAGATACTCAATGTCACGTTCAATGTTATGACACCGTATCTGACTTTCTATAAGACAGTAAATACAAAAACAATAAAGAACACAGTCAATTGTTTACCCAGTTCAGTGTGCAACAACACCTACTCTGGGGGCTACCAAGCCAGGGAGGAAATCCACTATAAGAGATATTAATTCAGGAATAAACCAACCAGTTTATCTCCTTCACTTAAAACCTACCCAATGCAACTTCAATCTAAGTACAACTTAAACCTGAGTTCCTACTCACTCCCCCTCAATCACAGCAGTGATACTTAAAACAATTGAATAATGAATTGATGAGACACTCTTCAAAAACATACACTTGATTATGCTTCACAACTTTTTAATCAAGCAACACAAACACTCTTGCTTCACAGCTTTGAGTGATACATAAACCTAACTTGACTTTGCTTCAAAGCTTTAGTCAAGAGACACAAAACACTCTTGCTTCAAAGCTTTGAGTGATACAAAACCCTTACAATTAAAACCTATTCCAAGTCACTTATCACAATGATACTTGCTTGGATTACAATAGTTAAAACTATACAGCTTCTAAAATGATCTTCTGTTAAAAGGGATGAATTCCAAACAGCAGCCCTGTTAAATATATAGCAGCTGCATCTTCAGTTAGGGTTTCCACAAAAATCTAGGGTTAATTCCGTTTGACCTTAAGACTTGGTCACAGGACTTTATCAACCAGGTTAGGGTTGAGCTAGATTAACCCCAAGTCCACGAGATTTTCTGTTCTGGAAAGACTGAGTCATTTTCCTGAAAAACTCAGAATTACCCAAACTGCATAACTGTTAGTTCAGAACAGGATGTCTTAACATTTGTTATGACATCTGAATTCCTGTCTACTGATTTTGGTAAATGTGATCTTTTTGCAAAATGCGCAGATACACACTCATAAACAGCAGCACCTGTATGACAATATTTTTCTGCAAAGGTACCTAATAAATCAGTACCTAATAAACTAGAATGTTATGACATCAGTCATGACATTCACACACCTGGTTTTACCAAAAATGCATGCCAATAACTAAACAACTACAAACTCCCCCTTTGGCAGATTTTTGGCTAAAGCCCCTAACTAATCAGAGATAGATAGCAGCAGAATAAATATGACTGCAGAAAAATAGAATGTCTATCAAGTAATTGACAGTAATTGACCACAGAATAATATTTCCCCCTCTTTAGCCACAAATGGGCCAAAGATACATGTTCTTAAAAGTTATACAGTCATCCCAAAAGTAATAAAAACAACAACTAAAAACTGAACACACTTGCAAGCTCCACCAGGAAACAGCAGCAACTCTACCAACCTTTAAGCACTGTTATCAGACTCAGAAGGTTCGGGCTTCTTCCTTTTCTTGTGAGCAATATCAGCATTCTTCTCTTTGTCTGATGTCTTAACATCCTTAGAGACATCTGGATTTGGTTCAGCATTTGAACTTTCTTGATTTAAAGGAACAGAAATGCCAGGAACTAAGTGGTTCTCGTTCAGAATTCTTGTAACAATTTTAGCTATTGCTTGACGAACATAGGCTGACCCTTCCCTATTTGTAATTTCAGAGGGAACAGAAGAAGAAGGGTGAGATGGATTACCAGAGGCAGTAGCTTGGGACCTTCCTGCATGTCTTGTTCTCAGTTCTTTGACCTTGGTGGGGTTAGATTCCACTTCTCTAAGAGAAGAGATCTCCAGGACTTCAGAATCCAGACAAGATGAGATTGCCCTAGAATCTTGATCAGAAGAAGAGGATGAGATAGTTGTATTGGATGATGATGGTGTTTGAGACATTTTGATAGTCTTAGAGGACCAACAACAACTGGAGAGAAAATTCTGATTGAGAGACTGGGTTTTGATGCGGAGACGAGAGGGGAAGGAAGAAAAGGAGTGTCTATTCAACTTCTTAAAAGAATTGAAGGAAATGGGAAAATATAAGTTTAACCCAATCAGAACAGACTTAACAAGCATAACTCATTCAACCCTTGTTTTAAGCAAAATTAATTGCTACAATTCCTCATGTTGACAAATACCCAACTTACCCCTCAAGTTTTCAAATTGATTTGCATCAAGTGCCTTGGTAAAAATGTCAGCCAGCTGTAGCTCAGTGGCAACATGTTCCAGTTTAATTGTCTTCTCTTCAACAAGGTCTCTGATAAAGTGATGTCTTATGTCAATATGTTTGGTCCTACTATGCTGAATGGGATTCTTGGAAATGTTGATTGTACTCAGATTGTCACAGTACAATGTCATAACATCTTGTGTGACATTATACTCAGTAAGCATCTATTTCATCCAGATCATTTGAGAACAGCTACTACCAGCTACAATGTATTCAGCTTCAGCAGTAGAGAGAGACACACAATTCTATTTCTTGCTGAACCAGGAAACCAGATTATTTCCCAAGAAGAAACATCCTCCAGATGTGCTTTTTCTATCATCAACACTACCAGCCCAATCAGCATCACAGTAACCAGTCAGAGTTGGTTCACAGCCATGAGAATATAGCAACCCATAGTTGTAAGTTCCACTCACATACTTCAAAATTCTCTTCACTTGATTGATATGACTGACTTTAGGATCAGCTTGATATCTTGCACAAACTCCAACTGCAAAAGCAATGTCAGGTCTGCTGGCTGTTAAGTACAACAAGCTTCCTATCATGCTTCTGTACAGACTTTGATCCACCTTAACCCCACTTGAATCTTTGGAAAGCTTTAAATGAGTAGGAGCAGGAGTCCTTTTGTGACTGGAATTCTCCATACCAAATTTATTTACAATGTTCTTTTCATACTTGCTTTGAGATAAGAAGATTGAGTCCTCCATCTGTGAGACTTGCAGTCCAAGAAAATAAGTTAGTTCTCCCATGAGACTCATTTCGAATTCAGCCTGCATCTGGTCAGCAAAATGTTTAACCATAGGTTATGACATTCCTCCAAACACTATGTCATCAACATATATTTGGGCAACCATCAACTTCCCTCCTTCAGTTTTGACAAAGAGTGTTTTGTCCAAGCCTCCTTTTCTGTATCCTTTGTCTGAGAGAAATTTTGTTAACCTGTCATACCATGCTCTAGGAGCTTGTTTTAGGCCATATAGAGCTTTTCTCAATTTGTAAACATGATCAGGGTGGTTTGGATCCACAAAGCCTTTAGGCTGTTCCACATAAGCTTCCTCATTCAAGTACCCATTTAGAAAGGCACTTTTCACATCCATCTGAAATAACTTGAACTTCAGAAGACAAGCAATTGACAATAGGAGTCTGATTGATTCCAGCCTGGCTACAGGTGCAAAGGTTTCATCAAAATCAACCCCTTCAACCTGAGTGTATCCTTGAGCAACAAGTCTTGCCTTATTCCTGGTGACAACTCCTTCAACATCTGATTTGTTCTTGAAAATCCATTTTGTGCCAATGATGTTAGTTCCTTCAGGTCTAGGAACCAGTTCCCAAACTTCATGTTGCTTGAATTGGTTCAGTTCATCTTGCATTGCTCCAATCCAGTATTCATCAGTTAAAGCTTCCTTGACATTTATTGGTTCCATTTTAGACACAAAACAAGAGTTTGAGATGATTTCTCTAGATCTTGTAATGACTCCACTATTGGGATCTCCTATGATGAGCTCTTTTGGATGATCCTTCTGAATTCTGATGGAAGGGATCTTGCTAGCTTCCTTTGATTCAGATTATGCTGTGGTGGTGTTGGGTAGATCATTCTGTTGAGTTGAAGTCTCAAAGAATGTCTCAACATTACAAGGGACATCTATTTCCTCATGATAATCATCAATTATGACATTTATTGATTCCATCATGGCTTTGGTCCTGGAATTGAATACTCTAAAAGCTCTGCTGTTTGAGGAGTATCCTAGAAATATGCCTTCATCACTTTTAGGGTCCAGTTTTCTTCTTTGTTCACGATCTGCCAGAATATAGCATTTGCTGCCAAACACATGGAAGTACTTCACAGTTGGTTTTCTTCCTTTCCAGAGTTCATATATGGTGGATGATGTTCCCTTTCTCAAGGTGACCCTGTTATGGACATAGCAGGCTATATTCATAGCTTCAGCCCAAAAATACATAGGAAGTCTTTTGGCATGTATCATTGCTCTGGTAGATTCCTGTATGGTCCTGTTTTTTCTTTCCACAACTCCATTTTGCTGAGGAGTTATAGGAGAAGAAAATTCATGACTAATTCCTTCTGAGGAACAGAAATCATCAAACTTGTTGTTTTCAAATTCCTTGCCATGATCACTTCTGATTCTGACAATACACCCTTCCTTTTCTCTTTGAATTCTTTTGCACAATTCTTTAAAAACTTCAAATACATCAGATTTTTCCCTAATGAAGTTAATCCAGGTAAATCTGGAAAAATCATCCACAACCACATAGGCATATCTTTTTCCACCAAGACTCTCCACCTGCATTGGTCCCATCAGATCCATATGAAGAAGTTCTAGAACCTTAGAGGTGGTCAGATGTCTTGACTTTGGATGTGACATCCTAGTCTGCTTACCAACCTGACATTCACCACAAACTCTTCCTTCATCAATTTGCAGTCTTGGAATCCCTCTGACTGCCTCCATGGAGATAATCCTTTTCATACCTCTTAGATGAAGATGGCCAAGTTTCTGGTGCCACAGTTTCACCTCTTTTTCTTCTTTTGCAATGGAACACACAGTGGAGAAATTAGTGTTCTCAGGCTCCCACAAGTAACAGTTATCTTTAGATCTGACCCCTTTCATTACAACTTCTTGTTTTTCATTAATTACAAGACATTCAGATTTTGAGAAATTGACCTTGAATCCTAGATCACACAATTGACTGATACTGATGAGATTAGCAGTCAGGCCTTTTACCAGTAGTACTTCATTCAGACTTGGAACTCCAGGGCAGTCCAAATTACCAACTCCTTTGATTTCACCTTTAGCACCATCTCCAAAGGTCACAAAACTAGTGGTGTGAGGTTTAACATTATTGAGGAGGTTCTTGATTCCAGTCATGTGTCTGGAACACCCACTGTCAAAGTACCAGTCTTCCTTTGCAGAGACCCTTAGGGAAGTGTGGGCTATCAGGGCAGTAGCCTTTTTCTTCCATTTAGGAGTATGTGGTACCTTTTTTGACTTAGGTTTAACACCTGAGTTTTGATTAGGGTATCCATGCAATTTGAAGCAGAAAGGCTTTATGTGGCCATACCTCCCACAATGATGACATCTCCATCTTTGGTACCTTTTCTTCATATGTCTCTGTTCCTGATGTTGAGAGTTGTGTTGAGACATCTGTTTTGACATTTGCTTATTAGGCCTGATCTTCTTGTCTGTACCAGATTTCTTTGCTTCCACAAATCCTAGTCCAGATTTGTTTCCCACATTTTGTCCAACCTGAAGGATCTCTTCCAATTTGTCTGTTCCATTAGTCAGCATCTTGACAGATTTGGTCATTTGGTTCAGTTGTGAGTTCAGCAATTGAACTTCCCCTTCTAGATGACTTATAGTTTCAAGGTCTGCCCTTTTTTTAGCCTCCAGCTTTATGATGAGTTTGGATTGTTTCTCATTCTGCACACAGACTTCAGCACTTCTGATACACAATTTCTTGTAAGTATCAACTAGTTCTTCAAATGTCACTTCTTCATCACTAGTGTCACTTTCAGAAGTACAAACACCAGTTAGAGCAGTAACTAGTTTGGCAGATTCATCTTCAGAATTACTTTCTGAATCACAGTCAGACCAAGTAACAGTCATTCCTTTCTTTTGTTTCTTAAGAAAGGTAGGACATTCAGCTCGAATATGCCCATATCCTTCACAACCATGGCATTGAATTCCTCTGCCTTGATTTCCCTTCTCTTCTGACCTTGGTCTTCTGCTGGACCTGTCAATGTCAGAGGGAATGTTATGAACATTTGACCTTGACTTTGGATCTATTCTTTTGATGAGTTTGTTGAATTGTCTTCCAAGCATGGCTATAGCTTCTGAAATATTTTCTTCTTCATCCTCCTTGTTTTCAACATCAGTGTTGGATACAAGTGCTATGCTCTTGTTCTTCTTGTCACCATTTTCAGTGATCCCCATCTCAAAAGTCTGAAGAGACCCAATAAGTTCATCCACTTTCAGCTTGCTGATGTCCTGGGCTTCCTCTATGGCAGTTACCTTCATTGCAAATCTTTTAGGCAAGGATCTGAGAATCTTTCTCACCAATTTTTCTTCTGACATCTTTTCTCCCAGTGCTCCTGAGGTGTTGGAAATCTCCAAGATGTTCATGTGAAACTCATGAATGGTTTCATCTTCCATCATTTTTAGATTCTCAAACTTGGTAGTCAACATCTGAAGCCTTGACATTTTTACTTTGGAAGTGCCCTCATGGGTAGTTTTGAGAGTGTCCCAAACTTCCTTGGCCAGTTCATATTGATGTACTAGTCTGAATATGTTTCTATCAATTCCATTGAACAAGGCATTTAAAGCTTTGGAATTTCCCAGGGCTAACTCATCTTCTTCTTTACTCCAATCTTCCTCAGGCTTCAGACTGATTGTCCCATCTTTCTCAGTTATGGTGGGATGGTTCCATCCTTTGTCAGCAGCTCTCCAAGCCTTTTTGTCCAGAGATTTTAAGAAGGCAATCATACGAGGTTTCCAGTAGTCATAATTTGTTCCATCCAGAATGGGTGGTCTATTTCCAAAAACTCCTTCTTTGTCCATAGTGCCAGAAAGTGATATCCCTAGATCTCACCCAGTAATACAGGCAGGGTGTCTGCTCTGATACCAATTGAAATTCTGGCTGCAGATACTCAATGTCACGTTCAATGTTATGACACTGTATCTGACTTTCTATAAGACAGTAAATACAAAAACAGTAAAGAACACAGTCAATTGTTTACCCAGTTCAGTGTGCAACAACACCTACTCTGGGGGCTACCAAGCCAGGGAGGAAATCCACTATAAGAGATATTAATTCAGGAATAAACCAACCAGTTTATCTCCTTCACTTAAAACCTACCCAATGCAACTTCAATCTAAGTACAACTTAAACCTGAGTTCCTACTCACTCCCCCTCAATCACAGCAGTGATACTTAAAACAATTGACTAATGAATTGATGAAGACACTCTTCAAAAACATACACTTGATTATGCTTCACAGCTTTTTAATCAAGCAACACAAACACTCTTGCTTCACAGCTTTGAGTGATACATAAACCTAACTTGACTTTGCTTCAAAGCTTTAGTCAAGAGACACAAAACACTCTTGCTTCAAAGCTTTGAGTGATACAAAACCCTTACAATTAAAACCTATTCCAAGTCACTTATCACAATGATACTTGCTTGGATTACAATAGTTAAAACTATACAGCTTCTAAAATGATCTTCTGTCAAAAGGGATGAATTCCAAACAGCAGCCCTGTTGAATATATAACAGCTGCATCTTCAGTTAGGGTTTCCACAAAAAGATAGGGTTAATTCCGTTTGACCTTAAGACTTGGTCACAGGACTTTATCAACCAGGTTAGGGTTGAGCTAGATTAACCCCAAGTCCACGAGATTTTCTGTTCTGGAAAGACTGAGTCATTTTCCTGAAAAAACTCAGAATTACCCAAACTGCATAACTGTTAGTTCAGAATAGGATGTCTTAACATTTGTTATGACATCTGAATTCCTGTCTACTGATTTTGGTAAATGTGATCTTTTTGCAAAATGCTCAGATACACACTCATAAACAGCAGCACCTGTATGACAATATTTTTCTGCAAAGGTACCTAATAAATCAGTACCTAATAAACTAGAATGTTATGACATCAGTCATGACATTCACACACCTGGTTTTACCAAAAATGCATGCCAATAACTAAACAACTACATCATCAATATACATTTATGCCATTTTCTCCATGGAATGATTAATTTTCATCGCCAAAAAATGAGCTGACTTAGTCAACCTATCCACGACCACCCAAATTGAATAATTTCCTTTGGCAATTTTTAGCAATCTCGACACGGAACCCATTGAAACAACATCCCATTTCCACTATGGAATAGTCAAAGGTTGCATAAGACCCGTGGGCTTCTGATGCTCGATATTTGACTTCTGGAAAGTCAAACAAGCATACATAAAAATGGACACTTCCTTTTTCATTCCCATTCACTAAAACAATTTCTTCAAATCTTGATACATCTTTGTATCACCCGGATGAATACTCAAGCCACTTCGATGTCCTTCCTCAAGAATACTCTTCTTAAGCTCTGGAATATCTGGAACACACAACCTATCATTAAACCTCAATACACCATTTTCATCCACTCAGAATTCACCACTGTTACCTTGGTTTATCAACGTTAGTCGGTCCACCAAACTTAAATCACATTTCTGACCTTCTCGAATTCCTTCAAGGATACCACTGGTCAGTTTCAACATTTCCAACTTCACAATGTTAGATGTATCTTCACATACCAAACTCTTGTCTCTAAATTGCTCGATAAATTCCAACTCCTTCACCATGAGCATCGAAATATGCAAGGACTTCCTACTCAAAGCCTCAACTATTACATTTTCTTTACCAGTATGGTAACTCAAGTCAAAATCATAGTCTTTCAAAAGTTTGAGCCATCTCCTTTGCCTCATATGTAATTCTTTCTGATCAAACAAGTACTTCAGACTCTTATGATCACTAAAAACATCAAATTTAGAGCCAAAAAGATAATGTCTCCAAATTTTCAGAACAAACACCACTGATGCTAGCTCTAAGTCATGCGTAGGATAATTCCTCTCACAAGCTTTTAACTTTCTAGAAGCATAAGCAAAAACTTGTCCATTTTGCATTAACACACCACTAAGAACCATCTGAGATGCATCACAATACACCACGAAAGACTCACTTTGATTAGGCAGAATTAATACCGGAGCAATCGTCAACTTCTTCTTTAGTTCCACAACTTTCTTCACACGAAACATCCCACACATAAGCTTGACCCTTTCGAGTCAACTGAGTAAACGATAATACCAACTTAGAAAATCCCTCAATAAATCTTCGATAGTAGCCATCTAAACCAAGAAAATTTTGTACCTCGGTAGCGGACTTCAGAGTTTCCCATTGCAACATAACATTAACTTTAGAAGGATCCACATCAATCCCACCACTAGAAATCACATGGTCAAGGAAACTCACTTCCTTCAACCAAAACTCACACTTCGACAACTTTGCATACAACTTCTTCTCTTTCAGCACTTGCAACATAATTCACAAATGCTCAACATGTTCTTCTTCTGACTTAGAATGGATCAAAATATCATCAATGAAGACCACAATAAACTTATCCAGATACGAAAGGATAGTTCAGTTCATATACTCCATGAAAACACCTGGCGCATTAGACACACCAAATGGCATCACAGTGTACTCATAATGACCATACCTCATTCGAAAAGTCGTCTTCAGAATATCACATGGTTTAACACAAATATAATGATAACCCAACCTCAAATCAATCTTGCTGAAAACACAAACACCCACCAAGTGATCCATCAAATCATCGATCCTCGGGAGTGAATACTTATTCTTAATAGTCATCTTATTTAACTGTCTGTAATCCATGCACAACCTCATACTACCATCCTTCTTCTTCACCAACAACATGGGAGCACCCCACGAAGAGACGCTCGGTCAAACAAACTTCTTCTCCAGTAATTATTATAATTGTTTCTTCAACTCGCTCAACTCTGAAGTTGACATCCTATAAGGAGCCATCGACACCAAACTTGTACCTGGTATCAATTCTACAACAAATTCAACTTCTCGCTCTGGAGGAAAATCAATGATGTCATCTGGAAACACTTCTGGAAATTCAAAGACAACAGGTAACTCCACACTTGTAGTTTCACGATCAACTTCCAATGACATAAACATCAAAGCTTCATCTTATAAGAGTTCATCCACTTGCTTACCAGACAGAAACATTAGTTCTCCGCTTTCACCAAACTTAAGGAACCTCAATGTCTTATTATAACAGTTGATATGAACATAGTTGAACTCCAAACAGTTCATCCCAATAATAACATCAATTTGGTGTAAGGTTAGACACACCAAATCCATCACAATTTTTTTACCATAAATCGTTAAAGGACACTTCGAACAAATGATAGTAGTAGCAACAGAACCCTTAGTAGGAAGTTGTACTACCATTCTCCCATTCATATCAGACAACTTTAATCCCAACATAGTAGCACATTCAAGCGAAATAAACGAGTGAGTAGCACCAGTATCAATAATATACATTAACTTAACATTGTTAATAGAAAAGTACATTTAATCAAGTTGTCTTTCTCGGTGACTTCTGAACCACTTAGAGCAAACACTCTGCCATTAGTCTGAGCAACAGTAATAACATTCTTCTTTGGTTTCTGACACTGGGTACTAATGTGACCCTATTCACCACAGTTAAAGCAATTAGGACCTTCATTCTTGCATTCAATAACATGATAACCAGCCTTGCCACACATATAACATCTCAACATCTTATTAGTGCAAGCATCAACACGGTGGCCTAACTCGCCACACCGGTAGCATCTCATAGAAGCGGGAGCTCCTCCCTCACTTAGCTTCTTCTCATCATAAGCTTTACGCTTCCCTTTATCAGTAGGCGCAATATACAGTTTACCATGATCATGATTCTTTCCCTCTTCTCATTATGATTCTTATAAAAAGAAGCTTTGTTTCTACTATCTTGATCGAAGATTCTACATTTGTTCACCAACTTAGGAAACTAACGAATATGTAGATATCTAATACCCTACTTGATCTCTGGACGTAGCCCATTCTTAAACTTAATGAACTACAACACTTCAATTGTTGAGTTGTTATAGTGCGGACAAAATTTCACCAATTCCTTGAACCTAGCCGCATACTCAGCAAATGTCGAACTTCCCTGCTTCAGCTCAAGGAATTCTATCTCCTTCTTACCACACACATCTTTTAGAAAGTACTTATCCAGAAAAGTAGTTCTAAATACATCCCAAGTAATATCTGTGCCCAGAATCTCCATTCTCTGGAAGACATTGTTCCACCAGTCCTCGACTTCTTCTTCCAACATGTACGTGCTAAATTGCACCTTCTAATCCTCTGTGCAGATCACTACCTGAAAAATCTTTTCAATCCCTTTAAGCCATATTTGCGTACCATCTTCATCGTTCCTGCCCTTATAGATCGACAGGTTATTCCTTTGAAACCTCCCCCATGCACGAGCTTCATCATCATTCCCACCAGCGTTAGGAGGATTCTGTACAGCCTGAGCAACAGACTGCAAAACAACAACAATCACAACATTGTTCCTTCCAGAAATTCTTATGGTTCACATAACACCAACAACAATCATTAGAAACTATCTCGACAGTACTCAACTGTCACACACTACAGACTCAACAATCTAGCCGGACAGACCGACCTGCTCTGATACCACTACAGAAACACCCTTCTAAAACCCCACGAATACTATAATTAAGTAATTAGAGGATTGCACCAAAAGGTAATCACATGCTTCATAAAACATCATACATGCATATCTTTCTATGGAACTCAGGTTTTTTCAACATTTATATGACAAATACCTCATTAATAACAATAATAACACTTCAACTACTCGTAGCGGAATTTATAGTTCAAAAACGCCTTTATTAAATGCATCATAGAAATTTCGTTGTTCATGATTCATAACTCAAAACAACTTAAATACCATGCAAGGTAGTTCAAAATCTCAAAATAAACAAAAGAACATAATGTTCAGATCAAACGTTCCTGACCCTGATGTTACATATCAAAGCAGGACCTTCTAAAATCAATGGAAAGAACCAACACACTTTGAAGCTATCTTCTAAACTTCTACGAACTATTCTTGATCACCTGCACATTACCCACATGGAGGAAATATTCAAACATAAAGGGCGAGTAATCAAATTCATTACAAAAGATATACATAATAGATATAGTAGTTCAAACAACAACATCATGGCATCAAAATAAACAATATTGTCAACACTTTATCAATTAGCACAACAATATATACAACATCATCTGGTAAAAAATTATGTAATAACATATAATATGTAGTGCAATAAAATAGACTCATGCATGTGGTACCAATTCGTTATAAGTACTTGATTCATCACCTTCCAAAGATCCCCACCATAGGATCGATTCCCTCTTGGAACCGGAGCACAACATCAAACGCACTCGATACACACAATGAGATTGAGGCCAACACTGGACTAACGTCCTTAACATCACTGGACTTACGTCCTAAATTAACACTTGACTTTTGTCCTAACAATGCAATGAATGCATGATGTACAATGAACATAATATTCGCGACCACAACAAGTCAAGTGCATCACCATTCACCAATCATTGATAATATTCACATGGCATGTATATACATCAAACGTGATAACATCAACCTCATTCAATACTACATAGTCAAAACATATTACCATCATAGTACTTACCATTTATCATAGAAACCAACACATATAGTATCAATAACTCATCATAGCAACATGCATCATTATAGCCCACCTCTTGAGAATCTAAGTCTATCTTAGCCTAGGTATTGGAAATATACATCTTTTTACTCATTTTATTCTACCTACATGTAGTCCATCATGTTAGCTACCCAACACTTCAAATGATGCATTAAACGGAGTTCTAAAACTCAAGTTATGGCATTTACAAATTTCTGCAAGCAATCATACTCGCTACTACTTCGCCCGATGAATAGGTCCTTTCGCCTTATGCTTGCCCGACGAAGCAGAGGCGACGGGCTCTCGCCTCTTGTTTGCCTAGTGAGGCTGGAGAGAAGCTCATTCTCTCATATATTTTTCTAGTAGCACCACTTTTCCACCCATTCCTTCGCACCCTGTCTCGCCCGGTGAAGACCATGCGACATTGCCTTGCCCAGTGACGCTTCCCTTCGTTTGGAGACGCGTATAAGACATCAACTCCCTGTTGCGATTCTGCACCTATTCATCCCCAATTCCTCTTGCAATTTCATACTGGTGACATTCCTTAATCTTCACAAATTAACATGTTTTCATTATGCAACAACAACACAAAATTATAGTCATCTCATGTATCAAATTATGGCAAATCAACATGGTATTTTCATCAATTTTCACATAAACTCACCACAATGCAACACATCATCAAAATCATCATAAAATCCAACATATCCCTACATACCTCTAAACCTCATATAAATTCTAATGACAGACCACCCCCTTATCTTAGATTCTTGACGAATGATCTTTTCCAAGCGCTCAACCGAAATTCCTATACGTTCTCTGTGCCCTAGCTTTCTTCTCTACTTATCTCAATTCTTTCACGATTGTACCAAATGAAATATTTTTCCCTCTATTCCTTGTTTAAACTTTTGACCCCTAGTATGTTTTGCCTGACTTGTCCTCACTAATCCTTTTACCAATTACAACTTTATCCTATTCCTTCTACACCAATTATTCCTTTATTTTAATAATAATAATTCTAACTAATTCTAAATAATTATTAACTAATTATCTAAATTACTAAAATATTATTTACTCATTTAAATTCTCATTATCCCACAATATAACATCACATCACACATCACACTCAATAAAACATCACATATTCATCAATAATTCACGAATATTTCTAATAGCTCATTTAAATAAATAATTCTAAAATTCGGGGTATTACATGTTACAAGGCTTAGAATGCTTCTAAAGTAACAGTTTTGAGGAACGTTAACTTCTAAAGCTTATGTATGTGACTCTGATGGTAGAGCTTCTGAAGGCTTCTCAAGCTCTGAAGATTCTAGTCTCTCTTGCTCCAATATTCTGGAGATTCTGAAGACAAGGTTCTGATGAACAAGTTCCGAAGACTCTAAAGACCAACGTGATAAAGAATATGAAGACAAGGTTCTGACGAACAAGTTCTGAAGACTCTAAAGACTAGTTTTGATCCTTCTAAAAATGCTTCAACTCATACTGTCATACCCCAAATTTGCCCTACCCTAATCTAGGGTTTTCTTCAAATAAGTTTTATTATTTAGTTTTCACCTTTATAAGGGTATTTAAAGTCAAAGGGGTACGTTGATGTAAAATAGACCATCAATATCTGATGGTCCATTAAGTCTTAAACTTTGTTTCAAGTTTAAGAGAGGGGTGTATTATAAGAAGAATGGGTGTGCGGGCTTTACAAAATCTGAATTAATTCTATGGCCCAATAAGAGGGTTTGAAGCCCTTTTTTTAAAAAATACTTGTTGCTATTATCATTATTTGTTGTACAATAAATCAGTATTGTAGTTCATATTAATATTTTTGTAGCTATGTAATTAAATTATGTTGTTAAAATTATTTTTATTGTATTAGTTAAACTAAAGTCAATATCTGACTTTAAGTCTATAATTATTATTAATACTATTGATGTTATTATCATTAGTAATTATTATTATTATTATTTTAATCAATTATTATTATTATTATTATTATTTGAAGTTGTATTCATGATTTTTTTTAAAACGATGGATTAATCGTATGGCCCAATAGGGCGTTACAACCTGGTTAGTCTTTTTTTTTCTCGTTTAGAATTTTGTTTCATTTATAAAACATTGTTTCATTATAACACTTTTTTTTTGGCATTCAAACGATACTTTTGAAAAATATTGGGCTTTCATTTAAGTTTTAATTGAAGAAGTTTTTTAGAATAAAATCAAGTAGGCCCACTTTAGAGAAAGCGAGTGGCCCAGTTTTGTAAGCTAAACAACTACTGTTTTGATTCAGCAAACATGAAAGTTTTTTTGTTTCATTTAAAAAACGCTTATTGTTATCATTAAAAAATACCAATTGAACTTTTGTTCCAGCTTTACATATTTACAGCAAATCAAATGCAGTATCGGTCGGATATGGTACTTAACTAGTTGAAATCGGAAACTTAAAACAAATCGTTTAATTGTAGAAACAATATCTTGGAAATAATGTAAATACAAAGATTGAATTTAATTTCATTGCAATTCATGATTTTTTTCCCAATACAATGTCCTAATCAAATGACATAATGTTGTTTCCTAAAACAACAAAACCCAATAATTTACATTCAAGGAAATTTATTTTGTTTCCAAAAATTCCTAACACTAGTATGCTATAAAAGAAGAGAAAACGAAATACAGGAGGAGGGGAGACAGAGAAAGGAACGTGTTACAGAAATTGAAAGAGGAAAAGTTGCAAGCTATTCCGTCCTACCACCGTTCCACTCCGTCGCACCACCATCCGCTGACTGCACGACACCCAGTCGCATCCCGATTACACCCTCCGTTGGTCACCGACCCATTTGCGACTTCGACCCTCAACCATCGAATCAACCTTCACTGCACCTACGCGAACAACACGACGCCGCAACTCTGCTCATCCTTCTACCAGATCCACGATGCCGTTCTCCGACCATACGCTCCGCCACGGTTTCAGTCGGGGTGGTGTTGTTCTTCGAGAGAGAAAGAGGAAAGCATCGTGAAAGGTTTTACTACTGTTTTGATATTTGTTTGGTTATACTATTTTTAATTTTGTTTTTTTACTTATTTTAAATAGTTTAGAATTAAAATTGTATTAGATTTGGTTTGGGCCTCTATTGTTATTTCTATTATAATTCCTCTAATTCATTTAACACCTCCCTGGCCATTTTGGGCATGAATTCAAAATCTGAATTCAGGCCCTTTCTATTTTGCATCCCCTAGCATTACTTCATAACTAAAATCTCACCCCCAGCAAATTCATTTATTTATTTACTTTTTTTCATAATTTCATTTTATATATTTATTTATTCGTTTTTTCTGATTTTTATATATTATATATTTATATTTATATTTTAATTATAATATTACATATTATTTATTATTATAATTAATGGATTATTTTAGACTTAGTTAAAATATAATATTGCTTATTTATATTTAAACCACACGATTAAGAATAATTTTCACAACATAATTCATTTTAATATTTTATATCAAAATATTAAAACCCGCAATTCATCGAATTACCATATCCGCGGGCGACACGTGGCCAATATCTGGCCATGTGATAAGGGGGGCTATATCAGACTCCTCTGCTATACATCTAAAATATCCAAACAATCGCCAAACTACTTTTTTTCGCAATAAATTAATTCGAACAATTAATTTTCGAAAAGGAATACAAATATGTTTAAATTAACTGCGTATTTGGTCTAACAAACTCCACTATTCCTATTCTTAGACCACATACGCGGGGAATTTAAAATATATTTTGCAATCCATAAAAAACACAAACAAAACTGCGAACTACGAAATATGACTCTGATTCCTCCTAGGAGGATACGTAGGCATACGATCAAAAATCGTTGCGAGTCCCGCTAACTAAAATTCAAACCCTTTTCCACTAATTATACTTAAAACCCCTATTTCTTAAAAGTAATGCTTTTAAACCTAGTATCCTTGTGAACAAGGTAGATAAGGGGTGCCTAACACCTTTCCCTCGTCTAGAACTGAGTCCAAATCTAGAATCTCTAAACTTTAGGGTTATTCCTTTATACTCCCTTCCTTTAGGATAAAAATTAAGGGTGGCGAATCTGATTTAAAAACCAGTTGCAACAGCTGGCGACTCTGCTGGGGACTCAACCCTAGGTTTAGAAGCCTCAACTTTAGGTGTTAGGGTTTTTCTTTATTTTTGGGTTTTATTCTTTCCTGTTTAATTATTTATTTTCTTGCTTATTTTTTATTATTCATTATACTTATATATCTGTGGTGGGATTTATAATTTTGCAAAAAAAAAATATTCTCAAAAACCTTAGAAAGAAGGTTCGTCTATTAGTCAAGGGGTTACATCAACCCTATGAGTTTATGTGACGACTTCGCCTAGAGTCGGTGTAACTCTACAAAAGGAATACCTCTCGAGAGACATCCTCTTGGGAAGTAGGACTTTGGAATGATACCTATGGCTCTTTGTACGACCTTTAAACCAGAAACTCATGATAAAGACCTTTCATGACCTAGAGACGAAAGTTTCGGTCTGTAAAGAGACTCCACTTAAGGGAGGCCCTTGTGCCTTTCCCTCTAGTGTCATTCATGGTACACTTAAGGAAGACACATTATGGGGAGGATAGAATATATGTAGGCCAATACTAAGAACCTACCTTATAAGGATACCTTTCACAAATCCCACTACAATCTGCAAGGGTTATCCCTTTATTCACTACTATCTCTAGCCCGCAGGGCTTCCGTCTTTATCATCGTCCTTGTCCTATAGGGATTCCTCGTTGTCTTTCATTAGGCCATAATCCTAAAAAATGCAGGCCTATCTCAATCTCTGAGATAATGTAGGACATCATCAAATCTATGTCTATTATCATCTTCGTCCGTAAGGAGTCCCTGCCTGCTTCAATTTCTGAGATAGAGTAGGATGTCATCATAAAACCTGTACAGGGTACCCCTACATCTACCAT
This sequence comes from Vicia faba, assembly GCA_948472305.1. Classification (NCBI taxonomy): domain Eukaryota; kingdom Viridiplantae; phylum Streptophyta; class Magnoliopsida; order Fabales; family Fabaceae; genus Vicia; species Vicia faba. The sequence goes on along the minus strand of OX451740.1, from coordinate 390,887,917 downwards.
CATACTATATCTACATCGCATTGCATATTCATGAATTTTTCATACCCAAGCATTTTCATACGTTTTCATTCTTCATCCATCTGCATAAAACTCACATCTCTTCCATCTGAGAAATTTCAACCATAACCCGACAAGGTGATTCTCAGATACTCAGAACGAACTCGAGATAACTTACGAAGCAAGTGTAAAATTAGATACAACAATGGAAGAAGGTCAATAAGCCACAACTGAGGACGTCATTACACCTCAAGGAGACACTCAAGCTCGACCTCATCTTGTACAAGCTGCCATGGAGAACCTTGATGTGCAAGCACACGCCACTTTCTGAGACGGATATACTCCATCCTATGAATCAATTGAGTATCATCAATTTGCATTCCCTACGCCAAAAACTCAAGGGGAAAACTTGACCATGAATACTAAAGAATTCCAAAATCTTGAGGACGCCAAAAGATATCGCATACTAGAAGAGAGGCTTAGCGCCATGGAAGGACATGACACTCATGACTTTGATGTTTCTGCCTTATGTTTGGTTGAAGACGTGGTATTTCCTCTGAAATTTAAGATACCAGATTTCGAAAAGTACAAAGGGTCTAGTTGCCCTAAGACCCATTTGAAGATGTATGTTAGGAAGATGGCAGCATACCCACGCGACAACAAATTGCTTATCTATTGTTTTCAAGACAACCTTAGTGGAGTATCATTAGAATGGTATACACAATTGGAAAGAAACCACGTTCCCACATGGAATGACTTGGCTGTAGAATTTCAGAGGCATTATCAATACAACACCGACATGGCTCCAAGTCGCACGCAACTGTACGATTTATCTCAGAGGAGCAACGGATCCTTCAAAGAATACGCATAGAGATGGAGGGAGCTGGCTGCTCGAGTACAACCGCCTTTATTGGATAAGGAGTTAATAGACATGTTCATGTGTACTCTAAAAGGTCAGTATTATGAAAAAATGTTGGGCAGTATATCATCACACTTTTCTGACCTAGTAATAGTTAGGGAGCACATCGAGAATGGCATCAAGACTGGAAAAATCTAGAGCATCTCGAGTAACTCGACTAGTGAATCCCTTAGATATTTTCAAGTGGGAGAAGAAAATGAAACAAGTGCGATATGGGAAAGTTATCAATATCTCGAAACCCCGTCTCCTATGCCTTATCATCAATATTCATGTGCAGTAGATGCTCAGTGCCAACAACCATCCTCTAGTCTTCAACACCAGCATCCATGACCTATACCACATAACCAGCAGATTAAGATTTCACCTCAACATTGATGTCAGAATCGACAGGCTCAGAATCGAAACAATCATCATCAACGCCCAAATCAACATAGATATCCAAACAGCCAAAAAGGGGAAAATCGCTGGTTTGACCCGATCCCCATGACATACAGTCAATTATGGTCATATCTGGTCCAAAATTCAGCAATGACCCCTAGACAAACTAGATCCATGAAGTCTTCATTTCCTCCTTGGTGCAACTCAGATGTTCAATGTGAGTTTCGTGATGGTTTAGCGGGGCATTCAATTGAAGAATGCAATTCATTCAAAGAAGCGGTGCAAGTGCTGATTGATAATAATCAACGAACTTTTGAAGAAGATGGTCCACATATGATGGAAAATCTCTCGCCCTGATTGGTGGATCATTACATAAGCTTATCTCCAGGATAATTAGGCTTTATCATTTCAAATTGTAATTTCCTTTTTGCTAAGTGTTATTTGTTATAAACTTTGTACTCTTTGGTCAAGTAATTTTAATAAAATAAGCATGCATGTTTTTGAAATCGATTCATTCCATGAATAATCAACGACTTTCCATTTCACTCTTCTTTTCCATTTTTAAATTAACAAACTTCGATGGAGAATGATGAAAATACAAAATAATCGAATTTTGCTGATGTATGCTTTTCAATAGTAAGGCTTAGCTGACGATGCAAGGCATTATTTTAATCCCTAGACATTGGAAATATAAGGAGATAATCTGTAGTCAACCCCCTCGAGCCAGAAGTTAGAGTTCTTTCTATTCTCTAAAAAACCCTTAATCTTAACCAGGGGTAGGGTAGATTTCAATTAATTCTAAGATGAATTCATATCCCAGGAGAATAAAAACAATCTAAGCAAAGGTTCAAGCATATATCTTTCCTCGATACATCATCGAGATAACGGTCTAAGCAAAGGTTCAAGCATATCTCTTTCCTCGATACATCATTGAGAAAACAACCTAAGCAGATATTCGAGCACATCATTTTCCCCGTGTTCATCACCCAAGATTGAGGAATCAATAAAAATAAAGTCCAAGACACCCTTATTCCTCAATCAAGATCGAAGAAATGATGAAGATGAAGCTTACAACAATCAGCATGGTAGTCACAAATTTTCAAAAGCAAAAGCAAAAAAAAAAAGAAATTCAAAAAATATAGAGAAAGCCCGCTAAGTCAAAGCAAATCAATACTTGACTTAGGTAAAAATTAAGGCATCCTGTTGTACCCCAAAATTTGCCCTCCCTTTTCATCAACATTTTCTCATCACAAGACTCTTGGAACTCAAGATCAAGTTAGGGTTTGCTCTGCTCAAGACCCCTCCTTGCACTGTTGACCCAAATTAGGGTTTGAGTTTGCACAAGGATGTTTTGACCTAAAAAGCCCAAAGTGACTTTCATGCTTCATGTTGGACTTACAAGTTTATCCATACCAAGTTTCAGGCCTTGATTCCAATCTTTGCCCAGTCAATTGGACAGTTGACCTATAAATCAACTGTATTGGGAAAAAGTCAACTGTGGCCAATTGACAGTCAAACCTCATGATTTTTGACCCACATCAACATTATGAACTCATCTGAATCATTTGATCAAGTTTGGATCACAACTCCACAAGAAATTTGACCAGATCACCAAAAGGGCAAAATGGTCATTTTTTAGGGTTTTGACTGCACAAAGGCAATTTTTGACTGTTTGACCTAACCAATGGCAAACCAAGCTCATATATGGACTTAAGGACTCAATGTTATTGTCTTGACCCATTCAACAAGTTCAAAAGATCTCAAATGCATAGGATTGACAGATGAATTTTGCAGTCAACTGATCAAAATTTGACTGTATACTGAAAAGTCAAACTTTGACTTTTTGGTCAAAATCAAGTGCCAAGATTCATTTTTCATCAAGACATGTCAAATTATGAAACTTGTTCATCAAGAAACCCAAAATTGCAAATTAGGGTTTAAAATGAAGAAATTTCATAACTTAGAAATTTTCTAAGTTATGAAATTTTCTTATTTTTTCCTAACTTTGTCCCATTTTTTCACCAAGATGAAAATGGATTCAAACAAAACTTGAAACATGAAAGTTGTAGTCCATTGCAAAATCTACAACTTTGATTCACAAAGTTTTCTCAAAGGAATCTTGAATCTCAAGTTATGATTTTTGGAACAAGGGTGCAAAACATTTTTAACTTAGAGAAATTTTGCCCTATTCTAGGCAGGATTTTTGTCCAACTTCTTGGCCATTTTTCACAGGGTTCCACTTGGAGTTTCAATTTTCATTACAAAGATGGATTGTAGTACATGTTACAAGCTTTCCAAATTGTCCAAGAACTCATCAAACACCCTTGTGGTTAGAGAGAATCGAATTCACAAAGTTGGCCAAAACTCACTTTTGTTCATGACCAATACATGTTCATAGCAAATGGCATTTTCAAATCAGCTTGGTTTATGCTAGCTTGCAGGCCTCTAAACCCTTTTACACTCCTTAATTGAATGCAAATCCACTGAGCTAAGCCATTATTTTGTTCATTTGGACATTGCACACAAAATTAACCCTTAAATGGAAAAAGGTAGAATGCCATTTTGATAAAGTTATGCTTTATGTCAAATACCAAATCCTTGAGGCATGGGGCTAGATCTTGGAGCCAAATCAAATCCACAAATCCCGGTTATCAAGAGCCTAACTTGCAGGATACATTAGGGCATTGTACTGGCTTGTATCACAACTTACATTTCTTTGCTTACACTTGAAGAAACATTGCAAAACAAATCCAACTTTCACTTCCTACAAACCAGAGCCAAAACAAACTTTGTTCTCATCTTCCATACATCCCAACTGACCTAAAACACGACTCTTCCACCCTTCATACCTCCTAATACACCAAAACACCACCTTGCTGCAAAAACAGGGCATCTGCTGCAGATTGAGGCCCACAACTCAATCCACTCGTGCACTTTGGCTAAAAACCTTTCAAACACCTTCCATACCATCCACTGAAACTATCCCAAGCCTGGAACTCAAGCTATAACACCCCTAACCACGTTTGCCATTTTCACTTTCAAGCTGTGCAGGTGGACTTCTATAGCACAATACAGAGTGATTCAAAGCAAGCTAGGTGTTGGAAAAGCTTCCTTGGACCTCAGGCAAGCTATACAGAAGCTCAAACTCCATTGAAGTTGGCCACATTGCTGTACACGATTCAAGCTGAAACAGGTAAAACCATGGACTTCTATCTCTCAATCTAGGAAGAGTTAAGCTTAGGTTTGTGAATGAAACATGTCCTACTCATAGCCTTGAAGCCATACAAGTGTTTACTTTTCATTTATATTAAGCTTGCTATAAGAATTTTAGCCATGAAAATTGAAGAAAAACTAGGTCAGAAATTGGGGGTGAAGAAATTCTCCCTGGTTTCTTAGAGTTAGGTCAAGTTTTTTACATATTTGGAATCGTGATTTGATGCTCTACATTATTTGTGTTATGAGTTTTGGCTAAAAATCAAGGAATCAGGAGTTTGTTTGAAGCAAGGAAACGCGCGTTTTTTGTTGTTCAAACAAGACTGAAGGTTGAAGATGACTGGCTTGGGCTGGGCCTGAGTCAGTCTTGCTTTTTGCACCCCTTTTCTCATTTTGCACCCCCCTGGCCCAAATAATTAAATACTTGTTATTTTTGACTTTTTGTTTTTTATTCTGATTTTATATTTTTTGCCCAAACATAAAAAATACCAAAAATATTTTTCCACATTTTTTTCATATTTATTTGGCATTTGTTTCATTTTATTAGTATATATATGTAAATAATATAAATACTTTTTACTAAAACCCTAAAAAAATAATATAAAAATTATATTTATTTTCAGTTATTATTTTTATTTACACCTTGAAAATATTTTCTTAAATATACATTTTTTTCATATACATAAATAATTAATTTTATTTATTTATATTTAATAGGTTTAGTAAATATATATATAAATACTTGTATATTATATTTATTAGAATACTTAGGATAAAAATATGAAAATAATACATTTTTATTTTTATTGATATATGACACTAAAAATACTTTTTTTACAATATACTTTTTATTTTTTAATATATATTGTACATGATTAATAAATATTACTATTTATTTAAAAACTAGGGTTTTGCCCTAAATGACAAAAATATTCAAATTTGACCTTTTTTATTTTTGTTTATATTTCACATTGAGAAATACTTTTACATACATGAAAAATCCCCTTTTTTAGCATAATGCATTTTTATTTGATATTTATTTATTTGTACTTATTTGAATATTAGATATTTGTCTTGTATATTCAATATGGATGTAATAGCTTAGAATTTAATTTCTTGTCAAATATCCCCAAATTCAAACTTGTACCCCCATCCCCATAATCATTATTGTAATAGCTTAGCATTTAAATTTCCGCATTTAAAAGCTTTCAATTATGCCATGTTTAGACTTAGGGTTTGTATGCAAAATCAATCAACAAATAGCTTGACCTAATCCAAGATAAACATGCATGAAAAACAAACACAATGCACACAAACACCCCTAGGGTTACTCCACTTGTTGCCTTAAAAAATGGGCCATGTTTGCATGTCAAGTACTTTGGCAAAACAAAAACAAACAAAATGATCATAGTCCCTCGATGACGCTATCAAGTTGCCTAAACAAAAATGATCAAGTCCCTCAAGAAATTGCCAAAGACACTTGACACTATTGCTTTCATGGTCTATACGATGACCCGCGCCCGTCCCGTTAACATCCTAACACAAGGTTGTTCACCAAATACAATGGTGAAACAACACTGTTAAAAGGGTTAAAACATGAGAAAGATCTTTGAGAAATTTAGGGTAGATAGCTCTTGGTTACTTGATCAATCTTGCAAAACAATCCTTGCCATTTTTCAAAACACACATCACAACACAACTTAAAAAACAACTTCCAAACAACTTTCAAAAACTTTGAATTATCTTTTCAAAAAGACAAACACCCTTGTAAAACATTCAAACAAGAATTGTTACAATGGTTGCCTAGACAAGGCATCTTTTTCAAAACATTTTCAAAACCACACACACAAAGCACCATTTCAAACAATTGAAAAGCAAAGGCAAGTGATCTAAGCAAGTAACTAAGAGCCCATGGATAACCATGGATAGAAAGGGTGCTAATACCTTCCCTTTCTATAATCTACTCCCCGAACCCACGAAAACATCTCAAAGGTTTTTCCTGTGCTTTTTAACCTTTCCTTAGGATAAAATAAAAAGTCGGTGGCGACTCTTGCTAAACCGAAACATTTGCAAACAAAAAATGCAAAACCTCAAGTCAGTTCTCCCACCGTATCACAGAACTGGCGACTCTGCTGGGGAAAACTTTTTAAGTGGAGTAACCTTAGGGCCTAGATCACCCTTTTGCATGACTAATTGTTTGCTTTGATTGCTTTACATTTTGGTTCTCTTGTTTGGGCTTGAAATCCTACACCCGGATTTGGGGAAACATTCATAGAAAGCAATACATTGTGGAAATTGTGCGAGGTATACCGACACGGTTGAAGCAATAGCTATATTAGTGCGACATATTTGTGAGTACCGGTAACCCTTGAGTTCAATCAAGGAGAGTACGGGGCCGCTGAGTGATGTTACTAAGCACTAATGACCTAGAACCTTACTTGACCATCTTGGCCTTTTATTAGGGGTAGTGAGATGACCGGCTTTGGTGCAGTCTGAAGTTGGTAGATACTCGATACTACACTCATTGAGGGTCGTTTTCTTGGAATATTTTGGTCGCTAGTTAAGTGGCTAAACCAAAACAATGAACATAGAAAACAATCCAATGATATTGAGCTCCTTAGAACCCGGTTACTATTTATAGGACAGGTTTTTAAGCCAACTAAACTCAAGAGGGTACTTACCTATGAAACCTCATGCAAGCCTGAAACTAGGGTTTTTTGTGTGATTTGCTTGTACATGTGTTTGTGCATACATCATGAACATCATAAAGCATCATATGCATCCACTAACCATTTCAAGGGTTTGGATCTTCATCTTTGTTCCTGTTTTATAGGTCATGGAAACTCTTCGCAGGAAAACTATCCAAGTCAACCTTGTGAGAATCCCTCCTCAACTCAAAGAGCTTACATCCAGAATTCCAGAAAGCTGTCTCTTCAGTGAAAGACATGGTAGACTGCTCAGCCTAGTCAACAATAACATTGAAGAAGACATGGTGAAAGTGTTGTTCCAATTCTTTGACCCCCTTCACCACTGTTTCACATTCCCCGACTACCAATCGGTGCCTACTTTGGAGGAATTTTCTCAACTCCTTAGAATTCCTATTCTTGATCAACTACCCTACAACAGTACGGAAAAAGAACCAAAACCTGAAGATGTTGCTCAAGCACTACACTTGCAACCATCTGACATCAAGGGGCATTGGGAAACCAGAAGTGGTGTCACGGGCTTCTTGGCAAAATTCTTGTTTGAGAAGGCACAAGAGTGTTGGAATTCTTTGGATCTGCAAGCCTTTGAAGAGATTGTGGCACTCCTCATTTATGGGCTGGTCTTGCTCCCAAATCCTGACCAACTTATAGATGTAAATGCTGTCAAGATCTTCATATCCAGGAATCCCATATCTACATTGCTTGGGGACATCCTCCACTCATTTTACACACGAACAATGAGGAAGAGAGCTGTCCTCATGTGCTGTACTCCTCTCCTTGCAAGGTGGTTTATTTCTCACCTTCCACAATCAGTTTTGAAGAATGAACAAGGTTCAAGGTGGTCACAACAATTGATAACCCTCACACATTCTGATGTACACTGGTGTTCTCGGTCCAGAGAAAATGTCATCATCATCGATCGATGTGGTGAGTTCCCTAATGTTCCATTACTTGGCATTAGGGAAGGCATTAACTACAACCCCTGTCTAGCTTTGAGAAAATTTGGATATGCACGAAGGGATGGCCCTCGTGATATGCTGATTCCTGACCTAGTTTTTGACTTCGACAACGATGCGCAAGGACTTCGCCAAAGATTCATCAGAGCTTGGAGGATGCCTAACAAGGTAGATAGCAAGACACTGGGGCACAAGAACTCCATCCCTCTTGAGCCTTATTTCAAGTGGGTACGAACCCGCGCCCAGAGTCTTATGATGCCTTACCCTCACATTCTCCCTTTGATCAAAGAGCCTGTTAAGGAAGGAGAGGTTCCATACACCATCCTACATCTTGACATGCCAACATCATGGGAGAAAATGCAGAAGAGTTGGATCCAACTCAAGGAAGAAAGGGATACTTTTGAAGCCAGCTTCTACGCCAGTGAGAAGAAGGTTTTGGAGCTTACCCGCCGACTTCACGAGGAGGAGACCCTCAACACTTACATCGCACCAAAGAGGATGCGCAACATCTTTTTACCTTAAGAAGTTTTTGTAATATTTGGCCCATGGGGCATTTATGTACTGACAAATTTTCTTCTTATTAATATGACGTGTGTTCTTTTTGTCTGCAACAACTTTGAATTTCTAAATCCTTGAGTGCATTGCATGAATAAACATATCATTCATCATATGCATAAACAGGTCTTCACACCAGGTTTCCTTATCTTTCTGCTGTTTATTTCAGTAAGATGGATATTGAGCAGACGGTCAAAGATCTGCAGGCACAAAACTCGCAGTTTCAACAGCTCCTTACGACCTTGGCAAAGGGTCAGGAGGATCTTAAAGCACTGTTAGGGAATAAAGAGCAAGAAAAAGGAAAAAAGAAAAAGAAAAGAGTTGGGGTAGCTACACTGGGAAGAAGATTTGAGAATGAAGCTAGGAGAGTTCTTGAATTCCCCTCCACATCTGATGAGGGGACCGGTAAGGGAAAAGGAGCTGCATTACCTTCTGAATCCGAGGCTGAAGAGGAAGAGGTTGAGGAAGATGAAGACTATTCAGAGCAGCAATACCCACCAGCGGACGACAAATACAAAAACCCGGAGGATAGACTAGCAGCTATGGAGCTGCAAAGGGTTCCCGGGTTAGATTTTGAAGAATTGGGATTGATTCTGGGATTGTGATCCCTCCAAAGTTTAAGGTGCCAACTTTTGCAAAATACGACGGTCTGTCTTGCCCGAAGATGCACCTGAGGTCGTATGTCAGAAAAATTCAACCTCATTCATCCGATAGAAATCTTTGGGTACACTTCTTCCAGGACAGCCTGTCCGGTACACAGCTAGATTGGTTTTACCAGCTTGAGAGGTCAGAAGTGCATAGTTGGGAGGATTTGGCAGCTGCCTTTTATCGCCAGTATCAATATAATGCTGACTTGGCGCCAACCCGTACTCAGTTACAAGGTATGGGGATGGCCTCAAATGAGGGATTCAAAAATACGCCCAGAAATGGCTTGACTTGGCCGGAAGAGTACAACCACCGCTTTCAGATAGGGAGCTAGTTGATATGTTCTTGGGGACCCTATCTGACCCTTTCTTCAACCATTTGATCGGGAGCTCTTCCGCAGGGTTTATTGAATTGATTCTGACTAGCGAAAGGGTGGAAGCCGGCATTAAGAGTGGGAAGATTCAAAGGGATGCCTCTACCTCCACAACTGTTAAAAAACCATTCCCGGCCAAGAAGGAAGCAACTGTTATATACTCTCAGAAAGGATCGGGAAGAACTGAGCACCGGCCGACTGTAGGGGCCGTGATGATTCAAAATTCGTCAAATGATCAGCCTCGTAACAATCAGTCTAGACCTAATCAGTAACGGGTAGAACGGCCACAACGGCAGTTCACCCGCATCAACATGACGCCTGCACAAGTTCTTCCCCATTTGTTGAAGCTAAATCTCACCAATATTAGAGAGGCGCCAAAGATTGTGAATACCACTTCCCCACACTATCATCCCAATGCTAAATGTGCCTATCATTCTGACATCGTCGGGCATGACACCAACGATTGCTGGGCACTTAAGAATAAAATTCAGGATTTGATAGATGCTAAAGAGGTTGAGTTCGACGCCCCTGAGAAGCCGAATGTAATCTCCCCTCCAATGCCGAAGCATGGTCGCAATGTCCATGCTGTTAAAGAAGATCTGTTTATTTCTACTGTTGATGATCTGATAACTCCACTACTGACAATCAAGCTGAATTTGCTGAAAGCTGGGATTTTCCCAGGTTGTAAAGAAGATTGCTACCTTTGTTCCTCCCTATCAATCGACTGTCCATTGCTGAATATAGGCATCCAACGCGTAATGGACAACCAACAAATTCTTTTCGAAAAGACTCCCGTTACTCCAACCCTTATCAATGATGTTTCAATAATCACCATTTCCGCCAATCTTTCCAAGGTCCCCAAAAGGCCTGTTAAGATTACACCCGCTCCGAAGATTGTACCCTTGAAGATAACCATGCCTGGGCCCGTCCCATACAAATCTGACAAATCAATACCGTGGAATTATGGTGGAGAAATCTACTACCACGATGTTAAAAAAATTGAGATAACTGAAGAGAGCTCTGACGAAGAAACTGCCGACATTGGAAACATTGCCGGTACGAGCAAAATTACCCGAAGTGGAAGAATTTTCTCTCCAGAGATTGCCCCTCCAAAGGCAATCTTTGGACCCTCAGCTGCTCCCAAGGTTACTCCTGCACCGGTAAAACTATCTGCAAGAACGCCAACAATTGAAGAAGCTGTTACTCCTGTGGTTGTCCCTCCTGCTGCTGCTGATAAGGGGAAAGGGATCCAAGAAGAGCTCGTCAGAACGAGGGCTCAGCCATTGGTCATCCCCGAAACCTCTAAGAAAGAAATGGAGGAGATTCTGAAAATAATCAAAAAGAGTGATTATGACGTGGTAGAGAAACTGGGGCAAACCCCCTCAAAGATCTCCATGTTGGCCCTGTTGCTTTGTTCGAAGGCTCATGCCAAAGCGTTGATAAGATTTCTGAAGACAACCCATGTGCCCCAGGAAACCTCAGCCGACCAATTCCAGGATTGTGTAGCCAGCCTTACCGCCGACAACGGCCTGGGTTTCTCTGATGCTGACCTGACTCCGAAGGGAAGAAAGCATAATGACGCATTGCATGTGTCAGTTGAATTCCGAGGAACCACTCTCGCCCATGTCTTGGTCGATACTGGTTCTTCTCTAAATGTGCTGCCTAAGAAAGCTCTGGACCGGTTGGATTGTGAAGGCTTGGAGCTGAAACCAAGTAATATCATTGTCAGGGCCTTTGACGGGTCTAAAATGATGGTGCATGGGGAGGTCGACATTCCCATCAAGGTAGGCACTGAAGTGTTCCACTCAACTTTCTATGTGATGGACATCCGCCCATCATACTCTTGCTTGCTAGGAAGGCCGTGGATTCATAATGCTGGGGCAGTCACTTCCTCTCTACATCAGATGCTGAAATACCCTGTTAAAGGTAAAATCATAACTGTACACGGTGAGGAGAAGTACATGATCAGTCATCTGAATTCCTTTCGGTATGTGGAAGTGGATGGCGAATTCATCGAAACACCGTTCCAACACTTCGAGGAAGTTTCTCCCGAGGTTGCAGTAGCAAAGGCAGTAGCTGAGGTACCCAAGCAGGTGGCCAGGATGGCATCTCTGAAAGACGCAAAGGCTGCGATGAAGGAGGGGAAGAGCACAGTGTGGGGACAGTTGCCTGACTTTCCTCACAAGACGGAAAAGTTTGGGTTGGGATTTACCACTGCGGGGAAAAAGGCTATGCGTCGCTCCAAAATTGAAAGAACACCCATCAAGATTTCTCCTCATGGAATCAGTGCTTTAGAAGACGAAGACGAAGAGGGTAACGTTGAAGATTGGATCTTCCCAACCATTGAAGGAGGACTGCACAACTGGGAGACGAAAGACTTCGTTCCCATTACTTTCATCAATCAGTAATTTATCTTTCGAACATTTCCTGTTGGTCTGTAATAATTACTAAAACAATCTGCACACTACTTTTCACCTCATGCCTTGCCCGGGGCATGTAGGTCCATTTGTAAGGGTTTTGATTCTCTTCATAATCATATGCCATGTTTAATGAATCATTGGACGTTTTTCATTTATAAATTGCTGTGTTCATTTTCTTTCCTTTTGCATTTTTGTTTGTTTAAGGATGGCTATCGCTTACACACACCCACACTCACAAATGCAGGTACCCATCCACTCCGGATTCCATGGATGACTATTCTGTTGTATCCTTCAATAACTCTGAAGATTTGGTCAATCAGGCTGAGTATGAAGATGACGAAGATTGTGAAGTACCGGGAGAGCTAGCCAGACTTCTACAACAAGAAGAAAGGGCCATCTTACCTCATGAAGAGTTGTTGGAAACCGTCAACTTAGGAACAGAGGAAGACAAGAAAGAAGTCAAAGTGGGTGCCAATCTGGAACCAAGTGTCAAGGAGCGCTTAATACAGCTGTTAAATGAATACATTGAAATCTTCGCCTGGTCTTATGAAGACATGCCAGGGTTAGACACAAACATCGTGGTTCACCGTCTCCCTACAAGAGAGGACTGTCCACCGATCAAGTAAAAGGTTCGCCGAATGAGGCCCGACATGTCTGAGAAGATTAAAGCTGAAGTAATGAAGCAATTCAACGCTGGTTTTCTGGCTGTTACATCCTATCCATAATGGGTTGCTAACATCGTGCCAGTACCTAAAAAAGACGGCAAGGTCAGAATGTGTGTGGACTACCGAGATTTGAACAGGGCCAGCCCTAAAGATGATTTTTTGCTACCACATATCGACATTTTGATTGACAACACGGCTCAGCACAAAGTATTTTCTTTCATGGACGGATTCTCGGGCTACAACCAAATTAAAATGGCCCCCGAGGACATGGAGAAAACAACCTTTGTTACACAATGGGGTACCTTCTGCTACAAGGTGATGCCGTTCGGACTGAAGAACGCAGGGGCAACTTATCAGCGTGCCATGGTAGCTTTGTTTCATGATATGATACATCATGAGATCGAAGTTTACGTAGACGACATGATAGCTCGATCACAAACAGAAGAGGAACACCTTGAACATTTGCAAAAGCTGTTTGCCAGGTTGAAGGAGTACAAACTCAGACTGAATCCAAGTAAGTGCACTTTTGGAGTTAGGTCTGGTAAACTTCTGGGATTTATTGTCAGCAACAAAGGCATTGAGGTCGATCCAGCAAAAGTAAAGGCTATACAAGAAATGCATGCCCCCCGTACTGAAAAGGAGGTTAGAGGATTCTTGGGACGCTTGAACTATATCGCCAGGTTCATCTCTCACCTGACGTCTACCTGTGAGCCAATTTTCAAACTATTAAAGAAAGATCAGGTAGTCGAATGGAACGATGATTGTCAAATTGCTTTTGATAAGATCAAGGAGTATTTGCTAGAACCTCCTATTCTGATGCCACCCGTCGAAGGAAGGCCGCTGATCATGTATCTGACCGTTTTGGACAACTCAATGGGGTGCGTACTGGGCCAACATGACGAGTCTGGTCGAAAAGAGCATGCCATTTATTACCTTAGGAAAAATTTTACCGATTGTGAGACTCGCTACTCACTGCTCGAGAAAACTTGCTGCGCTTTGGTATGGGATGCTCGCCGACTAAGGTAGTATATGTTGACTCATACCACTTTGCTGATTTCCAAAATGGACCCGATCAAATATATCTTCGAGAAGCCTGCCTTATCTGGAAGAATCGCTAGATGGCAAATGATCCTGACTGAGTATGACATCCAGTATACTACCCAAAAAGCTATAAAAGGGAGTGTACTAGCTGACCATCTAGCTCATCAAGCTATCGAAGATTATCAATCCATGAGATTCGACTTCCCGGACGAGGACATCATGACATTGGACAACATTGAAGGTAACAGACCGTATGACGGACCTGAAAATGGATCCCGATGGACCCTGTACTTTGATGGTGCTTTAAATGCACTCGGAAACGGTATCGGTGCGGTACTCATTTCCCCAGAAGGTTGCCATACACCTTTCACGGCCCGACTTTGTTTCAGCTGTACCAACAACATGGCCGAATATGAAGCTTGCATCTTTGGTCTCAAGGCTGCTATAGACTTGGGGATCAAATCTTTGATCGTATTTGGGGACTCGGCTTTGGTTATCAGTCAAATCAAAGGAGAGTGGGATACCAAACATTCTAATCTTATCCCATACAAAGAACATGTCCTGACATTGCTGCCTCATTTCAAGCAGATTACTTTCAAGCATTTTCCACGAGAAGAAAATCAGCTAGCAGATGCTCTGGCTACAATGTCTTCCATGTTTAAACTCAACTGGGATAACGAGGCTCCCCAAATCACCATCGAGCGAATGGACGAACCTGCACATTGTCATGAGATTAATACCGAAGAATTAGTGGAACAACCCTGGTTTCATGAAATCAAAAGGTATCTCCAGACTAGAGAATATCCCGAAGGAGTTTCCGTCAATGACAAAAAGTTCTTAAGGAGATTTGCAGCCAAGTTCTTTCTGAGCAATGGCATCCTTTATAAACGCAGCCATGATTGTGTTTTACTTCGTTGTATGGACAAAGCTGAAGCAGAGTTGATCATGACTGAGATACACAGCAACACATTTGGCACCCACTTGAGCGGACATACGATGGCTAAGAAGATTCTAAGGGCAGGCTATTACTGGTCTACCATGGAAGCTGATTGCTACCAACATTCCCGTACTTGCCACAAATGTCAAGTCTACGCCGACAAGATTCATATTCCTCTTGTTCCTCTCAACATTCTGACAGCTTCTTGGCCATTCACCATGTGGGGCATTGACATGATTGGAGAGATCAAGCCCACAACATCCAATGGACATCGCTTCATCTTGGTCACTATTGACTATTTCACCAAGTGGGTCGAAGCAGCTTCCTTTGCCTCTGTTACCAAGAATGTGGTTGCCCACTTCATCAAGCAGAACCTCATATGCCGGTATGGTGTCCCCGACAGGATTATCACAGACAACGGTACAAATCTGAACAATACTATGATCACCGCTTTATGCGAACAGTTCAAGATTTATCATCACAATTCATCTCCCTATCGGCCGAAGATGAACGGTGCTGTTGAAGCTGCGAACAAAAACATCAAGAAGATCATTCAGAAAATGACAGTTACCTACAAGGACTGGCATGAGATGTTACCATTTGCTCTGCATGGGTACCGTACCACGACACATGCTTCAACGGGGGCAACCCCATTTTCTTTGGTATACGGCATGGAAGCTGTCCTACCCATGGAAGTTCAGATTCCTTCTTTAAGGATTATGAAGGACTCTGGTTTGAGTGAAGACGATTGGATTCAGACCCGACTTGATCAACTCAATTTGATCGACGAGAAATGACTCACTACTGTTTGCCATGGTCAGACTTACCAAAAACAGATGATCAAGGCTTTCAACAAGAAAGTAAGACGTCAAGTATATCAAGTCAGAGATCTTGTAATCAAGCGGATCATCTTGCCACAAAGTGATCCCAGGGGCAAATGGTCTCCTACTTACGAAGGACCATTTGTGATCAAGAGCATATTTTCTGGTGGTGCAATGATTCTGGCCACCATGGACGGCGACGATTTGCCACACCCTGCGAACGTAGACATAGTCAAAAGATACTACGCATAAGATAACCCGACAAGTCGAAAACCCGAAAGGGCGGCTTGGGCAAAATTGGGCATCCCGGTGAACCGAAAACCCGAAAGGGCGGTTCAGGCAAAAATTAGGGATAAAACAAAAAAATATGTACACCCGGCAAGTTGAAAACCCGAAAGGGCGGCTTGGGAAAAAAAGGGTTTCCCGGTGGATCAAAAACCCGAAAGGGCGATTCAGGCAAAAGTTAGGGAATTAAAGCGTATGGCTATGTCTCGTCGGATCACTTTAAAGAACAATCTCTTCATCAACAAGCTCCGAGCTTCTGATCAATCCAATCATCGGCGGACAAAGCATTGAATGGACAAGATATTCAGAGTTGTGAAGGCTATAACATAATGGAATCCCATGGAATTGTTACACATAGCCATCTTTCTTTTGTATAAAATTTTCAATTTTTTACGACAACATCCTCTTACTAGGATGCCTGTCTCCTTTCTACAAAGATACTCATAAAAAGTTAATACAAATACTTTTCTGAATACAGAAATTTGCTTTGTCTACCTTTTGCTTTTTACACTTATGTTTTATTTAAGAAACGTCCAATGTTTTGTTAAATAGGCATATGCATTTGAACATAATCATTTTCTTACAAATCAAGAAAGATGATTGTTGATAGGTTGAAGGTACAGATAGATATCTTGACGTCCTTTCAAAAGGAATCCCCAGCGGAATTAAACTCCAAATTCCTCAACAAAGTTAAAATCCAGAACTTAATTCCCCAAACGGAGTTAAACTTTAGGATCCTCAGCAGAACAAAAGCTTTCTCAAAGCTGATTTCCCCAGCCAGAGAGCCTTCCAGAATCCAAATCCCCTCAGAGTTAAGTTTCAAGATCCCCAGTGGAGCCAAAACTGTTAGTCCCCAGCGGAGCTAAAACTTCCAACTATCAATGCCCAGCGGAACCAGATTAGTAAACATTCTCCCCACAGAGATACTTCCCATCAGATTGAAGATTCTCAGTCTCACTCCTCTAGCATGAGTCTCCCAGGTTCTGAACTCCCCAGTAGAGATCATCAAAATTCTCATTCCCTACAAGTCACCAAGGATTTTCAATCCCCAGCAGGGGTCCTAAAATCCCTCAACAATTGAAGATCTTGCTCCCCAAGCAATCAACAGTCAACAAGGATTTCTCACCCTCAGTAATCAAAGGATTTTCAATCCCCAACTTCGGTTATGGGTTTATGTCCCCAACATTTGTCAAGGATTTATTCTCTAAAACAAATCACATTTCAAATTGATCGGTCGTTCAAAATTTCCTTCATCACCTGTTGGAAGTTACGATCGTCAAAGATCAAATTCTCACAAAATTCAAGTTATGAAGCCCGGATTCGACCAGATAGTTCTTGATCTCTACAGCATATTGTGAAGCCCAAATTACGACCAGATAACAGTGTAAGAATACTACGAAGCCTGGAGTCGACCCGATAGTGGTATGTCTTTAACACAAGCCGTGAAGCCCAGATTTGACCGGATAACAGCTCAACAAGTTATTGTGAAGCCTGGATTACGACCAGATGGCAATACAAGTTTCTGTGAAGCCTGGATTACGACCAGACAGCAGCCAAGAATACTACGAAGCCTGGAGTCGACCAGATAGTGGTATATCTTTAACACAAGCCGTGAAGCCCGGATTTGACCGGATAACAGCTCAACAAGTTATTGTGAAGCCTGGATTACGACCAGATGGCAATACAAGTTTCTGTGAAGCCTGGATTACGACCAGACAGCAGCCAAGAATACTACGAAGCCTGGAGTC
Organism: Vicia faba; assembly: GCA_948472305.1. Classification (NCBI taxonomy): domain Eukaryota; kingdom Viridiplantae; phylum Streptophyta; class Magnoliopsida; order Fabales; family Fabaceae; genus Vicia; species Vicia faba. The sequence goes on along the minus strand of OX451740.1, from coordinate 390,870,259 downwards.
GACCAGATAGTGGTATATCTTTAACACAAGCCGTGAAGCCTGGATTCGACCGAATAGCATCTCAACAAGTTATTGTGAAGCTTGGATTACGACCAAATAACAATACAAGTTTCTGTGAAAGCCTGGGGATCGACCAGATAACAGTTAATCGTTAACAGAATGAAGATTCTCATCCTTGAAACCTCAGAAGATTGGTATGCTCCCAATTTCTGACCCTTAACAGAATGAAGACTCTCGTCCTTAAAACCCCAGTAGATTGGCATACAACCCAAGCTCCTGATATTCCCAACAGAATGAAGATTCTCATTCTCAAAGTGGCATACAACCCAAATTCCTGATTCCCCAACAGCGGTCCCAGGACTTCTCATTTTCAATGATCAAAGGATTTTCAATCCCCTGCAGCAGTCAAGATTCTATCATCTCCGGCTGTCCAGGATTCATCTATCCTCAGCAAGACAGCTCATCAGCTTACCTGCACATTCACTACATTCATATATCATAAACATTGATATAGCATATATATTGCATCATACATTTCATGCAACATAACTTTGTGTTTCAGCTAATATTTTACCCTTTTCAGGATAAGATTAATAAGCTTCAACTTCGACTTCTGAAAATAGTTTATGGATTCTCCGAACACGGATGTTAATCTATCGCTTGTTCAGACTAAACCTTTGAAAACAGTTTACGGATGCTTCCCAACATGGATGCTAATCTATTGCTTATTCAACTTCAAGACTTCTGAAAACAGTTCACGGATTCTCCAGATACAGATGTTAATCTATCACTTGTTCGAATTCACCTTTTGAAAACAGTTTACGGATGCTTCCAGATACGGATGTCAATCTATTGCTTATTCAGACCCCCAGCTCAGAGATGTTCCAAAACACTGACACCTTTCTGATACTCATTTCTTTCACCTACAACATACATTCCAGATGGCATCTCTAAGACCATCCCCGACAAGATTCTGTCATATCTCTAGATGGCATCTTTAAGCCCATCTCCAAATGGCATATTTAAGCCCATTCCCTCAAACTACACTTTGACGAGTGCAAAATTTTTGGGCACTCTAGTGTCCAATCTCCTTTTACCCTCGAGTCGCGAAAGGAAAACCTGCCAATCTAACTCTTCAGGTTCAAGAAGATTGAACAGGGGAAACTGTTGTACCCCAAAATTTGCCCTCCCTTTTCATCAACATTTTCTCATCACAAGACTCTTGGAACTCAAGATCAAGTTAGGGTTTGCTCTGCTCAAGACCCCTCCTTGCACTGTTGACCCAAATTAGGGTTTGAGTTTGCACAAGGATGTTTTGACCTAAAAAGCCCAAAGTGACTTTCATGCTTCATGTTGGACTTACAAGTTTATCCATACCAAGTTTCAGGCCTTGATTCCAATCTTTGCCCAGTCAATTGGACAGTTGACCTAGAAATCAACTGTATTGGGAAAAAGTCAACTGTGGCCAATTGACAGTCAAACCTCATGATTTTTGACCCACATCAACATTGTGAACTCATCTGAATCATTTGATCAAGTTTGGATCACAACTCCACAAGAAATTTGATCAGATCACCAAAAGGGCAAAATGGTCATTTTTTAGGGTTTTGACTGCACAAAGGCAATTTTTGACTGTTTGACCTAACCAATGGCAAACCAAGCTCATATATGGACTTAAGGACTCAATTTCATTGTCTTGACCCATTCAACAAGTTCAAAAGATCTCAAATGCATATTATTGATAGATGAATTTTGCAGTCAACTGATCAAAATTTGACTGTATACTGAAAAGTCAAACTTTAACTTTTTGGTCAAAATCAAGTGCCAAGATCATTTTTCATCAAGACATGTCAAATTATGAAACTTGTTCATCAAGAAACCCAAAATTGCAAATTAGGGTTTAAAATGAAGAAATTTCATAACTTAGAAATTTTCTAAGTTATGAAATTTTCTTATTTTTTCCTAACTTTGTCCGATTTTTTCACCAAGATCCAAATGGATTCAAACAAAACTTGAAACATGAAAGTTGTAGTCCATTGCAAAATATACAACTTTGATTCACAAAGTTTTCTCAAAGGAAGCTTGAATCTCAAGTTATGATTTTTGGAACAAGGGTGCAAAACATTTTTAACTTAGAGAAATTTTGCCCTATTCTAGGCAGGATTTTTGTCCAACTTCTTGGCCATTTTTCACATGGTTCCACTTGGAGTTTCAATTTTCATTACAAAGATGGATTGTAGTACATGTTCCAATATTTCCAAATTATCCAAGAACTCATCAAACACCCTTGTGGTTAGAGAGAATCGAATTCACAAAGTTGGCCAAAACTCACTTTTGTTCATGACAAAAACATGTTCATAGCAAATGGCATTTTCAAATCAGCTTGGTTTGTGATAGCTTGCAGGAATCTAAACCCTTTTACACTCCTTAATTGAATTCAAATCCACTAATGCATTATTTTGTTCATTTGGACATTGCACACAAAATTAACCCTTAAATGGAAAAAGGTAGAATGCCATTTTGATAAAGTTATGCTTTATGTCAAATACCAAATCCTTGAGGCATGGGGCCAGATCTTGGAGCCAAATCAAATCCACAAATCCCAGTTATCAAGAGCCTAACTTGCAGCATACATTAGGGCATTGTACTGGCTTGTATCACAACTTACATTTCTTTGCTTACACTTGAAGAAACATTGCAAAACAGATCCAACTTTCACTTCCTGCAAACCAGAGCCAAAACAAACTTTGTTCTCATCTTCCATACATCCCAACTGACCTAAAACAGGACTCTTCCACCCTTCATACCTCTTAATACACCAAAATACCACCTTTCTGCAAAAACAGGGCATCTGCTACAGATTGAGATCCACAACTCAATCCACTCGTGCACTTTGGCTAAAAACCTTTCAAACACCTTCCATACCATCCACTGAAACTATCCCAAGCCTTGAACTCAAGCTGTAACACCCCTAACCACGTTTGCCATTTTCACTTTCAAGCTGTGCAGGTGGACTTCTATAGCACAATACAGAGTGATTCAAAGCAAGCTAGGTGTTGGAAAAGCTTCCTTGGACCTCAGGCAAGCTATACAGAAGCTCAAACTCCATTGAAGTTGGCCACATTGCTGTATACGATTCAAGCTGAAACAGGTAAAACCATGGACTTTTATTTCTCAATATAGGAAGAGTTAAGCTTAGGTTTGTGAATGAAACATGTCCTACTCATAGCCCTGAAGCCATACATGTGTTTACTTTTCATTTATATTAAGCATGCTGTAAGAATTTTAGCCATGAACATTGAAGAAAAACTAGGTCAGAAATTGGGGGTGAAGAAATTCTCCCTGGTTTCTTAGAGTTAGGTCAAGTTTTTTACATATTTGGAATCGTGATTTGATGCTCTACATTATTTGTGTTATGAGTTTTGGCTAAAAATCAAAGAATCAGGAGTTTGTTTGAAGCAAGGAAACGCGCGTTTTTTGTTGTTCAAACAAGACTGAAGGTTGAAGATGACTGGCTTGGGCTGGGCCTGAGTCAGTCTTGCTTTTTGCACCCCTTTTCTCATTTTGCACCCCCCTGGCCCAAATAATTAAATACTTGTTATTTTTGACTTTTTGTTTTTTATTCTGATTTTATATTTTTTGCCCAAACATAAAAAATACCAAAAATATTTTTCCACATTTTTTTCATATTTATTTGGCATTTGTTTCATTTTATTAGTATATATATGTAAATAATATAAATACTTTTTACTAAAACCCTAAAAAAATAATATAAAAATTATATTTATTTTCAGTTATTATTTTTATTTACACCTTGAAAATATTTTCTTAAATATACATTTTTTTCATATACATAAATAATTAATTTTTTTTATTTATATTTAATAGGTTTAGTAAATATATATATATAAATACTTGTATATTATATTTATTAGAATACTTAGGATAAAAATATGAAAATAATACATTTTTATTTTATTGATATATGACACTAAAAATACTTTTTTTACAATATACTTTTTATTTTTTAATATATATTGTACATAATTAATAAATATTACTATTTATTTAAAAACTAGGGTTTTGTCCTAAATGACAAAAATATTCAAATTTGACCTTTTTTATTTTTGTTTATATTTCACATTGAGAAATACTTTTACATACATGAAAAATCCCCCTTTTTAGCATAATGCATTTTTATTTGATATTTATTTATTTGTACTTATTTAAATATTAGATATTTGTCTTGTATATTCAATATGGATGTAATAGCTTAGAATTTAATTTCTTGTCAAATATCCCCAAATTCAAATTTGTACCCCCATCCCCATAATCATTGTTGTAATAGCTTATCATTTAAATTTCCGCATTTAAAAGCTTTCAATTATGCCATGTTTAGACTTAGGGTTTGTATGCAAAATCAATCAACAAATAGCTTGACCTAATCCAAGATAAACATGCATGAAAAACAAACACAATGCACACAAACACCCCTAGGGTTACTCCACTTGTTGCCTTCAAAAATGGGCCATGTTTGCATGTCAAGTACTTTGGCAAAACAAAAACAAACAAAATGATCATAGTCCCTCGATGACGCTATCAAGTTGCCTAAACAAAAATGATCAAGTCCCTCAAGAAATTGCCAAAGACACTTGACACTATTGCTTTCATGGTCTATACGATGATCCGCGCCCGTCCCGTTAACATCCTAACACAAGGTTGCTCACCAAATACAATGGTGAAACAACACTGTTAAAAGGGTTAAAACATGAGAAAGATCTTTGAGAAATTTAGGGTAGATAGCTCTTGGTTACTTGATCAATCTTGCAAAACAATCCTTGCCATTTTTCAAAACACACATCACAACACAACTTCAAAAACAACTTCCGAACAACTTTCAAAAACTTTGAATTATCTTTTCAAAAAGACAAACACCCTTGTAAAACATTCAAACAAGAATTGTTACAATGGTTGCCTAGACAAGGCATCTTTTTCAAAACATTTTCAAAACCACACACACAAAGCACCATTTCAAACAATTGAAAAGCAAAGGCAAGTGATCTAAGCAAGTAACTAAGAGCCCATGGATAACCATGGATAGAAAGGGTGCTAATACATTCCCTTTCTATAATCTACTCCCCGAACTCACGAAAACATCTCAAAGGTTTTTCCTGTGCTTTTTAACCTTTCCTTAGGATAAAATAAAAAGTCGGTGGCGACTCTTGCTAAACCGAAACATTTGCGAACAAAAAACGCAAAACCTCAAGTCAGTTCTCCCACCGTATCACGCATCCCAATTTATCTAAGAAAAGAATTCAAAAAAATTGGTCCATGCAAAAATAAGGGATTGAAAACAATAAATTGAAGAGCAATCTTGTGACTGCCACCTTAAGAACCATAAAGGCTTCTCATCAACGCTTGGATCTTATCAATGCTTGGATCTTATTAATGCTCATATCTTATCAATGCTTTTCACCGGCGCTTGGATCTTTGCCTACGCTTCTCATCATCTGCGCGACTACAAAACTTCTCTTGGGGATTAAACACATCCGTTGGATTAATTGAACTTAGGATTGGAGAACATCAAGGAGAATGGGGTGGGCTAAATTAATTTTGATCCTTATATCTTTTGTTTCTTAAACCACGAACCATGGCCACGTTACAACCTTTAAAAAGTCCTAATTGAGGCTAGGTTCACTATGAAAGCATATTCAGCAAGATTTGTGTTAAATTGACTCCTATGTTTGTTAAAATCATTTCTAACTACTTCGCTTCTTCGAATATTCATCTTCTAATCTTCGATTTCTTTTCAAATAATCCATTTCAAGAACGTGCATGTGCATCAAACAGAATTACTTTTTCAAAATGTACAATTTTATCTACGAATCAATACTTAGCATCAAAGAGATTTCAAGAAGGTCTGATCAAAGGCCATCCTTTCCAAGAAGCTCCTAACTGGGGCAAAAGCATCTAAGGGGATCCCTATAAACAAGGGCATAGACTAATGATCATAGAGGTATATCACATGAAGATATTGTTGACAAGAGGTGAGCATTCCGAGGTTCAATCAATTTGGATCAAATTTCAAAGCATTGTTCAATTAGGGGCATACCCTTCAAAGAAACATTTCTTAGTCAAGTCATATCACAACAGGGTATGACTTTGTTTCCTCATGTTAACATGTTTCTCAAGGAATTGATGATCAGGGGAAGTTTTCCAAGAATTAAATGTTAGGGCCGTGCGTATCAAGTTCATCCTACTGCACGTAGGGTCCAAATTCTTCAAGCAACTTCGAGTACAAACTTTTCAAAGCTTTAAATACTTGGGGCAACCTATGACAAGTTCATGGCAAGGTCTAAGGTCCTTCTAAGGATACTTCCTCCGGATCTTGGAGATTGAGGGGCATGTCTTTCAAAATTCGAATGTTGGGGCAAACCACTGCGAGGCTCGATCAAAAAAGAAGTTGATACAAAAGGGTCCATCAAAGCCAAGCATTTTTCAGGAGTCTTTTAATCAGGGGCATAGTGTAGAATATTGGGATCATTCACATTATGATCAAACTTTTTCCAAGCTCATATTAAAGATAATCTCCTTCAGGACCCTACCAATAAATTAGGAAAAAACAGTCCATACAAAAGCAAGCTCTCTTCATACTTTCACAAACCTCCGGTGGACCTATCTTCTGCGTCAGCAATCTTCGAGTTCGAAAAAAGTATCAGGGAATCATGCAAGCACAACACTCAACCATAATGTGACAAGAAACCTTGTTGCATAAACAAACCTCCATGCTTTAATCATCCACAACCCATCACAGGGGCACTATTCAAAAAATATCCAATTCATAATCATAAAGCATAAGGCTGCATAAATCATGCATTAGGGCTCCTAGATCCAAAACCAAGCCATACTATCATCTCATTCATCTACGCATTCCAACAGTATGGGTCGAGCGTATCTCAAAAAGCCTAACTACGCATTCGCATTTCAAAGTCCAACATCCATTTACATATATCCAAGTCATTCATCACATTCCATGCATCAATCAATCATTACGTACATCAATCAATCATCATATTTCATGCGTCAATCAATCATTACATACATCAATCAATTCATACGTCAATCAATCATTAAATTCATCAATCAATCATTACATGCATCAATCAATCATTACATTCCATGCACCAATCAAATTTGCACGCATAACATGAAACCTCGTTTTATGTGAAGGCAATCATCATCGGCAATCAAGCTACCAATTCTACATAGAATCTTGGCAGTAGATTCCTCTTGTTGATAACGGCAGGTGATTTTTTAAGAAAACCTCGGTAGGAGGTAATCTTTTGACAGAATCTCGGCAGTAGATTCCTTGGAAATCTTAGCAGCAGATTTCCCACTAAGAGCCTCACATCAAGCATGATGTACGCAAAATCTCAAGATCATTTGCAACATTTGGTGCATCTAACATACATAAACACCAAAGAGCATTTGATAAATCATCAAAGTTTATTCTGGTTAGAAGAACATCGAAGTAAAATCCACGCCTACACCCATGTCCATGCCAATTTCTACGCACATGCCTACGTCCACGACTACACCAACGTCCACGTCCATACCTACACATGCGTCTACGATACAGACATTAAGATCTCACAAACATCTCTCACCAAATCCAAATCCACTTGAAGATACAATAAAGGCAAACAACACTGTCAAGGAGTTGGTGACTACGAGAACCTAATTGGTTTACCAAAAAAATATATCAATCAAAAGCATACACATACAAACATTTGGGGTATACATCACACTCGGATAGCATATCAATTTAGGGCATTATGCATGCATGGCATCTTTCAGAACTACTTTGTTTAAAATTACAATTTTCTCGGGGTTCATCTTTAGTAGGCTTATTTGTGCGAACTATTAGTTCAAACTATAAAGTGATTTGGGGTTCATTTTATTCATGCTGATAATGGTTGAGACGACACGACCAATATCATCATGAATTTGGGGTTTATTTTCTTCATGTTGATAATGGTTGAGACGATACGACCAATATCATCATGAATTTGGGGTTTATTTTCTTCATGTTGATAATGGTTGAGACGACACGACCAATATCATCATGAATTTGGGGTTCATTTTATTCATGTTGGTAATGGTTGAGACGACACGACCAATATCATCATGAATTTGGGGTTCATTTTCTTCATGTTGATAATGGTTGAGACGACACGACCAATATCATCATGACTTTGGGGTTTATTTTCTTCATGTTGATAATGGTTGAGACGACACGACCAATATCATCATGAATTTGGGGTTTATTTTCTTCATGTTGATAATGGTTGAGACGACACGACCAATATCATCATGAACTTGGGGTTTATTTTCTTCATGTTGATAATGGTTAAGATGACACGACCAATATCATCATGAACTTTGGGTTTATTTTCTTCATGTTGATAATGGTTGAGACGACACGACCACCAATATCATCATGAATTTGGGGTTCATTTTCTTCATGTTGATAATGGTTGAGACGACACGACCAATATCATCATGGATTTGGGGTTTATTTTCTTCATGTTGATAATGGTTGAGACGACACGACCAATATCATCATGAGTTTGGGATTTATTTTCTTCATGTTGATGGCTACGGTTGAGATGACACAACTAACCTCATCAGTGAATTTTGGGTTCCTTTGCTTCAAATCTAGTATATTTCGTTTGGTTATCGAATTTTGGTTGAGACGATGCAACCAACATCGTCATTCCCATTTCTACATATCTGGTTTCAAGCCTATTTCAATTATCTATCCCCTAGGTTGTGATGGATATGCGAATCTTCAAGGTTATATTATTCATCCCCTAGATTGCGGTGGATAATGTAAGCCCATCCCTGTTGTCTTTTATCCCCTAGGTTGTGATAAGTGCACAGGTTCATCCTCGTACTGTTTACTCCCTAGGTTGTAGTAAACATAACTAAATTGGTGTAAATACATTGCATCAGTCTCCATGCAACAATGTGTTATCAAGCTTTATGTTATTCATCCCCTAGGTTGCGATGAATATACGAAATTTACGTCACAAATTTACTATATTAGTCTCCTAGCATTAGTAAATCAGCTTTTTAAACTCGTACCATTTACCTCCTAGGTTATGGTAAATAAGCAAAATCTTACGATCTCTCAGATACCGATGAGTTATCTACGTTGTCGAGTCTTGATTCTAACCCACTTTGGTCCAAACGCTGGTAAGATGATACATCATCATCTATGCCTATTATTCACACTCATAAGAATGTTGTACAACATATTCTTATTTTAGCTCAGACAAATCTTGGGGTTTTCCAATATTTAATAAACTTCCGATTAAACGCGCGAGACCTGCGTATTCTCGCACTATTCAATTGAAAGATGATTAAATAGGGACAGTTGTCATACCCCAAATTTGCCCTACCATAATCTAGGGTTTTCTTCAAATAAATTTTATTATTTAGTTTTCACCTTTATAAGGGTATTTAAAGTCAAAGGGGTGCGTTGATGTAAAATAGACCATCAATATCTGATGGTCCATTAAGTCTTAAATTTTGTTTCAAGTTTAAGAGAGGGGTGTATTATAAGAAGAATGGGTGTGCGGGCTTTACAAAATCTGAATTAATTCTATGGTCCAATAAGAGGGTTTGAAGCCCTTTTTTTAAAAAATATTTGTTGCTATTATCATTATTTGTTGTACAATAAATCAGTATTGTAGTTCATATTAATATTTTTGTAGCTATGTAATTAAATTATGTTGTTAAAATTATTTTTATTGTATTAGTTAAACTAAAGTCAATATCGGACTTTAAGTCTATAATTATTATTAATACTATTGATGTTATTATCATTAGTAATTATTATTATTATTATTTTAATCAATTATTATTATTATTATTATTTGAAGTTGTATTCATGATTTTTTTTTAAAAATGATGGATTAATCGTATGGCCCAATAGGGCGTTACAACCTGGTTAGTCTTTTTTTTTTTCTCGTTTAGAATTTTGTTTCATTTATAAAACATTGTTTCATTATAACTCTTTTTTTTGGCATTCAAACGATACTTTTGAAAAATATTGGGCTTTCATTTAAGTTTTAATTGAAGAAGTTTTTTAGAACAAAATCAAGTAGGCCCACTTTAGAGAAAGCGAGTGGCCCAGTTTTGTAAGCTAAACAACTACTGTTTTGATTCAGAAAACATGAAAGTTTTTTTGTTTCATTTAAAAAACGCTTATTGTTATCATTAAAAATTACCAATTGAACTTTTGTTCCAGCTTTACATATTTACAGCAAATCAAATGCAGTATCGGTCGGATATGGTACTTAACTAGTTGAAATCGGAAACTTAAAACAAATCGTTTAATTGCAGAAACAATATCTTGGAAATAATGTAAATACAAAGATTGAATTTAATTTCATTGCAATTCATGATTTTTTTTCAATACAATGTCCTAATCAAATGACATAATGTTGTTTCCTAAAACAAAAAAACCCAATAATTTACATTCAAGAAAATTTATTTTGTTTCCAAAAATTCCTAACACTAGTACGCTATAAAAGAAGAGAAAACGAAATACAGGAGGAGGGGAGACAGAGAAAGGAACATGTTACAGAAATTGAAAGAGGAAAAGTTGCAAGTTATTCCGTCCTACCGCCGTTCCACTCCGTCGCACCACCATCCGCTGACTGCACGACACCCAGTCGCGTCCCGATTACACCCTCCGTTGGTCACCGACCCATTTGCGACTTCGACCCTCAACCATCAAATCAACCTTCATTGCACCTACGCGAACAACACGACGCCGCAACTCTGCCCATCCTTCTACCAGATCCACGACGCCGTTCTCCGACCATACGCTCCGCCACGGTTTCAGTCGGGGTGGTGTTGTTGTTCGAGAGAGAAAGAGGAAAGCATCGTGAAAGGTTTTACTACTGTTTTGATATTTGTTTGGTTATACTATTTTTAATTTTGTTTTTTTACTTATTTTAAATAGTTTAGAATTAAAATTGTATTAGATTTGGTTTGGGCCTCTATTGTTATTTCTATTATAATTCCTCTAATTCATTTAACACCTCCCTGGCCATTTTGGGCCTGAATTCAAAATCTGAATTCAGGCCCTTTCTATTTTGCACCCCCTAACATTACTTCATAACTAAAATCGCACCCCCAACAAATTCATTTTATATATTTACTTTTTTTCATAATTTCATTTTATATATTTATTTATTTGTTTTTTCTGATTTTTATATATTATATATTTATATTTATATTTTAATTATAATATTACATATTATTTATTATTATAAATAATGGATTATTTTAGACTTAGTTAAAATATAATATTGCTTATTTATATTTAAACCACACGATTAAGAATAATTTTCACAACATAATTCATTTTAATATTTTATATCAAAATATTAAAACCCGCAATTCATCGAATTACCATATCCGCGGGCGACACGTGGCCAAAATCTGGCCATGTTATAAGGGGGCTATTTCAGACTCCCCTGCTATACATCTAAAATATCCAAACAATCGCCAAACTACTTTTTTTCGCAATAAATTAATTCGAACAATTAATTTTCGAAAAGGAATACAAATATGTTTAAATTAACTGCGTATTTGGTCTAACAAACTCCGCTATTCCTATTCTTAGACCACATACGCGGGAAATTTAAAATATATTTTGCAATCCATAAAAAACACAAACAAAACCGCGAATTACGAAATAGGACTCTGATTCCTCCTAGGAGGATACATAGGCATACGATCAAAAATCGTTGCGAGTCCCGCTAACTAAAATTCAAACCCTTTTCCACTAATTATACTTAAAAATCTATTTCTTAAAAATAATGCTTCTAAACCTAGTATCCTTGTGAACAAGGTAGATAAGGGGTGCCTAACACCTTCCCCTCGTCTAGAACTGAGTCCAAATCTAGAATCTCTGAACTTTAGGGTTATTCCTTTATACTCCATTCCTTTAGGATAAAAATTAAGGGTGGTGACTCTGATTTAAAAACCAGTTGCAACACATACATACTCTGAAGCCTCTAAAGACTAGAAGATAAAATCAAAAGTTTTACTTGAAAAATAGTACAAGATCACCTCCTTCCACTAATCTCATTTTGTGGTGAAAGGAATATATTATTGGTATGATGTTGTCTACCACTCACACTGACAGTTATGCAAGAAGACAACTAGAAATATGGTATTCTTATTCTACCCTCCAACAGATTTATTTTTGGCTATAAAAGGAAGACATGGAAGAATTGGAAAACAACGAATTTTCGCAGAATCATTATGCTAAAATGCCGCTGAAATTTCATTTTAAATCTTTTGTAGAATTTTATAAAGCAAGGAACTTTTGTTCGTTAACTTGCTAGCAAGGAACTTTTGTTCGCTAACTTGCTCTTAACACTGTCGTGTTATTTCTGTGTATTTCAACTTGTGTAATCTACTTTCTTAGAAGCATCTTGTAAACACACAATCTTGTATTCCAACCTTGGGTTGATTGTTCCCTGAGAGACTGGTGCTTTAATAAGAATTCTCAATAAGATATTGACGGGTAGTCTTTGTGGTTGTAAATATTGACGGTTAGTTTTTGTTTGTGTCTATAATCAATTTGGTTATAGTGGATTAAGTCCTTGTGGAGAAAGACAAATCACTTTGGTGGGTGGACTGAATTAACTTAGTTGACAGTGAACCATGATAAAAATAATTGTGTTAATTTATTTTTGTTCTTGTGGTAACTTCAAGTGTTTGGTTTCAAAAAGATTTTATTCTTAGAACCCAATTCAAAACATTCTTTCTTGTGTTTCTCACACCTTCAATTGACATCAAAACTCTAGTTCTGGTATTGATTGTTATCAAACACTTCACCATGTCAGATAAAGATTGAGAATTTTTAAAAACACTATGGTTGAAATTTCTCCACCTGCTGCACATATTGTTGAAAGAGATAACTACAGTGCCAAACCTCTAATATTTGGTGGAGATAAGTTTGACTATTGGAAGGATAGAATTGAAAGCTTCTTTCTCGGTCACAATGTAGATCTCTGAGATATGGTAGTCGATGGATATACACATCTAGCAAATGCTAGTGGTAACAAAGTGGAAAAAAGAGTGATCACAAAACAACAAAAGAAAGATTATAAAGATCATCACAAGACTAGAACTATTTTGCTGAACGCTATCTTCTATAATATAAATAATCCTCCAACGTTATTTTTTAAGGGTAAATATGATTCTAAAATAGATAGTTAGTTGTAATCCATTTTAGGTCGAGAAACCCTCCGCTCCCGCCAAAGCTAATCGCGATACACTTAGATGATGTGATGTAACATAGTGGTCGGCCTCCGCACTACACCACACTTCTGAGATATCAACGCTATTCTCCAAGAATGATAACTCCGATCCTAACATGTTGGAAAGCATGATTAAGCCTAAGAAAAAAGAGAAAGAAATAAAAGATGTTTCAATTGTTTAATATTGCGAAATAAAATAAGAGGTAATTCAGTTGTTTAATTTTGTTTCAATGGTAATAAATACATTACAATAAATATATGATCAATTTATATAATATTCATAAACAATTAATAAATTTTAACTAACTTATAATAAAACAAACAAACTAATAAATACCATAACCAAATATAACAGCTACTTAAATCTAAGGTTTTTCAACTTTGAATGTACAAGCATAGTATTTCAACTTTAATGTTATTCAAGGTCTCTCAACTGAATGTGTAAATGTTATTTCAATGTGGTTGATAAGTTTTGTTCATTGTTTGGTATTCTATTTTTAATAAAATATGAACATGAACATAGTAGAGAACATGTTAGTGTTTGAAAAGGACATATCATTTATCATTACGGTCTAAATTATGGGATACTATTATGATTCAGGTTATGAAAATGAGCTATCAGTACCATTGCTTGTCTCATCCTCACTGTATTATATTAAAACAAAACCGTATTGAAGGAAAAAAATTTGCATGTGTTAAATTCCAAGATCAAACCTCTTGAAATCATTTTGATTTAGATGGAAACCAACCAATATGTCATGACAGGGACATGCCATGTGGAGTTTCTTTGACACACCTTTCAAATGCGTTTTGCTAACATGAATTCATAGTGTACTTTTGGTTTGAGGGTACTAGGTGTACAGTTCGAAGTATTTTGAATTATCCAAAAGCATTTGAATGACAGGGAGACATCTCTAATAGCTTAACTAGAAGTTATAAATTCGATATATGTCCTTTAAATGTAATAGTATTAAATCTTTTGAGAAAGAGTTAATCTATCTATATAATTCTATAAGATTCAAGAAATTAATCTCTGCAGTTGTATGTACCGAATATCTCAATTTATATAAAAAAAGTAATTTTAAATTAAAAAATTCATTCAATTAAAAAATAAAACGAATTGTGCTTTGATACGATTTTAAATGATTAATTAAAATAATATAAATTAATTTGATTTCATACCGTTAATTTAATTTTATTGGAAGATGCAATAGCTTATACACTAAGTTAGGGATGCTAATTTGACATATCTTTAATGAATATCTATAAAAATTATTCAAAATGAATAGAAGAAAAATCTGCAAAATAGATATGAATATGGACACGAACAACTATCCACTGAAATAAACGGGTATGAGTGCAGATACGAGTACCTTAGTACTCAATCTGCTTCATACCCGCATATTATATATTTATATTTTTATTATTATGTATACATGTTAATCTATCAATTTTATTAAATACATCATTATTAAACTTATATGTATTTTAATATAATGATTGTTTTTAAACTCAACAATAACATCTTTGATTTTTTAAAAATATTTTTGAAAAATAAATAAAATGACGTGATAAATTATTATTGATCGATTATATTTTATTAGAAATATGGATAAACATGCATGGGTATGGTACTTAGGTACTCACAGGATACGACTATATATATAAGCGTTGGTGATCACGAGAGTATGAACTTGAGGAAGGATAATTTTTCAAACTACATATATGGGAACGAGTACTATAGTACTCTGTTCAAATTCTGCCAATTGTCATCCCCACATTAAGGCATCTAGTATAACACTATGTATGATGTATGAAGATGATGATAGTCTCTAGTTAGCAGTGCATGAGAAACATTAATATCATGCATAGTATGCATGATAACACACTACTATAAATAACACATCTTACCTCGCATGCGAAATGGCTTTTACCTGAGTTAGACTGGCGAGGTAACACAGAGTGACATGATAACTTGCCACATTACCCTTCAGATTTTGTGAAACTGAGGTTAGAAAGCAAATGGTCATTGGTTTGATCCCTAAAAACACTAAATTTTTATTTTCCAAAATTTTTAGCACGTGTCACAAACCTCTCGATTTTAATTTATAATCGAGGTAATAAGTATTGTTTTACCTTGATTTTTAATAATAATTGAGGGATTAAATCTTATTTGTTGTCATATATAATTTGTTTTAAATTTAATTTTTACTGACTTGTTTTAAATCTTATTATCACTATCATGTATCATCTTTTACACAAAAACTATAAAATATGTGTCAGAATCAGAATATATCATATCATTTGAAATCTTGTAATTGCATAAGAACAAATTATCACTGTTTTCAAAATCAATTGTACAAATTTACATTATTTTCATCTAGACAGAATACACATGTGCATTTTCAAAAATGACAAAATCATTGTGTATATATATATATATATATATATATATATATATATATATATATATATATATATATATATATATATATATATATATATATATATATATATATATATATATATATATACACACACACACACACACACACACACACACACACACACACACTCTTGTTCTTGTTGAGACTAAGCTAATACCTTACTCTTCATCCATCCTTGTGTAATATCCCCGGACACAATAGAGAGCATACATCTCATAACATAGTATCCACATTGTGATACGGTGGGAGAACTGACTTTAGGTTTTGCGTTTGTGTTCGCAAATGTTTCGGTTTAGCAAGAGTCGCCACCGACTTTTTTATTTTATCCCAAGGAAAGGTCAAAAAGCACAGGAAAGACCTTTGAGATGTTTTCTTGGGTTCAGAGAGTAGATTATGAAAAGGGAAAGTGCAAGCATCCTTTTCATCCATGGTTATCCATGGGCTCTTAGTTACTTATTTAGATCACTTGCTTTGCTTTTCAATTGTTTGAAATGGTGCTCTTCAATTATTTGAAATGGTGCTTTGTGTGTGGTTTTGAAAGATGTTTTGAAAAGAGGCCATCGTTGTGGAAACCTTTGTAATGATTCTTATTTGAATGTATACAAAAGTGTTTTTTGTCTTTTTGAAAAGGTTTCAATGTTTGAAAGTCTTATTTTGAAATGTTTTGAAATTATGTTTGTGAAGTGTATTTGAAAATAGCAAGGATGTTTTTGCAAGCTTTGATCAAGTAACTAAGAGCTATCTACCCTATTTTACTCAAAGATCTTTCTTATGTTTTTAACCCTTTTAACATTGTTGTTTCACCATTGTATTTGGTGAACAACCTTGTGTTAGGATGTTAAATGGGACAAGCGCGGGTCATCGTATAGACCATGATAGCAATTGTGTCAAGTATCTTTGGCAATTTTCTTGAGGGACTTGATCATTTTTGTTTAGGCAACCAAGATAGCATCATCGAGGGACTATGATCTTTTGTTTTGTTTTTGTTTTGCCAAAGTACTCAACATGCATACCATGGCCCATTTTTGAAGGCAACAAGTGGATTGTAACCCTAGGAGTGCAAGTGTGCATTGTGTTTGATTTTCATGCATTTTTGTCTTTGATTAAGTTAAACTATTTATTAATTGGATTTTTGCATACAAACCCTAATTCTCTAATCATGGCATAATTGAAAGCGTAAAAGTGCGAGAATTTAAATTCTAAACTATTACAACATGACTATGGGGATGGGGGTACAATTTTTGAATAGGGGGGTATTTGACAAGAAATATAAACCCTAGTTACTATTACATCCAAATTGAATTTACAATGCAACAATATTTGAATGTACAATATTTAAATAAACAAAATAAATAAATATTGAATAAAATATATTATGCAAAAAGAAGTTTTTATTTGCTTATGTATGTAAAGTATTTTCAATGTGAAAAAATATAAAGAAATAAAATAAAAATAAAAAGATTAATTTTATTGTTTAAGAGATGAAACCCTAATTTCTTTAAGAAAGTAAATATTATATATTATTTATATACAAGAAATATATTAATATGTACAAAAATAAAATATATTGAAAAAAAAGTGTTTTTTAGTATAAATAATAATAAAAAAAATGTAATATTTTTGTATTTTTATTCTAAGTACTTAATAAATAAATAAATAAATATATATATATATATATATATATATATATATATATATATATATATATATATATATATATATATATATATATATATATATATATATATATATATATATATATATATATATATATATATATATATATATATATATATATTAAATGTATTAAATATGTATAATATAAAATAAAATATTTACAAAAATAAATTATATTTTCAGTATGAATGAAATAAGAAATACAAATAAAAGTATATATTTACATTTTGTTTCCAAGTTTTCAAATAAATTATAAAAGCATTCAAAATGTTTTATTGTTAGAAAAATCAAAATAAAATACCAAATAAATGTAAAATATTATAAAAATGTTTTTTGAGCATTTTTTATATTTGGAGATAAAATAACAAAATCAAAAATGAAAACAAAAATGCAAAAATATCAATATTCAAGAAATTGGGCCAGGGGGTGCAAAAATGAAAAAAAAGGTGTTAGAAGCAAAACTGGCCAGGCCCAGCCCAAGCCAACTTCATCTTCTTCCTCCAGACAAAAAAATGCGCACCTGTTGTACAAACTTGAACATCCTGGAAACGTGATCTTTTGCCAAAACTCACAACATCAAACTTGTAGAGAATTTCAATACGATTCTAACCATATAAAGCATTAATCCTAACTCTCAAAGACCAGAGAGAATTTCTCTGGCCCCAAAATCTGACCTAACTTTTTCAGCATATTCATGGATGAAATTCTCCTAGCACACTTAAGATAAATGAAAACTGAGCATATGTACAGCTTCATGGCATTGAATACTACATTTTTCATTCACAAACCTAAAGCTAAATGTTCCTAAATAGAGAGATAGAAAGTGATGAAAAACCTATTTCAGTTGGATTCGAATTGGACAATGCAGAGCTTCTCAACAAGTTTTGAGGTGTCTGGTAGCTTGCCTGAACTTCACTTGATCTTTTCCAATAGCTAGCTTGCCTTGAATGTCCCTGAATCAGCCTCTAGAACTCAACCTGCATAAGCTTGAAATGAAAATGGTGAACACTGTAAATGGAGTTACAGTTGGAAATGGAGGTTTGGGATAGCTTGAGTGAGTTGAATGGAAGGTGTTTGAAGTGGAAAGAGGCAAAATGCACGAGCCAAATGAGTTATGGCACTCAAGTTGTAGCACCTGCCCTGTTTTGCCAAAGAAGAGTGATTTCTGGCTATGGGAGGTTATGAGGCTCAAGCCCTCGTGTTTCTTGCTCAAAGGGTTGTGTGAAATGTGTTTGCAATGTTTGTTTAAGCTCACAATGGCTGGTTCTCAAGTTGGCAAGTGTTTGGACAATTTCTTCTTTGTGAAGCAAGAATGTGTAAGTTATGAATACAGGCCTGTACAAGACCTCAAGTATGCTGCACACAATCCACTTGGTTGCTATAATTTTTGGATTTGATTTGGCTTCTGAGATCTTGGCCCTATGCTTCAAAGATCATGTTTTGACATAAAGCATACCTTTTCTAAAATAGAAATGTACCTTTTTCTAATTAAGGATTAGTTTTGTGTGCAATGTCCAAATGGAAAAGATAATGCATTAGCTCAATGGATTTGCATTTAATTAAGGAGTGTGAATTGGTTTAGAGGCCTGCAAACAAGTACAAAGCATGCTGGTTTGAAAATGCAACTTGTATGAACATGTATTAGCCATGGATACAAAGTGATTTTTTGCCAACTTCAAGCATTCGATTCTCCCTAACCACAAATGTGTTTGAGGAGTTCTTGGACAATTTGGAAAGCTTGCAACATGCTTTATAATCCATATTTGAAATGAAACTTGAGACTCCAAGTGGAACTATGTGAAAAATGGCCAAGAAGATAGGGCAAAATCCTGCCTAAATTAGGGCAAAATTTCTCTTAGTTAAAAGTTTTAGGGACCCTTGTTCCAAAAATCATAACTTGAGATCCAAGCTTTTTTTGAGAAAACTTTGTGAATAAAAGTTGTAGAATTTATGGAGGACTACAACTTTCTTGTTATAAGTTTTGTTTGAATCCATTTTCATCATGGTGAAAATGTGGGACAAAGTTAGGAAAAATTAAGAAAATTTCATAACTTAGAAAAATTCGAAGTTATGAAAATTTTCAATTTCAAACCCTAATATGCAATTTTGGGTTTCTTGGTTAACAAGTTTCATAATTTGACACATCTTGATGAAAAATGACCCTTGACACTTGATTTTGAACAAAAAGTCAAAGTTTGACTTTTCAGTGTACAGTCAAATTTTGATCAATTGACTGAAAAATTCATCTGTCAATCCCATGCATTTGAGATCTTTTGAACTTGTTGAATAGGTCAAGATGATGTCATTGAGTCCTTGAGTCCATGGTTGAGCTTGATTTTCCATTGGCTAGGTCAAACAGTCAAAAATTGCCTTTGTACAATCAAAACCCTAAAAATGACCATTTTGCCCTTTTGGTGATCTGATCAAATTTCTTGTGGAATTGTGGTCCATTTTTGATCAAATGGTTCATATGAGTTCATAATGTTGATGTGGGTCAAAATTCATGAGGTTTGACTGTAAATTGGCCACAATTGACTTTTTCCCCAATACAGCTGATTTCTAGGTCAACTGTCCAATTGACTGGGCAAAAATTTGATTCAAGGCTTGAAAATTGGTATGGACCAACTTATGAGTCCAATCATGAAGTATGAAAGTCACTTTGGGCATTTTAGGTCCAAAAATCCTTGTGCAAACTCAAACCCTAATTTAGGTCATCAGTGCAAGGAGATGTCTTGAGCAGAGCAAACCCTAGCTTGATCTTGAGTTCCAAGAGCCTTGTGATGAGAAATGTTGATGAAATGAGAGGGAAAATTTTGGGGTACAACAGTTGCCCCTGTTCAATCTTCTTGAACCTGAAGAGTTAGATTGGCAAGTTTTCCTTTCGTGACTCGAAGGTAAAAGAGGATTAGACACTAGAGTGTCCGTAAATTTGCACTCGTCAAAATGTATCTGAGGGAATGGGCTTAAAGATGCCATTTGGAGATGGTAGAATATTGCTGGAGATGGGCTTAGAGATGCCATCCAAAATTTATTTGTTGAAAATCAGTAGAATGAACATCAGAATGGTATCCGTATTTGGAATGTATCTGAGTTGTATCTGGAGATTGGGTTTGTATGAGCAAGGGAATGGCGTCTGTGTCTAGAGCGTATCCGAGCTGTAACTGTATTTGATTCTTGAATGAATATCAGAGTGACTGCCGTGTCTGGAGTGTATCCGTAATCTGAATGGGTAACAGAAAAACATCTGTGTATGGAGCATTTATGTGCTGGGGATAAATTCAGAATGAGTGACAGAATGGCAACCGTGTCTGGAGCGTATCTGAAATTGAGATCTGTATGAGTAGAAAAATGACTTCTGTGTCTGGAGTGTATCCGTACTATAACTGGGATCTGGACAAGTGACAGAATGACTTCCGTGTCTGGAGTGTATCTGAACTTGAAGTTGATAGTTGAATCTGAATGAGAAATAGAATGGCTTCCGTGTCTGGAGCGTATCTAGTCTGTATCGGATCGCTGAAGTCTGAATGAGTAGCCGAATGACCGCCGTGTCTGGGGTGTATCCATATTGTATCTTGACTTGAAATTCTGAATGAGTAATAGAATGACCGCCGTGTCTGGGGGTGTATCCATACTGTATCTGAAATCTCTGAATAGTTGTTAATGATAGCTTTTTAATCTTATCCTGAAAAGGGTAAAATGTTAGCTAAAACACAAAGTTATGTTGTATGATATGTATGATGCAGTAAAATGTGTTCCATCAATGTTTATGATATATGAATGTAATGGATGTGCATGTAAGCTGAGTAGCTGTCTTGCTGAGGAAAATAAATCCTTGATAGCATGAGATAATGAAATCTTTGACTGCTGCCGGAGAAAGTAAATTCCTGACCGATGCCGAGGATTCAAAAATCTTTGATTGTTGAAGATGAGAAATCCTTGCTGACTGCTTGAGGATTAAAGATCTTTGATTGTTGAGAATGAGAAATCCTGGGACCACTACTGGGGATTGAAAATCCTTGGTGACTTGTAGGCATTAACAAGAGCTTTTGACAACCTCTGTGGGGATGTGAGAATTCTTCATGACCCTCCTGGGGAAATAAGGAAAAATCCGACGATCTCTACTGGGAAATTAAAACCTGGGAGGCTTCAAATGGAGAAACAGGAGCTAGAATCTTTTTTTTGTTGGGAAATAACTTTGTGGGGAGAGTGTTTACTCTGCTTGGGAAATCAGGAGCTTGGGTTGTATGCCAATCTACTGGGGAATTATCCTAGTTGGGGATAAGACAAAGAGTTAACTTTTATCCGATTGATTCTCAGACTTTTAAGATAACCTGCTGGGGAATTTGGGGAAAGCTGAATGGTTCCCGCTGGGGATTGATAGTTGGAAATTTGACTTTGTTGGGGAAGAAGGTTTAGAATATTCTATCTCCGCTGGGGATATGTATTCCAAGGTTTTCGGGCTCCACTGGGGATCGGGAGTTTGGAGACTTAACTCTGATGGGAATTTTGAAACTTAACTCCGCCGGTGAATAAAGTTTAGAATACACTGGCTCCGCTGGGGATCTTGAAATTTAACTCCGCTGGAGATATATACTCCAAGGTTTTAGCTTTGTTGAGGATCTGAATGACATACTGTAGGGGATTTCTTCTGGAATAGCCTAAAGACGTCTTCCTACCCTTTCAACTCAACAGTAATTATCCTTTCTCATTTCGTTTTATTTGTAAGTAGTGATTATATTCAAATGCATATGCTTATTTAACAAATCATTGGACATTTTCAAATAAAACATAAGTGTAAAAAGAAAAGAAAGGCAAGCAAATTTCTGCACTTTGAAGTATTTTTGTATTAACTTTTGTAAGTATTTTTGTACAAAGGAGACAGACATCCTAGTAAGAGAATGTTGTCGTAAAATTGAGAAAAATTTTATACAAAAAGAAAGATGGCTATGTGTAACAATTCCATGGGGTTCCCATTCTGCTATAGCCTTCACAACTCTGAGTATCTTGTCCATTCGTTGCTTCGTCCGCGGATGATTGGATTGATCAGAAGCTTGGAGCTTGGCGAAGAGATTATCCTTAAAGTGATCCGACGAGACATAGTCATACGCTTTAATTCCCTAACTTTTGCCTGGACCGCCCTTTCGGTTTTTTCGATCCACCGGGAAACCCTTTTTTGCCCAAGTCGCCCTTTCGGGTTTTCAACTTGCCGGGTGTACAGATTTTTTTATTTATCCCTAATTTTTGCTTGAACCGCCCTTTCGGGTTTTCGATTCACCGGGATGCTCATTTTTGCCCAAGCCGCCCTTTCGGGTTTTCGACTTCTCGGGTCGCTTATGCGTAGTATCTTTTGACTATGTCTGTGTTTGCAGGGTGCGGCAGGTCGTCACCGTCCATGGTGGTCAGAATCATTGCCCCACCAGAAAATATGTTCTTGATCACAAATGGTCCTTCGTAAGTAGGAGTCCACTTTCCCCTGGGATCACTTTGCGGCAAGATGATCCGCTTGATTACAAGATCTCCGACTTGATATACCTGACGCCTGACTTTCTTGTTGAAAGTCTTGATCATCCGTTTTTGATACGTCTGACCATGACAAACAACAGTAAGTCGCTTCTCGTCGATCAAGTTAAGTTAATCAAGCCGGGTCTGAATCCAATCGTCTTCACTCAAACCGGCATCCTTCATAATCCTTAAGGAAGGAATCTGAACTTCCATAGGTAAAACAACTTCCATGCCATATACCAAAGAAAAAGGGGTTGCCCCTGTTGAAGTACGCGCCGTGGTACGATATCCATGCAGAGAAAACGGTAACATCTCATGCCAATCCTTGTAGGTGACTGTCATCTTTTGAATGATCTTCTTGATATTTTTGTTCGCGGCTTCAACATCACCGTTCATCTTTGGCCGATAGGGAGATGAATTATGATGATAAATCTTGAACTGCTCGCACAGAGCGGTGATTATAGTGTTGTTCAAATTTGTACCGTTGTCCGTAATGATCATGTCGGGGATACCATACCGGCATATGAGGTTCTGCTTGATGAAGCGGGCAACCACATTCTTTGTAACGGAGGCGAAGGAAGCTGCTTCGACCCACTTGGTAAAGTAATCAATAGCCACCAGGATGAAACGATGTCCATTGGATGCCGTAGGCTTGATCTCTCCAATCATGTCAATACCCCACATTGAGAATGGCCAAGGAGCTGTTAGAACATTGAGAGGAACAGGAGGAATATGTACCTTGTCAGCTTAGACTTGACATTTGTGACAAGTACAAGAATGTTGATGACAATCAGCTTCCATGGTAGACCAGTAGTAGCCTGCCCTTAGAATTTTCTTAGCCATCGTATGTCCGCTCAAGTGGGTGCCAAACGTGCCACTATGTATTTCGGTCATGATCAACTCTGCTTCAACTTGTCCACACAACGAAGTAGAACACAATCATGGCTGCGTTTATATAAGATACCATTTCTCAGGAAGAACTTGGCAGCAAATCGCCTTAAGAACTTTTTGTCATTGACTGAAGCTCCTTCAGGATATTCTCTAGTCTGGAGATACCTTTTGATTTCATGAAACCAGGGTTGTTCCACTACTTCTTCGGTATTAATCTCATGACAGTGTGCAGGATCGTCCATTCGCTCGATGGTGATTTGGGGAGCCTCATTATCCCAGTTGAGTTTAAACATGGAAGACATTGTAGCCAGAGCATCTTCTAGTTGATTTTCTTCTCGCGGGAAGTGCTCAAAGGTAATCTGCTCAAAATGAGGCAACAATGTCAGGATATGTTCTTTGTATGGGATAAGATTAGGATGTTTAGTGTCCCACTCTCCTTTGATTTGACTGATAACCAAAGCCGAGTCCCCAAATACGACCAAAGATTTGATTTCCAAGTCTATAGCAGCCTTGGGACCAAAGATGCAAGCTTCATATTCGGCCATGTTGTTGGTACAACTGAAGCAAAGTCGGGCAGTGAAGGGTGTATGGCAACCTTCCGGAGAAATAAGTACCGCACTGATACCGTTGCCAAGTGCATTTGAAGCACCATCAAAGTACAGGGTCCATCGGGATCCTTGTTCAGGTCCGTCATACGGTCTGTTACCTTCAATGTTGTCCAATGTCATGATGTCCTCATCAGGGAAGTCGAATCTCATAGATTGGTTATCTTCGACGGCTTGATGAGCTAGATGGTCAGCTAGTACACTCCCCTTTATAGCTTTTTGGGTAGTATACTGGATATCATACTCCGTCAGGATCATTTGCCATCTAGCGATTCTTCTAGATAAAGCAGGCTTCTCGAAGATATACTTAATCAGATCCATTTTAGAAATCAGCAAGGTGGTATGTGTCAACATATACTGTCTTAGCCGGCGAGCAGCCCATACCAAAGCGCAGCAAGTTTTCTCGAGCAGTGAGTAGCGAGTCTCACAGTCGGTAAACTTTTTGCTAAGGTAATAAATGTCATGCTCTTTTCAGCCAGACTCGTCATGTTGGCCCAGTACGCACCCTAATGAGTTATCCAAAACAGTCAGATACATGATTAACGGCCTTCCTTCGACGGTTGGCATCAAGATGGGAGGTTCCAGAAAATACTCCTTGATCTTATCAAAAGCAACTTGACAATCATTTTTCCATTCAACCACCTGATCTTTCTTCAACAGCTTGAAGATTGACTCACAGGTAGATTTTAGGTGAGAGATGAATCTTGCGATATAGTTTAAGCGTCCCAAGAAACCTCTAACCTCCTTTTCAGTGCGGGGGGCAGACATTTCTTGTATAGCTTTGACCTTAGTAGGATCAACCTCAATGCCTTTGTTGCTGACGATAAATCCCAAAAGTTCACCAGACCTGACTCCAAAAGTGCACTTGCTTGGGTTCAGTCTGAGCTTATACTCCTTCAATCTGACAAACAGCTTTTGCAGGTGGTCGAGGTGTTCTTCTTCTGTCTGTGAACGGGCTATCATGTCGTCTACGTAGACTTTGATCTCATGATGTATCATATCATGAAACAAAGCTACCATGGCTCGTTGATAGGTTGCTCCGACATTCTTCAGTCCGAATGGCATCACTTTGTAGCAGAAGGTACCCCACTGCGTGACAAAAGTAGTTTTCTCCATGTCTTCGGGGGCCATTTTGATCTGGTTGTATCCCGAGAATCCATCCATGAAGGAAAATACCTTGTGTTGAGCTGTGTTGTCAACCAAGATGTCGATGTGTGGCAGGGGAAAATCATCTTTAGGGCTAGCCCTATTTAAGTCCCGATAGTCCACACACATTCTGACTTTGCCGTCCTTCTTAGGCACGAGCACAATGTTAGCAACCCATTGTGGATAGGAAGTAACAGCCAGAAAGCCAACATTAAATTGCTTCATCACCTCAGCTTTGATCTTTTCAGACATGTCGGGTCTCATCCGGCGGACTTTTTGTTTGATCGGTGGACAGTCTTCTCTTGTAGGGAGACGGTGAACCACGATATCTGTATCTAGTCCCGACATGTCTTCATAGGACCAGACGAAGATTTCAACATATTCATTCAACAACTGAACTGGACGTTCTTTGACACTTGGTTCTAGGTTGGCACCCACTTTTACCTCTTTCTTGTCTTCCCCTGTTCCCAAATTGATGGTTTCTAGCAACTCTTCATGGGGCAGAATAGCCCTTTCCTCTTGTTGCAGAAGTCTGGCTAGCTCTCCAGGCACTTCACAGTCTTCATCACCTTCGTACTCGGCATGATTGACCAAATCTTCAGAGTTACCGAAGGCTAAAGCAGAATAGTCACCCATGGAATCCAGAGTGGATGGGTACCTGCATTTTGTGAGTGTGGGTGTGTGTAAGGGATAGCCATCCTTAAACAAAACAAAATGTAAAAGGAAAGAAAATGAACACAACAGTTTATAGATGAAAACGTCCAATGATTCATTAAACATGGCATATGATAATGAAGAAATCAAGCCCTTACAAATGGACCTATATGCCCCGGGTAAGGCATAAAGTGAAAATAGTGTACGAATTGTTTAATTATTACAGACCAAAATAGGAAATTATTCAAAGATAAATTACTGGTTGATGAAAGTGATGGGAACAGAGTCTTTCGCTTCCCAGTTGCTTAATCCTCCTTCGATGGTTGGAAAGATCCAATATTCAAATTTGTCTTCTTCATCATCATCTTCTAAGGCATTAATTCCATGGTGAGTGATTTTTACGGGTGGTCCTCCAGCCCTTGAGCGACGCACAGCTTTCTGGCCAGCAGCAGTAAAACCTAGTCCGAACTTGTCTGTCTTGTAAGGAAAATTAGGCAGTTTCCCCCACACTGTACTCCTTCCTTCTTTGATTACGGCCTCCGCATCCTTGAGGGATGCCATCCTAGACACAGGCTTGGAAACGATAAGCACATCTGTCATTATCTTTGCAACTGCGACCTCAGGAGAAACCTCTTCAAAATGTTGGAAAGGCGTTTCTATGAATTCACCATCCAACTCCACCTAGCGGAAGGAGTTGAGATGACTTATCATGTACTCTTCCTCACCGTGAACCACTATGATCTTTACCTTAACTGGATACTTTAGCATTTGGTGCAGAGAGGAAGTGACTTCCCCAGCATTGTGGATCCATGGCCTTCCCAACAAGCAAGAATATGAAGGACGAATGTCCATCACTTAAAAGGTAGAGTTGAAAATTTCTGTGCCCACCTTGATCGGGATGTCCACTTCTCTGTGAACCATCCTCTTAGAGCCGTAGAAGGCTCTAACAACGATGTTACTGGGCTTGAGGGTCAATCCTTTGCAGTCCAATCTATCCAACGCCTTTTTCGGCAGCACATTTAAAGATGAACCGGTGTCAACCAGAACATGGGCAAGTGTGGTTCCCCTGCATTCTACTGAGACATGCAGCGCGTCGTTGTGCTTCCTTCCCTTAGGGGTCAAATCAGCATTAGAAAAACCAAGACCATTATCAACAGTAAGGTTAGCCACGCACTCTTGAAACTGGTCAGCCGAAGTTTCTTGAGGCACGTGTGTCGTCTTTAGAAATTTGATTAAGGCCTTAGCATGAGCCTCAGAGCAGAGTAGGAGAGCCAACATGGAGATTTTGGAAGGGGTCTGCCCTAGCTGCTCCATGACATCGTAGTCACTCTTCTTGATTATCTTTAAGATTTCTTCCATCTCTTTCTGGGTGGTCTCGGGGATTACCACAGTCTGAGCCTTCATCCTGACAGGCGCTTCTAGTATCCCCTTACCTTTGGCGGTAACATCAGAGGGTCTAACTTCAGGAGCATCAAGTTCTTCAATTACCGGGTTTTGTACAAATGGCTTGACAGGCACAGAAACTCTCGAGGGTCCGAAGGCTGCCCGTGGAGGAGCAATCTCTAGAGAGAAGATCCTTCCGCCGCGAGTTAACTTACTCGTTCCTGCAATATTCCCTATATCAAGGGTTTCATCATCGGAATTCTCTTAGACTGATTTAATCTGTTTGACACCATGGTAGAAGATTTCTCCTCCGTAGTTCCATGGTATCGTCTTGTTAGATTTATACGGGACCGGCCTCGGCATGGTGATTTTCAACGGCAGAAACTTAGGATCAGGCGTGATCTTAACAGGCCTTTTGCAGGTCTTGGAAAGATCGTCGAAGATGGTTATTATAGCAATGTCATTGGTTGAAGTAACAAAAGTAGCAGGAGTAATAGGAGTGATAATATCAATAGGAGTCTTTTGGAATAGGATCTCTTGGGTATCCATCAAGCGTTGGAGGCCTGATTTCAACAGTGGGCAGTCAGCTTGCAAGTTTAAACAAAAATAACAGTCTTTTCCACAGCCTGGGAATATCCCGACTCTCATCAAATTCACTTTAATCACTGGTAACGGAGTCAAAAGGTCAGCAACATTGGTAACATGAAGGTCTTCCATAACGGTATGAACATTATGACCGTGCTTGGGAATTGGGGCAGAAATCACATTCGTCTTTTCGGGCGCATCAAATTCTACCTCCTTGGCGTCTATTAAGTCTTGGATTTTGTTCTTAAGAGTCCAACAGTTGTTGGTATCATGCCCTACACTGTCAGAGTGGTATGCGCACTTTGCATTGGAGTGATAATAAGGAGAAGAAGTATTGGGTTTCTTTGGCGCTTCTTTCAAATTGGTAAGGTTCAGCTTTAACAGATGAGGGAGTACTTGAGCCGGTGTCATGTTGATTCTGGTGAACTGCCGTTGTGGCCTTTCTACCATTTGCTGATTAGATCTTGGCTGATTGCTGCGAGGTTGATCAGTTGAAGAGTTTTGGATCATCACAGCCCCCACCGTTTGTCGGCGCTCGATTCTTCCTTGATTTCTCTGATTGTGAACGGCAAAAACTTCCTTTTTAGCTGGGAAGGTCTTCTTAATAGCATTGGAAGCGGAGGCATCCTTCTGAATTTTACCACTTTTAATGCCAGCCTCGACCCTTTCACCGGTCAGAATTAATTCGGTGAATCCTGCAGAGGAACTCCCGATTAAATGATTGAAGAAAGGGCCAGACAGGGTCCCTAAAAACATGTCAACCAGCTCTCTATCCGACAAAGGTGGCTGCACCCTTCCAGCCAAATCCCGCCACTTCTGGGCATACTCCTTAAATCCCTCATTAGAAGCCATACCCATACTCTGCAGTTGAGTAAGAGTAGACGCTAAATCAACATTGTATTGGTATTGTCGGTAGAAAGAAGCAGCTAAATCTTCTCAGTTATGAACATCCGATCTCTCGAGTTGATAGAACCAGTCCAATTGCGTGCCTGACAAACTGTCTTGAAAAAAGTGGACCCAGAGGTCTTTATCAGATGAGTGGGGTTGGATCTTTCTGACGTAGGATCTCAGATGCATCTTTGGACAGGACAAACCATCATACTTAGCAAATGTAGGTACTTTGATCTTGGGAGGAATGATGATCCCAGCGACCAACCCTAGTTCTTCAAAATCTAAACCAGGTACCCTTTGCAACTCCATGGCTGCCAACCGATCCTCGAGATTTTTATACTTATCATCTGCTGGGGGATATTGCTGTTCAGAGTAATCTTCGTCCTCTTCCTCTTCTTCTTCTTCAACTTCAGATTCAGAAGGCATCGCAGTTCCTTTTCCTTTACCAATCCCTTCATCTGACGTCGAGGGGAACTCGAGAACTTTTCTAGCCTGGTTTTCAAACCTTCTTCCTATAGTGGCCACACCAGGCCTTTTCTTCTTGTTCTCTTTATCTTTCTCCAACAGTGCTTTAAGGTCCTCTTGACCCTTTGCTAAGGTCATGAGGAGTTGTTGGAATTGCGAATTTTGTGCTTGCAGATCCTTAACCGTCTGCTCCAAATCCATCTTGCTGAAATAAACAGCACAAAGATAAGGAAACCTGGTGTGAAGACCTGCTTATGCATATGATGAATGATATGTTATTCATGTAATGCATTCAAGGATTCAAAAATTCAAATTTGTTGCAAACAAAAAGAACACACGTCATATTAAGAAGAAATTAGTTAGTACATAAATGCCCCATGGGAAAAATATTACAAAATTCTTAATGTAAAAAGACATTGCGCATCCTTTTTGGTACGATGTAAGTGTTGAGAGTCTCCTCTTCATGAAGTCGGCGGGTAAGTTCCAAAACCTTCTTCTCACTGGCATAGAAGCTGGCTTCAAAAGTATTCCGTTCTTCCTTGAGTTGTATCCAACTCTTTTGCAATTCTTCCAATGATGTTGGCATGTCAGGATGTAGGAGGGTGTATGGAACCTCTCCTTCCATAACAGGCTCTTTGATCACGGGGAGAATGTGAGGGTAAGGAATCATAAGATTATGAGCGTGGGTTCGTACCCACTTGAGATAAGGCTCAAGGGGGATGGAATTCTTGTGCCCCAATGTCTTACTATCCACTTTGTTGGGCATCCTCCAAGCTCTGATGAACCTTTGTCGAAGTTCTTGCGCATCGTTGTCGAAGTCAAAAACTAGATCAGGAATCAACATATCATGAGGGCCATCCCTTCGAGCATATCCAAATTTTCTCAAAGCTAAACAGGGGTAGTAGGTGATGCCTCCCCTAATGCCAAGTAAAGGGACATTATGGAATTCTCCACAACGATTAATGACGATGACATTTTCTCTAGACCAAGAACACCAATGAACATCAGAATGTGTGAGAGTCATCAACCGTTGTGACCACCTTAAACCCTGCTCATTCTTCAAAACTGATTGGGGAAGGTGAGAAATAAACCACCTTGCTATAAGAGGAGTACAACACATGAGAACACCTCTTTTCCTCATTGTTCGTGTGTAAAATGAGTGTAGGATGTCCCCAAGCAATGTAGGCACAAGATTTTGAGATATGAAAATCTTGACAGCGTTCACATCTATAAGCTGATCAGGGTTTGGGAACAAGACCAACCCATAGATGAGGAGTGCCACAATTTCTTCAAAATCTTGTAGATCTAGAGAATTCCAGCAGTCTTGTGCCTTCTCAAACAGAAAATTTGCCAAGAAACCCTTGACACCACTTTTGGTTTCCCAATGTCCTTTGATATCAGATGGTTGCAAGTGTAATGCTTGAGCAACATCTTCAGGCTTTGGTTCTCTTTCCGTACCGTTGTTGGGTAGTTGATGAAGAATAGGAATCCTCAAGAGTTGAGAAAATTCCTCCAAAGTAGGTACTAGTTGGTAATCAGGGAATGTAAAACAGTGGTGTAGGGGGTCAAAGAACTGGAAGAGAACTTTCACCATGTCTTCTTCAATGTTGGAGTTGACCAAGTTGAGAAGTCTACCATGTCTTTCACTGAAGAGAGAATTCTCTAGAATCTTGGAAGTAAGCTCCTTGAGTTGAGGAGGGATTCTCACAAGGTTGACTGGAATTGTTTTCCTGCGAAGAGATTCCATGACCTACAAAACAAGAACAAAGATGAAGATCCAAACCCTTGAAATGGTTAGTGGATGCATATGATGCTTTATGATGTTCATGATGTATGCACAAGCACATGTACAAACAAGTCACACAAGATCCTAGTTTCAGGCTTGCATGAGGTTTCATAGGTAAGTTCCCTCTTGAAGTTAGTTGGCTCAACCTGTCCTATAAATAGTAACAGGGTTCTAAGGAGCTCAATATCACTGGATTATTTTCCGTGTTCATTGTTTTGGTTTAGCCACTTAACTGGGGACCAAAATATTCCAAGAAAACAACCCTCAATGAGTGTAGTATCGAGTATCTACCAACTTCAGACTGCACCAAAGCCGGTCATCTCACTACTCCTAAAAAAGGCCAAGATGGTCAAGTAAGGTTCTAAGAGTTCATTAGTGCTTCATGACATCACTCAGCGGCCCCATATTCTCTTTGATTGACTCAAAGGCTACCGATACTCACAAATATGTCGCACTAATATAGCTATTGCTTCAACCATGTCGGTATACCCCACACAGTTTCCACAACGTATTGCTATTTACCTATGAATGTTTCCCAAATCCGGGTAGAGGATTTCAAGCCCAAAAAAGAGAACCAAATGTAAAGCAATCAAAGTAATCAAAATAAGCATGCAAAGGTGATCTAAACCCTAAGGTTACTCCACTTTTAAAGATTCTCCCCAGCAGAGTCGTCAGTTCTGTGATACGATGGGAGAACTGACTTTAGGTTTTCCGTTTGTGTTCGCAAATGTTTCGGTTTAGCAAGAGTCGCCACCGACTTTTTTATTTTATCCTAAGGAAAGGTCAAAAAGCACAGGAAATACCTTTGAGATGTTTTCTTGGGTTCGGGGAGTAGATTATGAAAAGGGAAAGTGCAAGCACCCTTTTCATCCATGGTTATCCATGGGCTCTTAGTTACTTGTTTAGATTAATTTCTTTGCTTTTCAATTGTTTGAAATGGTGCTCTTCAATTGTTTGAAATGGTGCTTTGTGTATGGTTTTGAAAGATGTTTTGAAAAGAGGCCATCGTTGTGGCAACCTTTGTAATGATTCTTGTTTGAATGTATACAAAAGTGTTTTTTGTCTTTTTGAAAAGGTTTCAATGTTTGAAAGTCTTGTTTTGAAATTATGTTTGTGAAGTGTATTTGAAAATAACAAGGATGTTTTTGCAAGCTTTGATCAAGTAACTAAGAGCTATCTACCCTATTTTACTCAAAGATCTTTCTTATGTTTTTAACCCTTTTAACAGTGTTGTTTCACCATTGTATTTGGTGAACAACCTTGTGTTAGGATGTTAAATGGGACAGGCGCAGGTCATCGTGTAGACCATGATAGCAATTGTGTCAAGTATCTTTGGCAATTTTCTTGAGGGACTTGATCATTTTTGTTTTGGCAACTAAGATAGCATCGTCGAGGGACTATGATCTTTTGTTTTGTTTTTGTTTTGCCAAAGTACTCAACATGCATACCATGACCCATTTTTGAAGGCAACAAGTGGATTGTAACCCTAGGAGTGCAAGTGTGCATTGTGTTTGATTTTCATGCATTTTTGTCTTTAATTAGGTTAAACTATTTGTTAATTGGATTTTTGCATACAAACCCTAATTCTCTAATCATGGCATAATTGAAAGCGTAAAAGTGAGAGAATTTAAATTCTAAACTATTACAACATGACTATGGGGATGGGGGTACAATTTTTGAATAGGGGGGTATTTGACAAGAAATATAAACTCTAGTTACTATTACATTCAAATTGAATTTACAATGCAACAATATTTAAATGTACAATATTTAAATAAACAAAATAAATAAATATTGAATAAAATATATTATGCAAAAAGAAGTTTTTATTTGCTTATGTATGTAAAGTATTTTCAATGTGAAAAAAGTATAAAGAAATAAAATAAAAATAAAAAGATTAATTTTATTGTTTAAGGGATGAAACCCTAATTTCTTTAAGAAAGTAAATATTATATATTATTTATATACAAGAAATATATTAATATGTACAAAAATAAAATATATTGAAAAAAAGTGTTTTTTAGTATAAATAAAAATAAAAATAAAAATGTAATATTTTTGTATTTTTATTCTAAGTACTTAATAAAATAAATAAATAAATATATATATATATATATATATATATATATATATATATATATATATATATATATATATATATATATATATATATATATATATATATATATATATATATATATATATATATATATATATATATATATTAAATGTATTAAATATGTATAATATAAAATAAAATATTTACAAAAATGAATTATATTTTTAATAATATTTTCAGTATGAATGAAATAAGAAATACAAATAAAAGTATATATTTACATATTGTTTCCAAGTTTTCAAATAAATTATAAAAGCATTCAAAATGTTTTAATGTTAGAAAAATCAAAATAAAATACCAAATAAATGTAAAATATTATGAAAATGTTTTTTGAGCATTTTTTATATTTGGAGATAAAATAACAAAATAAAAAATGAAAACAAAAATGCAAAAATATCAATATTCAAGAAATTGGGCCAGGTGGTGCAAAAATGAAAAAAAGGGTGTTAGAAGGAAAACTGGCCAGGCCCAGCCCAAGCCAACTTCATCTTCTTCCTCCAGACAAAAAAACGCGCGCCTGTTGTACAAACTTGAACATCCTGGAAACGTGATCTTTTGTAAAACTCACAACATCAAACTTGTAGAGAATTTCAATACGATTCTAACCATATAAAGCATTAATCCTAACTCTCAAAGACCAGAGAGAATTTCTCTGGCCCCAAAATCTGACCTAACTTTTTCAGCATATTCATGGATGAAATTATCCTAGCACACTTAATATAAATGAAAACTGAGCATATGTACAGCTTCATGGCATTGAATACTACATTTTTCATTCACAAACCTAAAGCTAAATGTTCCTAAATAGAGAGATAGAAAGTGATGAAAAACCTGTTTCAGTTGGATTCGAGTTGGACAATGCAGAGCTTCTCAATAAGTTTTGAGGTGTCTGGTAGCTTTCCTGAACTTCACTTGATCTTTTCCAATAGCTAGCTTGCCTTGAATGTCCCTGAATCAGCCTCTAGAACTCAACCTGCATAAGCTTGAAATGAAAATGGTGAACACTGTAAATGGAGTTACAGTTGGCAATGGAGGTTTGGGATAACTTGAGTGAGTTGAATGGAAGGTGTTTGAAGTGGAAAGGGGCAAAACGCACGAGCCAAATGAGTTATGGCACTCAAGTTGCAGCACCTGCTCTGTTTTGCCAAAGAAGAGTGATTTCTAGCTATGGGAGGTTATGAGGCTCAAGCCCTCGTGTTTCTTGCTCAAAGGGTCGTGTGAAATGTGTTTGCAATGTTTGTTTAAGCTTACAATGGCTGGTTCTCAAGTTGGCAAGTGTTTGGACAATTTCTTCTTTGTGAAGCAAGAATGTGTAAGTTATGAATACAGGCCTGTACAAGCCCTCAAGTATGCTGCACACAATCCTCTTGGTTACTGGAATTTGTGGATTTGATTTGGCTTCTGAGATCTTGGCCCTATGCTTCAAAGATCATGTTTTGACATAAAGCATACCTTTTCCAAAATAGAAATGTACCTTTTTCTAATTAAGGATTAGTTTTGTGTGCAATGTCCAAATGGACAAGATAATGCATTAGCTCAGTGGATTTGAATTTAATTAAGGAGTGTGAATTGGTTTAGAGGCCTGCAAACAAGTACAAAGCATGCTGGTTTGAAAATGTAACTTGTATGAACATGTATTGGCCATGGATACAAAGTGAGTTTTTGCCAACTTCAAGCATTGGATTCTCCCTAACCACAAATGTGTTTGAGGAGTTCTTGGACAATTTGGAAAGCTTGCAATATTCTCTATAATCCATATTTGAAATGTAACTTGAGACTCCAAGTGGAACTATGTGAAAAATGGCCAAGAAGATAGGGCAAAATCCTGCCTAAACTAGGGCAAAATTTCTCTGTTAAAAGTTTTAGGGACCCTTGTTCCAAAAATCATAACTTGAGATCCAAGATTCTTTTGAGAAAACTTTGTAAATAAAAGTTGTAGTCTTTGTGGAGGACTACAACTTTCATGTTGTAAGTTTTGTTTGAATCCATTTGCATCACGGTGAAAATGTGGGACAAAGTTAGGAAAAATTAAGAAAATTTCATAACTTAGAAAAATTCTAAGTTATGAAAATTTTCAATTTCAAACCCTAATATGCAATTTTGGGTTTCTTGGTTAACAAGTTTCATAATTTGACACATCTTGATGAAAAATGACCCTTGACACTTGATTTTGAACAAAAAGTCAAAGTTTGACTTTTCAGTGTACAATCAAATTTTGATCAGTTGACTGAAAAATTCATCTGTCAATCCCATGCATTTGAGATCTTTTGAACTTGTTGAATAGGTCAAGATGATGTCATTGAGTCCTTGAGTCCATGGTTGAGCTTGATTTGCCATTGGCTAGGTCAAACAGTAAAAAATTGTCTTTGTACAATCAAAACCCTAAAATGACCATTTTGCCCTTTTGGTGATCTGATCAAATTTCTTGTGGAATTGTGATCCATTTGTGATCAAATGGTTCATATGAGTTCATAATGTTGACATGGGTCAAAATTCATGAGGTTTGACTGTAAATTGGCCACAGTTGTCTTTTTCCCCAATACAACTGATTTCTAGGTCAACTGTCCAATTGACTGGGCAAAAATTTGATTCAAGGCTTGAAACTTGGTATGGACCAACTTATGAGTCCAATCATGAAGTATGAAAGCCACTTTGGGCATTGTAGGTCCAAAAATCCTTGTGCAAACTCAAACCCTAATTTAGGTCATCAGTGCAAAGAGATGTCTTGAGCAGAGCAAACCCTAGCTTGATCTTGAGTTCCAAGAGCCTTGTGATGAGAAATGTTGATGAAATGAGAGAGCAAATTTTGGGGTACAACACACATGAATGGCCGTCCGGTGGTTTTCGCCACTACAAATAATTTTTACATATTTATATCACAAATGCACACAAATAATACAATGTCAAAAAACACAAGTAATATACTTACTCTTGGGAAATACCACTTTGACTTTTTACCAAGTGCATTATGTTTGATTGCAATGTATCCCTTCATCGCTCTACACATATCGGTTAAAATTAAACCTGGATAAAAACTATTCAAATCTAAGATAAAATTTGAGTATTAATAATAATACCACTTACACATTCAAAAGATTAATCACAAATTCAGGAAGTTCATAGTGCAACGGGAAAACAAATATATAACATTTACCCTCTGACATAAAATAATTAATTGTCAATGATCACTGCATAAACATTAAGAATAATTAATATTATGTATATAATTGATTTATAGATGAAAACAAAAATTAATATATACTTACTCGCGGTAAAATGGAGCCAAATAACATTCTTTGTTCTCTTTCAACTTGTCTTGTCTGTAAACAAGGATATTGTTTCCATTCGAACCATGGAGCAAACCAATGTGCAATTAATCTAAGAAATGGTACTTTCTTATATTTCTTTGAATACAGAACTCATGCAAGAACCTACAAGAGTCAAAACTTTATGTTAAAATACAAGAACATATGAATATAAATAGAAAGTAACATAAAAGTTATACTTACGAGACCCAAATTTGTAATACATAATTGTCTAGGTACACATCTCCCTTCAAAAATTTCTCAATAGAAATCTTAGAAAGAACAAATAACTATTATGGATCATGACTTAATTTAATAATCATTGTTGCACCCCAAAATTTTCCCTCTCATATTTTCCCAAGATTTTTCCCTTACATGGTGGTTACAAACACTTGTTTAAAGAAAGAGGAAATTTTTGAATCTTAGCAAAGTGTCTTTCGATTGGAAGTTCAACAATGTCCTTCGATTGACAATTAAATAGTGCCCTTCGATTAGCATAACAACAAGTTTCGACTGAGCTTTTAAAATCCTTAGATACAAGCTTGACTCACTAGTCTTCGATTGGGCATTTAACACCCTTCGATCAAGCTTTGGTCTGTAAGTCTTCGATTGAGCTTCGTTTTCCTTTGAAATGGCTCCCTTCGATTCAGAAATAAGGGGAGTTCCTTTGGGCTTCTTTCGTTTGAAGCACCTCTAGCTTCTTTCGTTTGGAGTGTCTCTGGGCCTACTTCGTTTGAAGCGCCTTTGGTTTCTTTCACACAGGCCCCATTTGGACAAATGACCTGCCTGCCTGCCTGCACAAGGCAATAATTTTCTTCATACCTATAAGGAAAACACCTTCTACATACCTTCTAGCACAAGGCAGGAACTTCCCTCATGCTAAGTTTTGACAGCCCAATTTCTACACTATAGCATTCCAATCCATTCGAAGGACGCATATTTCTAGCCATTTGAAGAAGCTGAATTAGAGCCATTCGAAGAAGCATGCAAGAGGTCCAATCGATGGGTAAGGATTGAAGGAATTCGAAGAGGGCCAAAGCATGCATAGAGAGTCCATTCAAAATGGCCATGTGAAGGACACACTAAAGGCCCAGTCGAAAGGTACACCAGAAGGACCATCTAAAGACACAGTCGAAAGAGGCAACTTGAGCCCAGTAGAAGGCTACACAAAAGGCCCATTTGAAGGATGCATGGGAGGTCCAATCGAAGGATAGAGACTGGGGGTATTCGAAAGCCAAAACTGTTCACATTTATTCAAATTTCAAAAGAGGACAAGATCCCTTGTTTTTGGCTACAGTTATAAAACTTCACTCATGGCCTTGAAAACCTTTGTTTGTGACAGTTAAACTTTTGTCTTCTTGTCCCCTCCTCCTACTATATATAAGCAGCATGCTTGCAAGAAAAAAAAACACATATACATTGGAGATATGCTGCCCATAAACCCACCAAAAGTTATCAAAATTTTCATAAGTGATCCAACTCAAAGCAACCCTTAAACAAAGGTACCCACGCCCAGAAGTGCCAAATCGAAGGTACCCACATCCATAAAGTGTCAAATTGAAGATTCCAACTATTGGTAAGAGAGGGTAAAAGATCAAACTTTGTATTTTCATAACACATCCACATTTATTGTTTCATTCGATTTGATATTCAAGACTAACGCCATGGGTTCGATCCCAGGTCTTCCTTTGTTCTGCTTCTAACGCTTGTTGCAGATCCAGCATAAATAAGGCCAGAGTGCACAAAATCGAAGGACCTGGGTTTGGCACCCATATCATGTCTTTCGTTTTTTGCTAACATGTTTGCAGATGTAGCATCCTCACAAGTGATCCATCAAGAATTTCCCAGCAACACCCTCTAGCTACGTCTTGCCATTGGAACGAAGGTTGACACCCTTCATAGAATCGAAAGGCAACCTCTCCCTGGATCGAAGGACCCCATCACTCTTTCATATTTTATTTTTGTTCTTTTTGTTATTTCTTTATTGATCCTGTTCATTTAAATTAATCTTAAATCAAAATCACAAAAATATTAGGATAGTTTTTATTAATCAAATTAATTTACAAATAAACTAATTAAATATTTTAACATTTTTTCCCCTTAAAATTAAAATTAAATAGACTTAGGCTTTATTTTCTTTTATACTAAAAACAACAAAAAATATTTCTTTTCTTTAGGATTTTTAGACGTCTTTTCTACTTCGCGTGCATTTATTTATTTTCTTATTTTTCCATATTATTGTATCTGCCTACTGAATGTAATAGATTTAAACTAGGACATTTTACTGCTTTATCCCCTCTCATTCTTGTATAATGTAAACCCAATTCCCAGAGCATTGTATAGCGTAGATTTAAATTCCCGCACTTTAATATTCTGCAATATATTAACTGCTAGTAATTAGGTGTGTTTGATAAGACTAATAATCAAGCACTAGAAAACTTAACAAAAAAGACAAAAAATAACTGAATTGAATCAATTGCACATATGCACCTCTAGCGTACCCCACTTTAGTAGGCTTTAAAAAAAACAG
Source organism: Vicia faba (assembly GCA_948472305.1). NCBI lineage: Eukaryota > Viridiplantae > Streptophyta > Magnoliopsida > Fabales > Fabaceae > Vicia > Vicia faba. The sequence continues at coordinate 390,830,924 of OX451740.1, read as the reverse complement.
TCATGAGGCAGGAATGCTTTAGCAAAGACCCATTAATCAAAATATCATAGTCCCTCGATGACCATACAGTTTCCTTCTCGGTAAATGATCTAGCCCCTAAATAAAATTGCTAAAGCATCTCCACAAATTGCCTTTGTGACTGTAATGTCCCTTTCGAATGTCTCTCATACATCTAACGATAGGGCTACCTACTCACTAATAGTAGGATAGTACTGTCTAAAGGATAGGAGGAAAATAATGATCCTTTTCGAGTATAAAAGTAGATAGCTGTTAGAAGTTTGCTCAAAACATCTTTGCACTTACACAAAAACTACTTTTCAAAAACATTTCCAAGACACTTTGTATACTTTCTCCGCATTCCCGAGAAACATTACAAAGTCTGCCATACCAAGGCGTTTTAAAAAAAAAACTTTTAAAACACACAAAGCACAAATGTATTTTAAAAATGAGCAAACCCCTAAGAGCCCGTAGATAACTACGGATGGAAAGGGTGCTAACACCTTCCCTTTCCATAATCTACCCCCCTTACTCAGAAAATCTCGAAAAGGTCTTTTTTCTGTTATTTTCATCCTTTCCTTAATTTGGATAAAAGAAAAGTCGGTGGCGACTCTTGCTTACCGAAACATTTGCGAATATAAAATGCAAAACCAGTATATAAACAGTCGGTTCTTCCACCGTATCACAGAACTGGAGACTCTGTTGGGGACTATATAAAAAGTGGGGTTACCATAGAGTTAGTTCATTTTAAAAACTTTTGTATTTGCTTGCTTTGTATGCTTTATCTTTGGAGGGTTGTTTGGGTTGTTACTATAGATCCTACACCCGGATCCAGGGGAATCTTTTTAGGTAAACAACAATAGATCGTGGAGACCATACGGCGTAGACCGATATGGTTGAAGCGATAGCTGTGTTGGTGTGACACTTTGGTTGGTACCGGTATCCCTTGTGTTAAATCGAGGAGAATACAGGGCCGCCGCGTGGTGTCGTAAAGCACTAACAGACCTTAGAACCTTAGTTGAACAAAACTTGGCCATTAGAAAGTAGTGAGATAGTCGGCCTTGGTGTAAAGATGGGGATTGGTTGATACTCGATGCTATACTCATTGAGATCGGACTTTCAAGATGTTTCGGCCGCAAGAAAAGATTGCTAAGCTGAAATAATGCTCGATAAAGAAAGATCAGTGATATTGAGACTCCTTAGAACGCGATTACAATTTCTAATACAGGTTGAACCACCTAAACTTCAAGAGGGTACTTACCTATAAACTCCATGCAAGCCTAAACCTAAGGTCTTGTGTGTTTTGCTTGTGTATGATCAATTTGCTTACACATGACATCATGCATCATAACATCCATTTTTCATTACACTAACCATTTCAAGAACCAAGGGAATTATATTTGTTCTGTTTTGCAGATCATGGCTTCCGCTCATAGAAATACTATCCGAATCAGCTTCGTGAGAATACCTCTCCAACTTAAAGAGCTACTATCAAGGGTTCCCGAGACTTCCTCATTTACCAAGAACTATGGTCGACTTCTCAGTCTGGTTACCTCAGGTTTTGATGAGAAGATGATGAGTGTACTCTTTCAATTCTTTGACCCTAAGCACCATTGCTTCATTTTTCCATATTACCAGTTGGTACCCACCATGTAAGAGTTCTCTCAAATATTGGGTATACCTATTCTTGATCAGACGCCTTTCACCGGTTTAGAAGAAGCTCCCAAGCCAGAGGTCATTGCAACAACTTTACATCTGAAACGGTCCGACATTATATCCAACTGGGAAACAAGAAGTGTTAAGGGTTTTTTAGCCAAGTTTCTCTGCGAGAAGGCTCAACAATTTTGGGATGATTTAGACTTCCAAGCTTTTGAGGAGGTCATGGCCCTTCTAATCCATGGTTTAGTAATGTTCCCTAATCCAGACTTTCTCATAGATGTGAATGCTATCAAGGTTTTCCTCTCTCGTAACTCTATGCCTACTCTACTCGGAGACATCTTGCATACCCTCCACACTCGCACCATGAAGAGAAAAGGGATTCTTATGTGTTGCGTGCCATTGCTGTCAAGGTGGCTTATTTATCACCTCCCTAAATTAGTATTGAAGAACGGAGGAGGTTTGGTTTGGTCGCGAAGGATAATGTCACTTTCTAACTCAGATATCCTCTGGTATTCCCGATTTATGGGAGATATTTCTGTTATTGACCATTGCGGGGAATTCCCCAATGTACCACTACTTGGAATTAGGGGAGGCATAACTTATAATACTTCTATGGATTTACGACAATTTGGTTATGCTCGAAGGGATGGTCCCCACGATATGCTTATCCCGGGCATTGTGTTTAACTACGAGGATGATTCTCAAGGGTATCATCAGAGGTTTATACGAGCTTAGAGCATGGTAAACATATTTGATACCAGGACTTTGGGGTCTAAGACTTCCACTTCAATGGAACCCTATCTTAGATGGGTACGAGCTCGCGCTCAGAAATTTATAATGCCATATATATCCGTCTTACCAGTGGTCGTGGAGCCCATTTCCGAGGGGGATGTTCGTTATACAGTTCTCCATCCTGACATGCCCATTGGTCTTGAAGAGCTGCAGAGATCCTGGATTCAGCTGAAGAAAGAACATGATACCTTTAGAGATCATTTCTATGCCAATGAGAAGAAAGTCTTGGAGCTTACGAGGTTACTTCACGAAGAAAAAAGTCTTAAGGTCTATCTCAGCACGAAAAGGAAGCGCCAGTGGGAAACCTAATGTCTTAGATTTTAGGATTTTTCAATTGTAAGCCTAAAAAGGAAATTGTATTTTGAATTCTACTAATAAAATCTTTGTTTCATTTTGGTTCACAAATTTAAATTTCCCAGATTCCTTGAAAACATTGCATACATATACCATACATATCATTGCATAAATAGGTTTCAGGAAAGGTTTCTTATCCTCTTTGCTGTTTATTTTAGAAATGGCTCTTGAACAAACACTCAAGGAACTTTAGGCACAAAATGCCCAATTCTAAGAAATATTCCTGAATCTGGCCAAGGGACAAAAAGACTTGAAAGCTCTGATTCTCAAGGACAAAAAGAAGAAAAAGAGTCCAGTGGGTGTTCTGAATTTGGGAAGAAGGTTTAAAGGATCAGTGAAGCCAGTTTCAGAGCTCGCAACTCCGTCAAGATAGAGAGAGAGAGAGACAATCAGGATAGAGTGCCAAGAGAAGAAGACCACAATACAAAGGAGTATGAAGAAGATGAACCTCACTATTCTAAGGAGCAGTATCCTCCTGCTGATGATAAATACAAACAGCTGGAGGATCGGCTAAATTCCATGGAGATCCAAAGGGTGCCCGGGTTGGACTTTGAAGAACTAGGACTGGTCTCATGGGTGGTTATCCCGCAGAAGTTTAAGGTCCCTACATTTTCTAAGTCCGATGGTGTCTCCTTCCCTAAGCTACATTTAAGGTCGTATGTCAGGAAAATTCAACCCCACACTACTGATAGAGATTTGTGGGTACACTTCTTCCAGGAAAGTCTGGTAGGGACTCAGCTGGAATGGTTCTATCAACTGGAAAGAACAAATATGCATAATTGGGAAGATCTGGCTGCTGCTTTCTACAAGAAGTACCCGTATAATGCTGACCTCGCCCCGACTTGTACATAGTTGCAAAGCATGTCTATGGGTTCCGACGAGGGCTTTAAGGACTATGACCAGAAATAGAGAGACCTTGCAGGAAGAGTCCAACCTCCATTGTCTGACAGGGAGCTGGTGGACATGTTCTTAGGCACATCATCCGGGCCATTCTTTAACCACCTGATTGGAAGTTCTTCTACTGGGTTTACTAAGTTGATCTTGATAGGAGAAAGAGTGGAAGCTGGTATTAAAATTGGTAAAATACAGAGAGATGCATCCTCTAACACTGCAAAGAAACCACTCACAAGGAAGAAGGATGTTAGTGCTGCTTATGGCCAAAGAAATCTTAACAAAATTGAGCATCGTCTGACGGTAGGGGCTGTTATGATTTCCAATTCTGCATCAAACCGGCAACAGAATAATCAGTCAAGAATAGATGAACCAAGGAGACAACTTACCAGGATCAATATGACCCTATCTCAGGTTTTACCACACCTTCTGAAATCCAATTGGTTACCCTGAAAGAGGCTCCCAAGAATCCCAACACTACATCTCCTCACTACAATGCAAATGCTCGGTGTGCTTACCATTGTGAAAGTCTGGGCCATGATACAAATGACTGTTGGGCTTTGAAGAATAAAGTGCAGGATTTGATTGAAGTAAAGGAGATTGAGTTTGACGCTCCTGAGACTCCTAATGTTATTACTGCCCATATGCCCAAACACAACCGTGGTATCAATGCTATTGATGATGACATATTTGTTGCTTCTGTTGATGTATGGCTACTCCATTATTGACTATTAAGAAGAATCTCTTGCATGCCTGTTTATTTCCAGGTTGTAGCGAAGGTTGCCATTTGTGTTTGTCCTTACCTAATGGTTGCCATCTGTTGAAAGAAGGCGTTTAGTGCCTGATGGAAGATAAAAAAATTCTGTTTGAGAAGATTTCAGCTACAAGTACTCTGTGTGTTTCTATCATATCCATTTCCTCCAATCCTCCCAAGGTCTCCTCCAAAAGACCTGTCAGGATTACATCTGTTCCGAGAGTTGCTCCATTGATAATCACTTTCCCTGGACCTATACCATATTCCTCGGATAAAGCTATTCCTTGGAACTATGGGGCTGACGTTTATTACCATGGCGTCAAGCAAGACTTATTGGTCGTGAAAGACAAAGATGCTGAAGACTCTGATCCTGACATTAGCAATATTTCCGGGACCAATAAGATAACAAGAAGCAGAAGAATTTTCTCCCCCGAGATCTCTTCTCCTAAAATGGTTTCTACTACTGTGATCATCCCTGCTGCTACTTCTGTCAACATTCCTATGATTACTCCTGTTGCTAGACCTACTACTACCCCTGCTATCGAGTTGGCCGAGACTCAGGGCAAAGAGATATTGGTTGAGCCTATCCAGAGGAAGGTGCACCCGGAAGTCATCCCAAAATCCTCTAAACAAGAGATAGAGGAAATTTTAAAGATCATTAAGAAGAGTGACTACAACGTGGTTGAACAACTGGGGCAGACCCCTTCCAAGATCTCAATGTTGGATCTGTTACTATGCTCTGAAGCCCATGCCAAGGCTTTGGTAAAATTTCTCAAGACAACTCACGTACCTCAAGAAACCTCTGTTGTACCCTAAATTTTCCCCCTAACTTTTTCAGTCGCACTTTCATACCATATTTTGTCATTTGGTCACAATCATTAATAAATAACATCATTCATCACATTTGCATCCTATCTTTAAGTTTGCTCTTGTGTTGTTGACTAATTTCTAATCAAAATACAAAAAAATATTTGTCTTTGTCTTTGCATATTTGTGTTTTGTAGGTACCGAGTCGAAGCATATGGCAAATAAGGTTTTACGGTATTATTTCCCTAAAATCTCTATTTGCAAAGAAAAAGGATTAAAAATTTTCATTTTTTCACTGTACAATCGATTGCTCCTAGAGTGCAATCGATTGCACAAAGTGAATTTTGCGCAATTTTTGGAAAAATACACTGTGCAAATCGATTTGCACAACGTGAAATTTGAAAAAAAATTAGCATTTTAAAATTGTCAAATTTTGGCTCCAATTTTTCTTCATTTTTGAAAGATATATCATTAATTCAAATTTTAGTGCCAATTTTTCATTTTTAAGAAGAATTATCATTAATTCAAATTTTGGCTCTAATATTTGAAAGAATTATCATTAATTCAAATTTTGGCTCTAATATTTGAAAGAATTATCATTAATTCAAATTTTGGCTCCAAGAATCAATTACCAAATTACCACTAATCCCAATCCTAAACTCTATAAATAGAGCCCTCATTTCATTCAAATTTCAAGCTTTTGATAGCCAAATCCACCTTGCTAAAAAATCTCTCAATTCTCTCCATCTACCAAATTCACTAAAAGCTCCATTTTCAAAAGGCTAGTAAGCTTTGCATTGAATCTTACTAATCTTTGAGTTAAACCTTTATCCAAACACTTTTTCTTCATCAATTCTCTACATCCAAGCTTGGTCAATTGATTCTTGTGGTTGAATTGAAGCAAATTCTTGAAGTTGTTTTGATAATTCTCTAGATCTACCTCTGGTAAGTTGGATAATTCATCTTTCACAATGTGATCTCTTGTTGATCTTTGGGTTTGATTCTTTGAGCATTATTTTGTGATTCCAATGGTGTTATTTTCTCATAATTTTATGGAATTTTCGTGCTCAATTGGATCCATGATCATAAGGTGTTTGATGGAAAGTTTGAACAAGAAATTGCCCTTTTAAAATGCTATTTTTGCTACTGTAATAGTGTGCAATCGATTGCAGTAACTGTGCAATCGATTACACAGAAGCGTTTCACACAATTTTTTTTGAAAATAACACTGTATGCAATCGATTGCACAGTTACTGCAATCGACTGCACAGGAACATAATGCACTTTTTTGCCTTGTTTTGGGGTAGCTTTGATCCAAAATGATTTTTCTACTCACTCCTTTTGATTGTTGGTTTGGATTGCAATTTTAAATGTCCAATTTGTCTTTAAACTCAATGGACTTTGTGATGTAGATGAAGTTGGATAAATGTTCATCAATTCAAATCTACCTAAGAGTGAATTATTTAATTCATTTTTGGTGCTTTGGATTAATGATATGTTTAGTGCTTTAATCCATCTAGGGGAGTGGTTGAATTTAAAGATGAAAGAATTTTGAAATGGTGATCCATATTAGCTTATCATTCCCCTCCCTCTTCATCTTATCCCTTTCTTTTTTAATTGTACTGCATGTTAAGGGATGGTGATCTCTATATCATTTATCCAAACATGAAGTACATAGATTGTGTGATCGGTGGATCTGGAACTGACTGTTTAACGCTGGTTCGCAAAATGTCGCGGAAGCAAGAGTCGCCACCGTCTTTTATTTTCTCCAACAAGGAAAGGACAAAAGCACAGAAAAATTCCTTATGAGATTAGCTCTCGGTTCGGGAGGTAGATTTATAGAAAGGGAAGGTGTTAGCACCCTTTCTATCCATGGTTATCCATGGGCTCTTAGATACTTGCTCATTTGTGTTTTCAAAATGTTTGTTTGCTTTTCAAGGTGAGTGGGTTTGAAAAAGTTTCTTTGAAAATTTCAGATCAACTCTTGTATCAGTCCTCAAGAGTGTTTGAAAAGTTGTTTTGAAAGCTTTTTGAAAAGTGTCGGTGTGAAAAGAGTTTTTGATTTGTTTTGAATTAGAGCAAGTATCTACGAGTCATCTACCTACCCTAAGGAATTATGCCGTGTAAATGTCCTTTAGGTCGTGCCATCCCACCATTGAGAGGTAGGTAGCACCACCGTTGGAGGTGTTCGGGTCAATTCGAGTTTAGGGACAGTGTGGCCACCGAGCAACAGTAAGACACCTTAGAAGCTACCCTTATGCCATTGATCTTTTTATTCCGAGGCAACTATTCCGAGGCAACTTGTTTCGAGGCAACCGTTTCGAGGCAACTAGATCAATGGAACATAAGGACTCACTAAGACGTCCTATACTCGACGACCACATTTCGAGGGGCAAGGCAACAGTGAGGCGTACCCTAGGAGTGGTGTGTGAATTGTGTGTCATTTTCAGATAATATTTGTCTTGTCATGCATTTAGTGATCTACGCTTTGATTTTTATTTGGGCATACATTCTTTCATGTGATTAACAGTTTAAAGGTGCGGAAATTAAAATGCGGAAAAATAAAGGTCCTACGCTATTACAAGGCGCGGGTCTATACATCGCCAAATTAAACAAAGACCCGATTTTTGAATAAAAGTGCGGAAAGTGAATGTCCTAATTATCTATTACAAAGCTTTGGGGCAATTACATAAATTTAAAATGACAAATAGAAGCAAACGCGCGAAAAGAAATTATAATCGAAGGTGCGAGGGCGTTGGACCCTTTAAAGAAATTAAATTGAAATTACAAATTAATTAATGATGAAATAAAGAAAAGAAATTATTTTTAATGTTTTTGTATTTAATGGAAGTAAAGAAAATTAAAAGGAAAAGAAACCCTAATTCTACATGTTTTTAGTTATTTAAGGAAAAGAATTAAAGTTTAAACCTAATTTACTCCAATTATTTAATTACAAGTTTATTTACAAAGATAATTAATAATTAATAATGATAAGAAATAAAAAAGGTTATTTATTAAGAAAAAGAATAAGAAATGCTAAAAACCTATTTTTCTATATTTTTTAGTTATTTAGAAAAAAATTAAGATTAAAACCCTAAATTAAAACTAAATTTGATTATTAAATTTATTTACAAAAATATTAATGCATTAAATAATAAATAAATATATTTTATTTTTGACTTTTCTGATTTTTGTATTTTTGTGTTATAAAAAATTATTTTGTGAATTAAATAAAACAAAAGAAAAACAATTAAAATAAAAAGAAGAAAGAAAAAGGAAAAAGAAAATGCAAACCATGGGGGTGCTGGCCCTTTTTTGGAGGTTAATTTGCAGCAATCTTGGCCCACTGAATCAGGGCCCCTTTGACTTTTCCAGCGCGTCTGCATATGGTTGACTGAGGGTGTATGGTGGAGTGCATGACCTGGCCATTGGATGGAGGCTTCTGGGACATTTGGCAAGCACAAGCGTTGGGTGTATGATGGACTACAGGAGGGCAAGCGTACCTGAATGCATTACAAGAAAAAATATAGGGAAATATGGGGGACCTGGGAATCGAACCCAGGTCCCAATACCTGCATGCCAGCATGCTAACCAATTGAGCTAGTGTGTTTCTTTGATAATATAATAGGATAGAAGTAATATATGTGAAAAGAACGCATTATGCTGAACTAAAGCAAAAACGCGCTAATATTCAAACCGTCCACTCACGTTCCAACAACTCATCATCTTCTCCATTGTTATTTGTTTTGCCTGAAAAAATAAGACTAGATAGCGGGGGTTTTAAACCCCCACTAACCTCAAACTTGCAAAATAGCGATTAGCGCATGGTGAAATAGAAATTAGGCGCGATATGATCAATAGTTTCGTCTGAATGTCCTGAGTCCAATGGTCCTGGTTTGAGTGGCCAATTGTTCCTTATTTGTGAAACCCCAAATCAAAGCTTCAGAAAACCTAAGAAGCTTTCATGGCAATTTTTGACACAGGCAATATCAATGCAATTAAAGGACACCAATCGCTTCAGAGGGTTCATGTTAGTGTAAATCAAGCATTAAAAGCCATGAATAATGTATGAAAATGCAAGCACGATTATGAAAATTTTACAGAAAAGTTAGACTTCTATCTACCAATTCTTTGCGTGTGGAGGGTTGGTTTCAATTGGAGAAGCTTCCTGGTGATGCCAGGAGTGGATTGGAATCCTTTTTGGACCTTGAAACAAGCTCTAGCTATGAAAACAGTTTCTCACTTTTTTGTAAAAAATGCAAGTTTTGTTCTTTGTTTATGTGCAGCTTCTTCTGTTCTTTGCATTAGGGTTGTGTTTGCATATGTATGAGGAATCATTCTAGGTCAAAAACAAAGCACATAATCCATTGAATCAATGTTTTTAATTTTTGATTTTCAAGCATCTTTTTCAATCTTTTTGTCATGAAAAACATGCCTATTTTGGAAGACCTTGCCTCTTGATGTGGTACACGAAATCTCTAGGTCATGATGAGGGAATATGCTGCACAAAAAGATTTGGAAAACATGTTTTAGTATTTTTCTTATATTTAATTTTAATTAAATGAATTAATAGGATTAAAAACTCAATTAATTAATTAAAAATAAGAAAATAACTCCCCTTTGGGTCAATGGGTCGTGCATAGCCTTTGGGTGATGATTCATGGAAGAAATTGAGGCCCATTAGCAATTTTAAGGCATTTGAAGCAAAGTTGACTTTTCAAAATTCCCAAAAATTTCCCAACTTCCACAAGGCATATCTTGCTCAATTTTTAAGCTTTGATCATGTTCTTGGACATTTTGGAAAGGTCTTGAAGTCCTCTAACCAATGTATTTAGTCCCATGTCATTTTGATTTACTAATCTCAAGTTATGGTTTTTGACTTAAAGTGCCTTTTTGTTGACTTTTGAGAATGACCTATAATGTTGAGATTGATAACTTTTTGTGAGAGCATTTCTTGGACTTGAAGTGTGAAGAGGAGTTGTAGGAAATGTCATTCTCTTCAAAATGAGCTTTGGATGGAATTTTTCTGATGAACCATGTGGAAGTTATGCCCTGGTCAATTTGCAGTTGACTTTTTCAACTGTCCAAATAAGAAACTTTTGCATCTTGAGACTTTTTGAGCCATGCCTTGAGAATCATGATCAAGAATTGATCAAATGATGTTTGTGGATTCAAAATAAGATGTTGACCAAAATTTTTGACTTTTGACTGTCAAATGACCATTTTGCCCCTGCAGTTGACTGTTGAGCAATTAGGGTTTTTGACTGTGCAATCTTGTGCTGTGAGTCTTAAAACTTGACATATGGATGCTTGACAATGTATGTAGGCATGTGGGGCTTGATTGGACCTTTGGGAACTTCAATTTCTTTGCCAGAACCAAAACCCTAATTTTTGACTGTTAGGAGGCCATTGAACTGTGCAACTCTTGGGAGATTTTGAAGCATGATCTTAGCAAACCTTGAAGAATATAGGAGGGCAAATTTTGGGGTACAACAGTTGCCCCTGTTCAATATTCTTAGACCTGAGGATGTAGATTGGCGGACGTGCCTTTCGTAATCCAAAGGTGGAAGATGATTGAACACTAGAGTGCCCAGAAATTTGCGCTCACATAGTAGTGTGATGGTGGGAATGGGCTTACAGATGCCATTTGGAGATTGATGAATAGGTGGATGGGCTTATAGATGCCATTTGGAGATTGATGGATAGGAAGATGGGCTTACAGATGCCATCTGGGTGTCGATCGCGTAAGAGTTTCTTTAGCGAGAACTTGCGTACCTGAAAAGAAAGATAATTACCTGGCCTGTTACAGGAGTTGATCTTCAAACTCTTTGTGTAGATGTGCCCTGACTGGTTACAGGAATTGAGTCCTTAAACCTCTTCAGACGTGCCCTGGCGAGATACAGGAATCGAGTCTGGAGTTTCAAAAGGTGATGAATGAATCAGGGATGGTTACTACCTCAACGGGACGATGTGAGAACCTGGGGCGATTACTACCTCAACAGTAACGATGAGAGAACCTGGGGTGATTACTACCTCAACAGTAACAGTGAGAGAACCTTGGGCGATTACTACCTCAACAGTAACGATGAGAGAACCTTGGGCGATTACTACCTCAACAGTAACGATGAGAGAACCTGGGGCGATTACTACCTCAACAGTAACGATGAGAGAACCTGGGGCGATTACTACCTCAACAGTAACGATGAGAGAACCTTGGATGTCTTCTACTGAGTCTTCATCAGGAAAATCTTTAGGAATCGATTTAACTGGACCAGAGAAGGCCTTTGACTGGATCGGCATCAGAAAAATCTTTAGGAGTCGATTTAACTGAACCAGGCAAGGTCTTGGAATCTTCAACTGGAATAAGAATCAGGGAGATCTTAGGGTCGATCTGACTGAACCAGAGAAGGCCTTTGACTGGATCGGAATCAGAAAAATCTTTAGGAGTCGATTTAACTGAACCAGGCAAGGTCTTGGAATCTTCAACTAGAATAAGAATCAGGGAGATCTTAGCGTCGATCTGACTGAACCAGAGAAGGCCTTTGACTGGATCGACATCAGAAAAATCTTTAGGAGTCAATTTAACTGAACCAGGCAAGGTCTTGGAATCTTCAACTGGAATAAGAATCAGGGAGATCTTAGCATCGATCTGACTGAACCAGAGAAGGCCTTTGGCTGGATCGGCATCAGAAAAATTTTTAGGAGTCGATTTAACTGAACCAGGCAAGGTCTTGGAATAACTTTGACTGGATAAGAATCAGAAAAATCTTAGAATCGATTTAACTGAACCAGACTAAAGTCTTGGAATATAGCTGAGAACTTAACTGGATCTTTCCTGAAAGGTAAAGGTCAGTCATATGCAATGCATGATATGGATCAAGCAATGATGTTCTCAACATAAATGAGATTGTACGATGCGTTCATGCATGTATCATGATGTATGTGATGCGATGTTTATGAATGTATGTTTTCGTCTTAGGAAAATAAATCCTTGACGGGTGCCGGGAAGTCACATCCTGGGCTGATGTTGGAGAATAGTGCTTTGTTGTTTCCGCTGGGGATGATAGTTGCAAGAATACCGGTAGGAGAAGATAACTCCGTTGGGGAATAAACTTGACGACTGGATTACTCTGCGGGGAGGAATTACCCTAGCGACCTTGCTGGGGAACAGTACTCTGTGGGGAGATAGGTACTTTGTTGAGGTATTGATGATAACTCCGCTGGGGATACTGTTGTTATGTTGGAAGTGTTAATAGACTCCGCTGGGGATAAGAAGACTTCGCCGAGGACGATCTTTCCGTGGCTATTGGCTGAGGATAACCCAGTTATACCCTGGTAGGGAAATGACCTTTGAATAAAGCCGGGGGGCGCGTTCGTGCTCTGTAGGGGATAAGCTTCCAGAACCTACTGGGGATAAGCTTACTGCTGGGGTGATGGATTCAAACTTTCCTGGGGAAATCTTGAACCATGTTGGACTCTCCTGGGGAGATTTTGAGATGTACTGGAAGTGACTCCACTGAATGTCTGGTAGACCGCCGGAGAACAATCTTAGATTAAGATTACCGGGGATGCTTGTTAGGAATGTTCGTATACTGCGCTGAGGAATGTTGAGATCTGCTGGGGATACCCAACTTCCTTAAGGCTGATAGTATAGCTTTGCTTGGGGAGAGTGCATTGACTTGCTGACTCACTCTCTGGGGAATTAAGATATACTGGTTATGTTCTTCAGCTGAACTTACCTTGGTACCTTGGTGGACAGAACAATTAGATTGCTTAGACAACTCATTATTGCCCCTGTTTCTAATGTTACCTGTAATTAATCCTTTGTTTCGTATGCAATCATTTATGAGTTAGCAATCATTGTCAAATGCATATATCACAAATTGAACCTTGGACGTTCTTCGCAAAACAAAACAGAAAAAGGAAAAACAAAAGGCAATTTGTGAAAAGTGAATTTATATTGATTTTTGAATTTGCCTGTAAATAGGCGTTTATGTACAAGAGGCTGACGTCCTAGTAAGAGAACGCCGCCGAATAAAAGAGTTTATACAATTTGTACAAAGGGAAAACAAAACAGCTATGTGAAAAGAATAATCCCACTGGGTTCCGACTCTGCTATCGCCTTTATATCTTCGAGCGTCTCATCACTTGATGACCTAGCTGAAGATGAAGCTGATTGATCGATGCCTTCTGAACTTGACAGTTGATACCGGATTCTGGATGCAAAGTGATCCAATGAGACATAGTATTACGCTTTAATCCCTAACTTTTTCCTGGACCGCCCTTTCGGGTTTTCAGTCCACCGGGATACCCATTTTTGCCCAAGCCGCCTTTTCAGGTTTTCGACTTGCCGGGTGTACAAATTTTTTCATTTCATCCCTCATTTTGCCCGAACCCTTTTGGTTCGCCGGGAAGCCCTAATTTTTGCCTAGGTATGTCAACCTAGCGGGTCTTTATCATGCGTAGTATCTTTTTACTATGTCTGCATTGGCGGGGTGAGGAAGGTCGTCACCATCCATGGTGGTCAAGATCATGGCTCCTCCTGAGAACACATGTTTAACCACAAATGGCCCTTCGTACGTAGGGGTCCATTTGCCCCTGGGATCACTCTGAGGAAGGATGATACGCTTGATTACCAGATCCCCAACTTGATACTCTTGTGGTCTGACCTTCTTGTTAAATGCCCTGATCATCCGTTTTTGGTACGTCTGACCATGACAAATAGCAACAAGTCTCTTTTCGTCAATTAGATTTAGCTGATCAAGTCGTGTCTGGATCCAATCATCTTCACTCAGATCTGCATCCTTCATTATCCGGAGAGAGGGTATCTTCACTTCGATCGGTAAGACTGCCTCCATGCCATAAACCAAAGAGAAGGGAGTTGCCCCGGTTGACGTCCTTGCTGAGGTACGGTACCCATGAAGAGCGAACGGTAACATCTCGTGCCAATCTTTATAGGTCACTGTCATCTTCTGCACAATCTTCTTGATATTTTTATTCGCTGCCTCTACAGCCCCATTCATCTTCTGTCTGTAAGGAGAAGAGTTGTGGTGCTGTATCTTAAATTGCTCGCAGAGCTCAGTGATCATTTTGTTATTGAGATTGGTACCGTTGTCTGTAATGATCCTTTCTGGGACGCCGTATCGACAGATCAGGTTGTGCCGAATGAACCGTGCCACGACATTCTTGGTTACCGTAGCATAAGAAGCTGCTTCAACCCACTTTGTGAAGTAATCAATCGCTACCAGGATGAAGCGATGCCCGTTGGATGCCGTAGGTTTAATCTCACCGATCATATCTATGCCCCACATTGCAAAAGGCCAAGGTGCAGTCAGGACGTTCAGAGGAACTGGAGGAACATGCACCTTATCCGCATAAATCTGGCATTTATGACATGTCTGAGAGTGTTGGTAGCAGTCGGCTTCCATTGTGTACTAGAAATGCCCTGCCCAAAGGATTTTCTTTGCCATAGTGTGTCCACTGGAATGCGTTCCGAAGGTACCTTCATGTAGCTCTGCCATGATTCTTTCTGCTTCAGTCTTATCCACACAACGCAGTAAGGTCGAATCATGGTTTCGCTTGTACAGGATGCCGTTGCTGAGGAAGAACTTCGCTGCGAACCTTCTCAGAAACTTTTTATCATTGACAGAGGCACCTTCAGGATACTCCTGAGTTTCCAAATACCTCTTCACCTCATGGTACCAAGGTTTCTCAGTCACTACCTCAGCCTCAAGATCACAACAGTATGCCGGTTCGTCCAGTTTCCAAATGACGATCCGGGGAGCCTCATTGTATCATTTGACTTTGAACATGGAAGACATCATAGCTAACGCGTCCGCCAGCTGATTCTCCTCCCTCAGAAAGTGTTCAAATGTTATCTCTGTGAAATGGGGGATCATTGTCAATACACATTCTCTGTAAGGAATAAGATTCAGATGTTTCGTATCCCACTCGCCTTTGATCTGATTGATCACGAGAGCGGAATCTCCGAAGACACTCAGAAACTTGATCCTTAAGTCGATCGCAGCTTGAAGACCCATGATACACGCCTCATACTCCGCCATGTTGTTGGTGCAGTTGAAACATAGCCGGGCAGTGAGTGGAGTATGAGTGCCTTGAGGAGATATGATCACAGCGCCAATACCGTTACCCAAAGCGTTGGAGGCTCCGTAAAAGTGCATAGACCATCGAGATCCTTCCTCAGGTCCTTCATCCGGTCCAGGTACTTCACAATCAGTCACTATCATGATGCTTTCGTCAGGAAACTCGAAGTTCATTGACTGATAATCGTCTACTGCCTGGTGTGCCAAGTGGTCTGCCAATACACTTCCCTTGATAGCTTTCTGGGTCGTGTACTGGATGTCGTATTCTGTCAAGATCATTTGCCATCTTGCTATTCTCCCAGACAGAGCAGGCTTTTCAAATATGTACTTTATCAGATCCATCTTTGAGATCAACAAGGTAGTGTGAGTCAGCATATACTGTCTCAGTCGGCGAGCAGCCCATACCAAAGCGCATCAAGTTTTCTCGAGCAGTGAGTATCGGGTCTCACAGTCGGTAAACTTTTTGCTAAGGTAATAAATGGCATGCTCTTTTCGGCCAGACTCGTCATGCTGCCCCAACACATACCCCATTGAGTTGTCAAGTACTGTCAGGTATAATATCAGAGGTCTCCCTTCAACCGGTGGCATAAGGATGGGTGGTTCTTGGAGATACTCTTTGATTCTGTCAAAAGCGGCCTGCCATTCATCATTCCAACGTACTACCTGATCTTTCTTCAGCAGCTTGAAGATTGGCTCACAGGTAGCAGTCAGATGCGAGATGAACCGGGCAATGTAATTCAGGCGTCCTAAAAAGCCTCTGACCTCTTTTTCTGTCTTAGGAACTGACATCTCTTGAATGGCTTTAACCTTGGCAGGGTCCACTTGAATACCCTTGTCGCTTACGACGAAGCCTAGCAACTTTCCAGATCTAACCTCGAAGGTGCACTTGTTCGGGTTCAACCTCAGCTTGTATAGTTTCAAACGGTCAAACAGTTTCTGCAGATGATCAAGGTGTTCTTCCTCAGTTTGGGACCTTGCAATCATGTCGTCGACATACACTTCAATCTCATGATGGATCATGTCATGAAATAAAGCAACCACGACACGTTGGTAGGTTGCCCCAACATTCTTCAGCCCGAAAGGCATGACCTTGTAGCAAAAGGTGCCCCACTGAGTAACAAAGGTAGTTTTCTCCATGTCTTCAGGAGCCATCTTGATCTGATTATACCCTGAAAATCCATCCATGAAAGAGAACACCTTGTGCTGAGCATTATTGTCAACTAGAACGTCAATGTGAGGTAGGGGGAAGTCATCCTTGGGGCTTGCCCTGTTCAGATCCCTGTAATCAACACACATTCTGACCTTACCATCCTTCTTCGATACTGGTACCACATTAGCAACCCACTGAGTGTAAGAAGTCACTGCAAGAAACCCGGCATCAAACTGTTTCATAACCTCAGCTTTGATCTTCTCAGACATCTCTGGATGCATACGGCGGACCTTTTGCTTAACCGGAGGGCAGTCTTCCTTGGTAGGTAAGTGATGGACTACAATGTCGGTATCCAACCCGGGCATGTCTTCGTAGGACCAGGCGAAGATTTCCACATAATCATGTAACATCTGAGTCAACCGTTGCTTCACGCTGAGCTCTAGGTTGGCACCAATTTTAACTTCCTTTCTGTCTGCCTCAGTACCCAGGTTTATCGTTTCCACTGGCTCTTCATGTGGTTGAATTGCCCTCTCTTCCTGGAGTAACAGTCTTGCAAGTTCACCAGGCACTTCGCAATCATCTTCACCTTCGTCTTCGGCTAAGTTGATCGGATTTTCGAAGTCATAACTGGCAGTAGCAGAGTCGTTACCAGTGAGATCCAGAGTGGATTGAAACCTGTATGGGTGAGTGTGTGTAAATATAGCTGTTTTGCAATATAAAGAAAGGAAAGAAAGAAAAGGAGCACAAGATTTGAAATGCGAGAAAACGTCCAAGATCTTTATTCATGATATATGTAAATGACAGTTATAAGCCCTCACAAATGAAGCCAACGGTGCCCCGGGTAAGACACCGGGCCATAAAGTTTCAATTCATTGTTTATTACAAATAACAAAAACAAAGGAATTCATTACTGCGTAACAAAAGTAACAGGTAGGTTGTCTTTTGCAATCCAATTGCTAGGTCCATTGTCGGCCGTCGGATAAATCCAGCTATCGAACTCTGATTCCTCCACTTCATCATCATCCCTGATAGCATTCACTCCACGAGCAGGCAGGGGAGCTGTCACCACATTAGGCTTCTCAGGTGCCTCAAACTGTACCTCCTTTGCATCAATAAGGTCTTGCACCTTGTTCCTTAGGGCCCAACAGTCATCAGTAGAATGCCCCGGGCTATCGGAGTGATAAGCACAGTGGCCATTTGGGTTATACTTGGGAGAGGCAGTATTCACAACCTTTGGAGCCTCTCTGATGGTCACCAAGTTGTTTGATAGAAATTGTGGCAAGATTTGTGATAAGGTCATACTTAGCCGGGTAAACTCTCTTCTGGGTCTTTCAGCCCTTTGTTGATTGGCTTGCCGAGGAGCGGCAGCAGGTTTAGCAATCACCACCGTGTTGACAGATTGGCGGCGCTCTGGTTTATCTTGCCTTCTAGGCCCATACACAGCACTGGCCTCCTTCTTAAAAGGCTTCTTCTTAGCACTTGAAGACACACCTTTCTGAATTTTACCGGACTTCATTCCAGCCTCTATCCTTTCCCCAGTCAGAATAAGGTCAGTGAACCCTGCAGATGAATTGCCAATAATATGATTGAAGAATGGCCCAGATAGGGTCCCCAAGAACATATCTACCAGCTCACGGTCAGTTAATGGTGGCTGCACCCTGCCAGCCAGATATCTCCACTTCTGCGCATACTCTTTAAAACCTTCGCCTGATCCTAGCGACATACCCTGGAGTTGGGTACGTGTAGGAGCAAGGTCGGCATTATATTGATACTGCTTGTAAAAAGCAGTAGCCAACTCCTCCCAGTTACGAACCTTGGTCCCATCCAGCTGATAGAACCATTCGAGATGAGTCCCTGAAAGACTCTCCTGGAAGAAGTGGATCCACAAGTTCTTATCCACAGTGTACGGCTGAATCTTCCGCACATAAGATCTGAGGTGTAACTTAGGGCAAGACGCCCCGTCATACTTGGTGAAAGATGGTGCTTTAAACTTGTGAGGGATGATCACACCAGTAGATAAACCCAAGTCTCCGAAATCCAAACCAGGCACCTGTTGGATCTCCATGGCGTTCAGACGGTCTTCCAACTGCTTGTACCGGTCTTCGGCTGGAGGATACCGTTCCTCATTAAAATCAGTCTCGTTGTCAGAGACTACCGGACTTGGAGCCCTTCCCCCCTGAGGACTGTCTTTGCCTACAGAAGAACCAGCTTCCTCATTCTGCAGAGTGTTACCAAACCTCCGGCCCGAGTTGAAAAGAACATTTCTCTTCTTCTTCTTCTCTTTCTTCAGGAGCAAAGCCTTCAGCTCTTCTTGACCTTGAGCCAAACCCATGATCAGCTCCTGAAATTGTGCGTTCTGCGCCTGAAGGGCCTTGATAGACATCTCGGTAGATGATTCAGGGTTCATGATGCTGAAATAAACAGCGAAGAACAGTAAGCAACCTGAAAAGAAGAGTACCTGCTATGCACATGATGAATGATATGTGTTTATGCAATGCATTCAAGGGTTCGAAAATTCAAATTTGTTGTAGACAAAAAGGAACACACGTTATCATTAAGGAAATAATTGTTTGATACATCAAAGCCTCATGGGCAAACATTACAAAACAAATCAATCCCAAAAGACACTATGCATCCTCTTTGGAGCTATGTAGGTGTTGAGATTCCTCTCCTCGTGCAGTAGGCGGGTGAGTTCCAAGACCTTCTTTTCAATAGCATGTAGACTGGTCTTAAGAGAATTCCGTTCTTCCTTAAGCTGGATCCAACTCTTCTGCATCTCTTCCCAGGATGTGGGCATGTCAGGATGTTGAATGGTGTAGGACACCTCTCCTTCTAAGACTGGCTCTTTGATCACAGGGAGAACATGAGGATATGGCATTACTAACTTCTGGGAGCGGGCGCGTACCCACTTGAGATAAGGCTCCAACGGGATGGAATTCCTGTGCCCCAGGGTCTTGCTGTCTATCCTACTTGGCATCCTCCAAGCTCTGATAAATCTCTGGCGAAGTCCTTGTGCATCATTGTCGAAGTCAAAAACTATGTCAGGAATTAACATGTCATGAGGGCCATCCCTCCGAGCATAACCAAACTGTCTCCAAGCCAGGCATGGGTTATAAGTAATACCTCCTCTGATTCCAAGTAAAGGAACATTAGGGTACTCCCCGCAACGATCAATGATAGTGACATCCTCTCTGGACCGAGAGCACCAATGTATATCTGCATGTGTAAGAGTCATCAATCGTTGTGACCATCTCAAACCCCGCTCGTTCTTCAAAACTGATTGTGGAAGGTGCGAAATAAACCACCTTCCCAGGAGAGGAGTACAGCACATAAGGACACCTCTTTTTCTCATGGTTCGAGTGTAACATGAGTGAAGGATGTCCCCCAGCAACGTAGGTATAGGATTCCTGGACATGAAGATCTGGACAGCACTGATATCTATAAGCTGATCTGGATTAGGGAACAATACCAAACCATAGACAAGGAGGGCTACAACTTCTTCAAAAGCTTGTAGGTCAAGGGAGTTCCGACATTCTTGGGCCTTTTCAAACAGAAACCTGGCTAAGAACCCTTTGATACCACTTCTAACTTCCCAATGTCCCTTGAAGTCAGATGGTTGTAGGTGTAAGGCTTTAGCAATCTCTTCAAGCTTGGGTTCCTTTTCCGTACCATTGTAGGGTAGCTGATCAAGGATAGGGATCTTCAGAAGCCGGGAGAACTCTTCCAATGTAGGTACCAGTTGATAATCCAGGAAAGTGAAACAGTGATGCAGAGGGTCAAAGAACTGGAACAGGACCTTTATCATATCTTCCTCAATGTTGGTGTTGACCAAGCTGATGAGTCTCCCATGTCTCTCACTGAATGAAGAGCTCTCGGGAATCCTGGATATAAGCTCCTTAAGCTGAGGAGGGATCCTTACAAGGCTGATCTGAATTGTCTTTCTGCGAACAGTTTCTATGTCCTACAAAACAAGAACAAAGATGAAGATTCGAACCCCTGAAGTGGTTAGCCAATGCATATGATGTTGTATGATGTCATGATGCTATGATTAAACACACCACAAATATTTACAAAGGCAAACATGATAAGGCACATAAGTCACACAAGACAAGCCCTTAGAGTTTAGGCCAGCATGGGGTCTGGGTATTACCCTCTTGAAGTTGGTAGGCTCAACCTGTCCTATTAGAAGTAACCGGGTTCTAAGGGTCCCAATATCACTAGATTGCTTTCATTGTTCATCGTTTCGATTTAGCCACTGAATTGGCGACCGAAATATTCCAGGAAAGCAACCCTCAATTGAGTGTAGTATCGAGTATCAACCAACCTCGGACTGCACCAAAGTCAGTTATCTCACTACCCTAAAGAGGCCAAGATTGTTCAATTAAGGTTCCTAAGGTCAGTTGATGCTTCACGACACCACGCGGAGGCCCTGTACTCTCCTTGACTGAACTCAAGGGTTACCGGTACACACCAAAGTGCCACATCAACGTAGCAGACTGCTTCAACCATTTCGGTATACCCCGCACAGTTCCCTCACAGCCTTGTTGCTACTTTCTAAGAAGGTATCCCCAGATCCGGGTTAGGATCTATAGAACTCCCAAGACAGTCCCACAATTTAAAGCAAACAAGTCAAAGCAATTGAAAACACAGTTATGAACTATCCTAAGTGTTGTACCCCAAAATTTGCCCTCCCATATTCTTCAAAATTTGCCAAGTCAAAGGTTCAAAATCTCCCCAAGGGTTGCACAGTTCAAGAGCCTCCTAACAGTCAAAAAACTAGGGTTTTGGTTCTGACAAAGAAAATGAAGTTTCCAAGGGTCCAATCAAGTCCCACATGCCTACAAACATGGTCAAGCATCTTCATGCCAAGTTTCAAGACTTACAGCACAAAATTGCACAGTCAAAAACCCTAATTGCACTACAGTCAACTGTAGGGGCAAAATGGTCATTTGACAGTCAAAAGTCCAAATTTTTGGTCAACATCTCATTTTGAAGCCACAAACATCATTTGATCAATGCTTGATCATGATTCTCAAAGCTTGGCTCAAAAAATCTCAAGATGCAAAAGTTTCCATATTTGGACAGTTGAAAAAGTCAACTGTAACTTGACCAGGGCATAACTTCCACATGGATTATCAGAAAAATTCCATCCAAAGCTCATTTTGAATATAAAGACATTTCCTACAACTCCTCTTCATACTTCAAGTCCAAGAAATGCTCTCACAAAAAGTTATCAATTTCAACATTATAGGTCATTTTCAAAAGTCAACAAAAAGGGACTTTAAGTCAAAGGCCATAACTTGAGATTGGTAAATCCAAATGACATGGGACCAAATAAATTGGTTATAGGACTCAAAGACCTTTCCAAAATGTCCAAGAACATGAGCAAAGCTTAAAAATTGAGCAAGTTATGCCTTGTGGAAGTTGGGAAATGTTTGGGTATTTTGAAAAGTCAACATTGCTTCAAAAGTCTTAAAAATGCTAATGGGCCTCTTTTTCTTCCAAGAATCATTATCCAAGGCATGTGCACGACCATTTGGCCCAAAGGGAAGTTTTTCATCATTTTTATTTTATTTATTTGAATTTTAATTGCTAAATATTCATTTAATTAATTAAAATATATGAAAAATACTAAACCTAACTTTTTAAGTCTTTTTGTGCATGGAATAGGCTTAAGATTTCGTGCATGACCAGATTTGGAAAGAATTATGGTGATTGGACATGATTTGAAGCAAATATGCATGAAAAGATTGGAAAATTATGGCATGGAAAATCAAATATCTTCTCATCAAATCATTGATTCCTTGGCTCAGATTTTTTACCCTAATCACTCATACATATATATATATACATGCTAACCCTAATGCCAATGACCTCCCAGCTGCGCCATACATCAAGAACCAAGGTTGAGTTTTTTTTGTCAAAATTTGAAAACTGAAAGTGGTCTTAAAGGACGATTCAGAGGCCAAGAGTAATTCCAATAGCTTGCAAAAGTGTTACTGAAGCTAACTGAATAGTTTTCCATATCCCTAACATCAAGAATTGGTAATTCAAAGTCAAACTGTATCACTCTTTTTGCATAATCGTGCTTTGTTATTTAGACCATATCCATGCATTTTTGTTCTTGATTTGTATTAATTGGATGATTCTGAAACTAACCATATGATTGAATTGAGTTTTTATGCATTGTATGAAGAATTACCATGAATGACTATTAGGGTTCTTCAAGTTTTAATTTGGGCGTTTCTAAATGTTGTGAAATTGGAACACCTCAATACCATGACCGAACTCAGCATGCTTGGACGATATGAACAGATACCTCGCGCCTAATTTATATAGCCCCATGGCCTAGTCGCTATTTTTGAGAATTGCATATTTTGAGGGGGTTCAAAACCCCCGCTAACCTTTTTATATTTCAGGGTTCAACGAAGAAGAAGACCCTGTGGCAAGCTGTGAGTGGTTGGTTTGAAATTCGCGCGCGGAAATTCCACTAACCCTTATTTTCTCTTATATTATTTGTATGTTATTTTATGTACAAACGCGCATCACTAGCTCCACTGGTCAGGCTTGGCATTGGTAATCTCTAGGACCTGGGTTCGAGCCCCAGGTCCCCCACCCCTTTCCATATTATTTTTCTAAACGCGTTTCTGTGCAGTTTCACTATAAGGGTGCATCATACATCCACAATATCAAGCCTTCCACGTGCTTACCAAGATCAATCCAAGGAGCATGATCTGAAGAACATGATGGGCAGGAGTCAACGCATATGCATGCTACCCTGGAAAGTCAATAAGGCCAAGGATAATTGGGCCTGAATTGCTAAGATATGACCTCCAATTGGGGACAGAAACCCCCCAAGGTATTGTATTTTCTTTTTTTTCCTTATTTTATTTATTTCAATTATTCCCTTTTTAAATTAATTTAACTTATTTTCATAAAATATAAAAAATAGTAAAAAACAGAAAAGTCATAAAAATCAAACTTTATTTATTTAATTAATATATTTTTTGTAAATAAAACTCATTAATTAACTTAGTTTTAAATTCTAGGATTAAACTTAATATTTTTCAATAAACCTAAAATTGGTAGAATTAGGGTTTCAAGCATTTTTTATCTTTTTTCCTTTTTTCACCATATTAATTATTAATTCTTAATTAGTTATTTTTGTAAATACTTGCAATTAATTAATTAGATTTAATTTAGGTTTAACTTTAATATTTTTTCTTAATAAATAAAAGTTATAGAATTAGGGTTAATTTAATTTTAATTTCAGCTAATCTTCTCATTAAAATAACACAATTCCAAAAAACTCAAAAATAATTTCTTTTTTATTTTAATTTAATTAATTTTCTCAATATAATTTAATTTCATTAAAAAGGGTCCAACGCCCTCGCTTTCGATTATTAATTTGTTTCGCGCATTTTATTTTATTTCTTATAATATTTATGTACCTCTCCCAAAGCCTTGTAAACTCGGACATTTTATTTCTCGCACTTTATTTACTTTCTGTCAAATCGGGTCCTGGATTTTAATTTGGCGATGTGGACCCGCGCCTTTGTAATAGTTTAGGAATTTTATATTTCTCGCAACTTTTAACTGTTAATGATGGCATGCAAGAATGAATGACTAAAATAAAAACAAACGCATAGATCACTTTGATATGAACAAGATAAATGTAAATGAACATGACACACGAAATCACACACCACCCCTAGGGTACGTCTCACTGTTGCCTTGCCTCGAAAGGTGATCGTCGAGTAGAGGATGTCTTAGTAAGTCCTCATGATCCGGGAACCTGGCATTAGGGTAGCTTCTAAGGTGTCTTCCCATTGCTCTGGTGATCACCATGTCCCGAACCTCGAATTGACCCGAACACCTCCAACAGTGGTGCTACCTACCTCTCAATGGTGGGATGGCACTACTTTAAAGGACATTTACACAGACGAATTCCTTAGGGTAGGTAGACGACTCTAGATACTTGCTCTAATTTCAAAAAAAAAACAAATCAAAAATACTTTTCACACCAACACATTTTCAAAAGCTTTCGAAAGCAATTTTTCAAACACTCTTGAGGACCGATACAAGAGTCGAGCTGGAATTTTCAAAGAAACTTTTTAAAACCCACAGTTGAAAAGCAAACAAACCATTTTTGAAAACACAAATGAGCAAGTATCTAAGAGCCCATGGATAACCATGGATAGAAAGGGTGCTAACACCTTCCCTTTCTATAACCTACCTCCCGAACCGAGAAACTATCTCTTTAAGGAATTTTTCTGTGCTTTTGTCCTTTCCATTTGGAGAAAATAAAAGACGGTGGCGACTCTTGCTTCCGCGACATTTCACGAACCAGCGTTAAATAGTCAGTTCCAGATCCACCGATCACAGAACTGGCGACTCTGCTGGGGATATTATAAAGTGAGGTGTACCTTAGGGTTAGTTCATAACTGTGTTTTCAATTGTATTGAATTGTCTGCTTTAAATTTGTGGGTTGCATGGGAGTTACATAGATCCTAACCCGGATCTGGGGATACCCTGTTTAGGTAGCATAAGCTGTGAGGGACCTGTCCGGCGTATACCGACATGGGTGAAGCAGTGGCTACATTGGTGTGGCGCCTTGGTCTGTACCGATATCCCTCGTGTTCAAACGGGGAGAATATGGGTCTTCCAAGGAGTCATTAAGCACCAACAGACCTTAGAACCTTAAATGACACAACTTGGCCATTAGAACAGTAGCAGTATGCTACGCCCATTGAGGCTAAACTCTCGTGATGGTTCTGGCCGCAAGAAAAGATTGCGATGCTGGAGTTATGACCGATTGAGGGTAGTCAATGATATTGGGGTCCTCTAAGAACCCGGTTACTTTGATAGGACAGGTATGAACCAACCAACTGAAAGAGGGTAACACCTAGACCTCATGCTGGCCTAAACTCTAAGGGCTTCTCTTGTGTGACTTGTGTGCTTCCAACTTGACTACTTGCATGCTTGTTATCTGACACTTGAGTTTCTTACAGGTTTTGTTTATAGTCCTTAACTGGGACTCATAACAGGGTTTACTGAGTATTTTGCAGGTTTTATTTAGTCCTTGATTAGGACTCATAACAGGGTTTACTGAGTTTGCTTGCAGGTTTTGTTTATAGTCCTTAACAAGGGCTCATAACAGGGTTTATCTATATTACCCCATGCATCATAACATCATACCATTGCATACATCCTAACCCATTTCAAGGATCTCAAGGGCTTGTGATGCAGGTCATGGTGAATCAACTGTCCCAGCAAGGGGAAAAGAGGATTTATTTTCCTCTAGACAAAGTTGTCAGAGGCTATGACCCACTTGATATGGTGAGCTCTGACACTTGAAGAAGGTTCCCCCCAACCAAAGTTGTTTGGAAATCAAAACCAGACATGATGACTAAAGTCAGGGGCTATGACCCACTGGATATGGTGAGCCTTTGACCCTTGAAGAAGGATTCTCAGCAACATGGAGTTCCTTCAATCAAGCTGCCGGACCCAAGTTCTAACAAATTTTCTTGGTTATCCCGCGAGGTCCTTGAAAACATTACATGCATATCATACACATCTTTGCATAACAGGTACCCTTGTTGCAGGTTACTTACCTTTCCCGCTGTTTATTTCAGCAATGGCTTTCCAACCAGATAACCAGAACCTTCTTGCTAAAGAGACTCGGTTCGGGGAAATCCTCCTGAACCTATCCAAGGGGCAGGAGGAGCTAAGGACACTTCTCACGGGGACTTTGGTCAGGAACAACGCTGAGGACGACAAGGACGAACGGCTGAGACATCTACAAGCTGAGGTAGACACATTGAAAACCCAGATGCTGGGGCAAAGGGCTCTCATTCAAGGTTTAGCTCAGGAGCAAGGAGAGCTGAGGGCTATGATCAGTCAGCTTCCTCAAGGCATGAAGCAACCAGCCCAAATCAGGGACCCGGTCATTAATCAACTTCCAAGAAGTCAAAGGTTTGGACCTCTCCAAGCTGCTACTACCTCACAGGTCCAACAACGATCTCGCCCAGAACAACGGACTGATCAGAGCAAACCAGACAAGCCTAAAAGGCAGTTCACCAAGATCAACATGTCGCTGGATCAAGCACTACAACAAATGTTGAAGGAAAGGCTAATCACCTTAAGGGCTCCTCTCAGTAATCCAAACACTTCTGCTCCTAACTATCACCCCAAAGATAGGTGCGCATACCATTCTGATAGCCCGGGGCATACTACGGACAACTGCTGGCCTCTCAAAAACAAGATTCAAGACATGATCGACGCTGGAGAGATTCAGTTTGAAGTACCCGAGACTCCTAACGTGATCACTGCTCCCTTGCCAAAACATGGCTAAGATTGAGAAATTTTTGTTCATTCGAATGTTCAAGTTGCAATTCTCTTTTGTTCAAACATTTACTCATGTTAAACATTGTTATTTCATTAATGCATCACATATGTCTGTTCTGAAACAATATATTCGTATTCACTAAATGCAAATTATTTTCATATTTTTTCTGATGATCAACCCTCAATTAATAATGTTAAGCCTCTTGAGGGAGGATGACGAAAACGATACCACGATCTTTACAGTATGCTTTTGAACAGACCCCGCTGATGAGGTACATGCATTGTTTCAATCCCTAAACACTGGAGTTATAAGGAAGATAATCCCTCGTCAACCCCTCTGAGCCAAAGAAGTAGGAGTTTTTCTTTTCGAAATTTAAAACCCTTAATCATAACCTGGGGCTGAGTAGTCTCTCAGTTGATCCAAGTGCATAACGAATGGCACCAAAGAGGTCCTTACAAAACAAAGAAAGACAGTGATGGTTCCGAATAATCAATAAAGAAAGGCAGTCATGATCTCAAAAACTAAAACCCACTAAGTCAAAAACCTACGAAGGAGACTTGCAAAACTGGGGCATCCCGCTGACTGTAATTCCAAAAAAGGAAACAGTTCAGGCAAAAAAAGAAAGGGATAACAAAAAAAAATCAGACAAGAAAGAGGTCTTACAAACCCTCAACAAAAAAGGAATGACTGCCTATTCAAAATAAGTTATCAACATCCGAATCATCACCGGAATATCAGAGCAGAGACTCAAACAAGGTCTAACGTATAATCAACTGAGTTTAGGTTTGAAGAACATCACGAAGAGCGGGTGGGTACAAATAATTTGAGCCTTTATCTTTTGTTTCTTAAACCATGAATCAGGCCACGTTATAACCCTTAAAAGTCCTAGCTGAAGCATGGGTTAGTTCGAAAGCATACTGTTACGAAAGGTATCCTGACTCCTTAAGGCTCGCAATAAAATAACGAGTTGACATCACGTTTTACAAACATTCACTTGTTTTATGAAAGAGAATGCATTTTCAAAATCTTCAAGACAGACATAGGCTTTGCATTTTTAACATAACTTTGTTTGCATATGACTATTTGTTTGAACAGCAGGGAAATTCGCACGATGAATACCTAGTGAACAAAAGCACTTCCAATCAAGGGGCATGGCATGACTATTGTCCATCATCTGGGGCAGTTAAGTCAAGATTCGGAGAATCTCTCAAAGGCCAAATAGCCTGGGGCAAATCTCCGCCTGAGTCGCTTGGGGCATCCCAGCAACGAATCTTGCCTGATCAAACACCTTCTGGTGGCATGACAAAACACTTTTAATAGGGGCAACTCCCTACATTCTGAGAGCGTGGATATAGTCGAAAAAATACTACGCAAAATCAAAGACCCGTTAGGTTGACACACCTAGGCAAAAATAAGGGCTTCCCGGCGAACCAAAAAGGTTCGGGCAAAAATAAGGGATGAAATGAAAAAAATCTGTACACCCGGCAAGTCGAAAACCTGAAAGGGCGGCTTGGGCAAAAATGGGTATCCCGGTGGACTGAAAACCCGAAAGGGCGGTCCAGGAAAAAGTTAGGGATCAAAGCGTACGACTATGTCCTGTCATCTTGTCACCTGCCTACCAGAAGAAGGTTGGTCCACCAACAACTATCAGCACCTCACAGGTTTTCCTCTCCCACATTAGAAACAGGGGCAATAAAAAGTTGTCCAAGCAATCTAATTGTTCTGTCCTCCAAGG
Organism: Vicia faba; assembly: GCA_948472305.1. NCBI lineage: Eukaryota > Viridiplantae > Streptophyta > Magnoliopsida > Fabales > Fabaceae > Vicia > Vicia faba. Next base: position 390,802,334 of record OX451740.1, on the reverse strand, counting down.
TACCAAGGTAGGTTCAGCTAAAGAACACAACCAGATATCTTAATTCCCCAGAGAGTGAGCCAGCACGTCAGTACACTCTCCTCGAGCAAAGTCACAGTCAGGCTTAAGGAAGTTGGGTATCCTCCAGCAGATCCCAACATTCCCCAGCAGTATGCATGCATTCTTAACCAGCATACCCGGCAGTATTGATCTAAAGATTGTTCCCCGGTGGTATATTAAACATTCAGTGAAATCACTTCCCCGATACAACTTCCCCAAGAGAGTCCAATCCAGCTTCCTCGGGAAAGTTGGAATCCATCTCCCCAAGCAGTAAGCTTATCCCCAGTAGATTCTGGAAGCTTATCCCCCGCAAAGCACGAACGCGTCTCCCGGCTTTATTCAAGAGTTATTTCCTTACCAGGATATAACTGGGTTATCCTCAGCTAAAAGCCACAGAAAGATCGTCCTCGGCGAAGTCTTCCTATCCCCAGCGGAGTTCATCAATTCCTTCAACATAACACAACAAGGGTATCCCCAGCAAGTTATTATCAACAATTTAGCAAAGTACCTCTGTCCCCACAGAGTATTGCTTCTCAGCAATATTGTTAGAGTACTTTTCTCCCCACAGGGTAATCCATTCGCCAAGTTTATTCCCCAACGGAGTTATCTTCTCCTACCGGTATTCTTGTAACTCTCATCCCCAGCGGAAGCAAAATCTATTCTTCAACATCAGCCCAGGAGTGACTTCCTGGCACCCGTCAAGGATTTATTTTCCTAAGACAAAAACATACATTCATAAACATCACATTTTCATGCATATACGCATCATATCTTACAAATCTCATTTACGTTGAGAACATCATTGCTTGATCCATATCACGCATTGCATATGACTGACCTTTACCTTTCAGGAAAGATCCAGTTAAGTTCTCAGCTATATTCAAGACCTTGACCGGTTCAGTTAAATCGACCCTAAGATTTTACTATTTCTTATCCAGTCCAAGGCCTTCTCTGGTTCAGTCAGATCGACCCTAAGATCTCCCTGTTTCTTATCCAGTTGAAGATTTCAAGACCTTCTCTGGTTCAGTCAGATCGACCCTAAGATCTCCCTGTTTCTTATCCAGTTGAAGACATTTCAAGACCTAGACCGGTTCAGTTAAATCGACCCTAAGATTTTACTGTTTCTTATCCAGTCAAAGGCCTTCTCTGGTTCAGTCAGATCGACCCTAAGATCTCCCTGTTTCTTATCCAGTTGAAGATTTCAAGACCTAGACCGGTTCAGTTAAATCGACCCTAAGATTTCTCTATTTCTTATCCAGTCCAAGGCCTTCTCTAGTACAGTTAAATCGACCCCTAACAGATTTCCTTGATAAAGACTCAGCAGAAGTTATCCAAGATTCTCTCAATGATACTGTTGAGGTTGTAGTCGCCTATGGTCCTCTCCCCGATACTGCGGAGGTAGTAATCATCCCCAGATTCTCTCAATGATTACTGTTGAGGTAGTCAATCCAATGGCTTAGTCTTGCACATTTCTATCGCTACAGAAAAAATTGCGACTTCACTGGAGAAAGATTGACCTCTTACTGGTCCATCCCTAAGTGGGTTAAACCTATCTTTGTTTATATCTGTATATGTGCTAGTGTTGTTTATGTGTTATATTTTGTATATATGTTTGTTTGGATTTTCCTGGCTTTCAGGGGCTTGGTGATTTCTTATAAGTCTTCTACCCAGACTTTGGGAAAATTTAAGATAGGACGGGCGGTATAGTCATGTTAACTTTGAGGGAGTAATCCCAAAAAAGGAGACATGAGGTCCCCCACTCAGTGGAGGCCCCTTTGACTGTAGTGTCGTTTACCGAGTAATCGGGAAGACGTACTGCTTTCGACCTGGGAGCCTGCTGAAATTAAGGACCGTAGATTACCTAACCCATCTTGGCCTTTTAGGTGTAGTGCAGAAGCTATGACAGAGTAATTCGGAAGTAGTTGTCACGCGATACTACACTCAGACGAGTTTTTCCTGAGAATATTACTAATTACCGAGTTAATCGGGAAGTTGGTTATATTCGAAGGAAGGATGTAGACTCTGGGAACCTCTTAGAACCTTGTTCGGCAGGTGATAACCGTTAGTCCATACCTTATGGGTTGTACCTTTGACTCCAGGCTCGTGACTCTGAACCATGTGATCCTGTTATTGTACAGTGCATTGCATAACATTGCATATCATTTTCATCCTCTGCATCATTCTGCATACATCCAGGTTGTTCAGGATCTTATTCCCAGTTGCTTCTTTCTTCCAGTTAGTCGTCTATCGTCAAGCTGATTCCTCAACACAACTACGGGACTAGAGATGCTGTCAGATTGAGAATGGAAAACCAAGAACAACACAACATGGAAGTCAGAATGGAAATTGATGAGTTGAAGTCAGGCATGGCCAAACTTACTGAGATGATGCAAGTTCTAATTTCCAGAGGAGAGCCACCTCAAAGGACTGTAATATCTGAAATCCAAACTGCTGTTGTTGACACTCAACCTATCTAGCATACATCTACTGCATGGCCAGAGTTTGGGTTACCTCATAATTACGCTCCGACTGTTGCAATTACTTTAATGGTTGGCCAGTCTTCCCGACCAGTCTTTCAGGCTCCAGTTTTCACTGAACCTCAGCCAATCGTTCATACTGCTTCTCGTCAACCTGCTGCACAAGCTGCTTTTGGGAACCCTCTCTTTGAGTACCATGCTACCAGTCCTCGAAGTGTGAGCCAAGGAGACTTTGGTGAGTTTGGAGAGTTCAAAGAACAGTATCGGACTTTGGAGAAGAGACTCAGAGCTATGTAAGGAAATGAGTTCTTCAGTGTTGATGCTAACAACATGTGCCTAGTTTCTGATCTGGTTATGCCTGCAAAGTTCAAGACTCCTGAGTTTGAGAAATACCGGGGGCACACTTGTCCAAGAAGTCATTTGGTGATGTACTTTTGAAAGATGTCTGCTTACACCAAGAATGACAAGCTGCTTATCCATTGTTTCCAAGATAGTCTGAGTGGAGCTTCATTGAAATGGTATATGGGGCTTGAGAAAGGTCGTACCAAATGCTTCCAAGATCTTGTTGATGCTTTCATAAAGCAATACAAATACAACCTTGACATGGCACCTGATCGTCTCCAACTACAAAATATGTCTCAGAATGAGAAAGAATCTTTCAAGGAGTATGCACAACGATGGAGAGAACTGGCATCTCAAGTTGAACCGCCTCTGGAAGAGAAAGAGTTAACTGGTTTGTTCATGGACACTTTATCCCCTTTCTTTTGGGAGAAGATGATTGGTAGTGTGTCTTCCAGCTTCACAGACCTGGTGACTATTGGCCAGAGATTAGAAGAAGGAATCAAGAATGGTAAAGTGTCCAAAGCTGCTGAATCTTCTAATGGTGCAAAGAAATATCTTGGGAACTTTCAGAAGAAGAAAGAAGTAGAAGCCAATGATGTCTCGACTGAGAGAAGAGGACCTCTCCGTAGGCCTCAATACACTGATCAACCACAAGTAGCGGCTGTTACTCCTGCGGTCAATACTCAACCAGTTTAGGTCCCTCAACAACGGAATTTTGCGCATAATCAGAATTGGAATAGGGCTCAATTTGATCCCATCCCTATGACATACACTGATTTTTATCCTGCATTGGTGCAGAAGGGCTTGATTACAACTAGGCCTCTGATTCCTCGAAATCCTCCTCCAGCCGGGTTCAGATCTGACCTTCACTGTGAATTTCATCAGGGAGCTGCCGGTCATGATTTAGAAAGCTGTTATGCATTGAAAAACAGAGTGCAAGAATTGGTGAAAACCAATATTCTCACTTTCAAAGAGGCAGGTCCTAATGTTATCAACAATCCTTTGCCAAAACAAAGTGTCTGAAGAATGAGTCGGGGTACCCTTAAGTCACTTCCTAAAGCTAGTGTTTCAGACAGGACATCTCATCCTTGTTACTGATTAGTCACTAAGCCATGTTTCTTTCTGTTTGCATTTTTCCTTGTTTATGTTAAAATTGTTGCTTTCAAATTCCGTTTGTACTTTCATGTTAAGTTTAATGAAATGAGCATTGCAATGTTTTGATTCAAATCATTTTCATTTACTGCTTTCAAATACATTTCTCTTGTTTACTCCCTTTATCAAGCTTTTGTTTATGCAAAGATCTGAGGGAGGATGGTGAAAATGAAATACCCATAATTGTTGCTGGTATGCTTTCGAATAAAACTTTGTTGAGGATATACAGGCATTGCTTCAACTCCCAAACACTGGAGTAATAAGGAAGTTAATCCCTCGTTCACCCATTTGAGCCTAGAAGTTGGAGTTTCTTTCTATACAAAAAAAAACCGTAATCTTAACCTAGGGATGGGTAGTTCTCAGTTAATTTAGTTGTGCATTCAATTACAAGAGAAATCATGCGAGACACCTTTCAACAAAGGTCGCGATCAAGCTTTCCTTTGCACACAGCAAGAAGTGTCAAAGATGCTCTCAAACAAAAAAATTACGAAGATGGTTCCCCGTAATCATTGAGCAAGGCAGTCATTATCTTTCCAAAAAAGAAAAATGAAATGAAAGGAAAAATCAAAAGAAAAATCCCGCTAAGTTAAAACCTATGAAGAAGACTTGGGCAAAAAACTGGGGCATCCCGCTGACTGTAATTCCAAATGAAACAGTTCAGGCAAAAGTTGGGAATAATAAATTCAATTAGAAGAGGTCTTCAAATCCTCAAAATTCTCCACCAGAGTTGACAAATGTCCTCAAAACAACAAAAAGATGTAAGAAGAAATGACTGTCATTCTCAAGAATTCCTTAGCTTCTTAATCATCTTCATTGCTACCATCAGTGAAATTCCAAAATCTCTTGGAACCTGAATGTATAGTCTGAATTAACTAAACGTAGGAATGGAGAACATCACGAAGATTGGGTTGGGTACAAATAAACTTTGAGCCTTTATCCTTTATTTCTTAAACTGTGAACCTGACCACGTTACAACCCTTAAAAGACCTAATTGAAGCCAGGTTTCTTTTGAAAGCATACTACAACAAGGTTGCGTAAACTGACTCCTATGATCTTTTGCGAATAATTTGTTTTGGTTTCATACCTTTGTTTTCACTTTAAAAGTATAAACCACTGTGTTTTAACCAGTGATGCATTTTCCATACACCAGTAATATCATTTGATTTTGAATTCAAAACTTTTGCATGAACTGTGCATTAAAATTACCATAATTGAATAAACAATTTTGCTTGCAAACAAGCTTTCTTCATCAAGGAATTTCAAACAGCTGAGAAACTTGGTCAGTGACCCTATCATGGGCAAGTATCTTCCAAACCCATTTGTGAATCAGTTCAAGATTTGCTGCTCAGTGCAATTTTTCTCAGATTTGGTTAGCCAGAAAATCATTATCAAGACTCAACCTAGGACATTATTTCCGATCATCATTTCAGAGCTGAAGCCATGATCAACTCATTTCCAGCAATTTTCAACTGAAGCCATGATCAGTTTATCTTCAACAATCAGCTAATCTGGGACAAATCCCCAAGCAGCTCTCCATGTCCTTCCTCAGAAGATCATCAGTTCAATACAATTTACAAGTGTGACAAATTTTGGTTCAAGACATTTTTCTTCCCAAACAATTTGACAGAGTTCTCCGTGTTGAGGAATCAAACTTCCAATCTTACTTCCACAAAAGAGTCAAACTTCATTGTCGTAAACATCAGCATTACATGCATAGATCATTCACATATCATGCATAAAAAAATTCACACATAATTCATAACAAGAGTGTTTCATCCTCATTTGCATTTCCCGGGGTCTTGTTGCAGTCGACATGTCACCTTGAGATCAAAGTCCAACTTACTTGGCACCTACCAAAGCAAACGTCAGTTCATCTGTCTCTCTTTCTTTCAATGCTAATCTTGGATGAGATGTTTCTCTCTTTCGTCCAATGCTAATCTTGGACATGTGGTCTCTTTTATTTCCATCCAAAGCCGAAATTGGATGTTGTAACCTTTTCCTTTATTCAAAGCCAGTATTGGATGTTGTGATATTTTCTCTCGTCTAAAGCCAGTATTAGACGCTGAGTTTTCCCTTCATTCAAAGCCAGTATTGAATGTCAAGATCCCTTTCACTCATTCAAAGCCAGTATTGGATGTTGTGATCTTTTCTCTCGTCTAAAGCCAGTATTAGACGTTGAGTTTTCCCTTCATTCAAATCTAGTATTGAATGTCAAGACCCCTTTCACTCATTCAAAGCCAATATTGGATGTTGTAATCTTTTATCTCGTCTAAAGCCAGTATTAGACATTGAGCTTTTCTTTCATTCAAAGCCAATATTGAATGTCAAGATCTCTTTTTCCATCCAAAGCCAGTATTGGATGTTGTTACCTTTTTCTTCATTCAAAGCCAGTATTGAATGTCAAGATCTCTTTCACTCATTCAAAGCCAGTATTGGATGTTGTGATCTTTTCTCTCGTCTAAAGCCAGTATTAGACGTTGAGTTTTCCCTTCATTTAAAGCCAGTATTGGATGTTGTGTTTCTCTTCCGTCTAGCGTCTTTCCTGGACGACTCTGATGTAGCTTCAGATTTGGTCTCATCCCACATCTATTGTTCTTCTAGATGTTTCTGATTGTCTTTTCCAGCGAGTTGCTCGCCTCATTCAATGCCATTCTTGGATGTCGCTGCTTGCCTTCTCGAGTTTTATCTCTTTTTTCCAAGTATTGATGGTTACTCTTTGTCACTCTGACAGATATCCAGAAATATCTTGTTGTTTCCTTAGCGTGTCTTTCCACGTCATTTCATCTGAACTACCATAAGTTTCCAGTTTCGAGTCTTTCCATATTCCCAGAGTCTGTCTCATCTCATACATCATTTAAAAATATATATGTCAAAAAAGAGTCCATGCATTCATTCATAACATATGCTATCATCTCATCGCATCAGGGACAAAATTCAGGTCTGTTTGTAATTAATTACTTTCCGCCTATCTGGCTAAAAGATAATTAAATAGGGGCAACTGTTGTACCCTAAATTTTCCCCCTAACTTTTTCAGTCGCACTTTCATACCATATTTTGTCATTTGGTCACAATCATTAATAAATAGCATCATTCATCACATTTGCATCTTATCTTTAAGTTTTCTCTTGTGTTGTTGACTAATTTCTAATCAAAATACAAAAAAATATTTGTCTTTGTCTTTGCATATTTGTGTTTTGTAGGTACCGAGTCGAAGCATATGGCAAATAAGGTTTTACGGTATTATTTCCCTAAAATCTCTATTTGCAAAGAAAAAGGATTAAAAATTTTCATTTTTTCACTGTACAATCGATTGCTCCTAGAGTGCAATTGATTGCACAAAGTGAATTTTGCGCAATTTTTGGAAAAATACACTGTGCAAATCGATTTGCACAACGTGAAATTTGAAAAAAAATTAGCATTTTAAAATTGTCAAATTTTGGCTCCAATTTTTCTTCATTTTTGAAAGATGTATCATTAATTCAAATTTTAGTGCCAATTTTTCATTTTTAAGAAGAATTATCATTAATTTAAATTTTGGCTCTAATATTTGAAAGAATTATCATTAATTCAAATTTTGGCTCTAATATTTGAAAGAATTATCATTAATTCAAATTTTGGCTCCAAGAATCAATTACCAAATTACCACTAATCCCAATCCTAAACTCTATAAATAGAGCCCTCATTTCATTCAAATTTCAAGCTTTTGATAGCCAAATCCACCTTGCTAAAAAATCTCTCAATTCTCTCCATCTACCAAATTCACTAAAAGCTCCATTTTCAAAAGGCTAGTAAGCTTTGCATTGAAGCTTACTAATCTTTGAGTTAAACCTTCATCCAAACACTTTTTCTTCATCAATTCTCTACATCCAAGCTTGGTCAATTGATTCTTGTGGTTGAATTGAAGCAAATTCTTGAAGTTGTTTTGATAATTCTCTAGATCTACCTTTGGTAAGTTGGATAATTCATCTTTCACAATGTGATCTCTTGTTGATCTTTGGGTTTCATTCTTTGAGCATTATTTTGTGATTCCAATGGTGTTATTTTCTCATAATTTGATGGAATTTTCGTGCTCAATTGGATCCATGATCATAAGGTGTTTGATGGAAAGTTTGAACAAGAAATTGCCCTTTTAAAATACTGTTTTTGCTACTGTAATAGTGTGCAATCGATTGCAGTAACTGTGCAATCGATTGCACAGAAGCGTTTCACACAATATTTTTTGAAAATAACACTGTGTGCAATCGATTGCACAGTTACTGCAATCGACTGTACAGGGACATAATGCACTTTTTTGCCTTGTTTTGGGGTAGCTTTGATCCAAAATGATTTTTCTACTCACTCCTTTTGATTGTTGGTTTAGATTGCAATTTTAAATGTCCAATTTATCTTTAAACTCAATGGACTTTGTGATGTAGATGAAGTTGGATAAATGTTCATCAATTCAAATCTACCTAAGAGTGAATTATTTAATTCATTTTTGGTGCTTTGGATTAATGATATGTTTAGTGCTTTAATCCATCTAGGGGAGTGGTTGAATTTAAAGATGAAAGAATTTTGAAATGGTGATCCATATTAGCTTATCATTCCCCTCCCTCTTCATCTTATCCCTTTCTTTTTTAATTGTGCTACATGTTAAGGGATGGTGATCTCTATATCATTTATCCAAACATGAAGTACATAGATTGCTATTGACCGGCCTCAAAATAGGTGTGACTTCTACATAAGTCCACTTACGATTGCTTAGCATAGCGCTACATTTTTTCCCAATTCGAATAAATGATCATTCGTGGCCCAAACTTATGATTGCAAGCCCAAGTATGTTAATTTGATCTCTTTGATCCAATAACCTTGAGATTCATTGTGTGGAGGCTTTGGTTCTACCAATCCTCTAATGGATCTACAACACCTTTGGTCAACGCGGATCACTTAAACATCGTTGATCATTACATGTTGCCTTGTGAGAATTCCAAAATGGATGATATACTTGACAAAAAGCAAATGCAACTTGTTGTGTGGAGGCTTTGGTTCTACCAATCCTCTAATGAGTTCCAAATGCAAGTTTCAAGATGGTCATCCAACTAACCACTAATTACTAACAATTAACTTTACTTTACACTTTTATTTTCATGCTTTATGTACCATTTACTTTTAGCATTTTACATTTCATGCTATTTTCATCTTTGCTCACTTGAGCATTTACTTTTATGTCATTTTTACTTTGCTCACTTGAGCTTTTCTTTCTTTTTAAAGACACCTAATAATCAACATGAACCATAAAAATCATTAATGATACTTGGACTACATGGTTACTATCCTTTGCATTATGGAGTGATGGACTTCTTGGACTTAGGATTAGATACCTTGGCCTATCTTGGAGACTTTGTGACTTTATTTGATATTTTTCTGGAGTTCTTGAGGTTTACCTCAAGACATTGGGTTGTTTGTTTATTTTTTGTGCAGGTTATTGAGATTACGATCTTTATTTGTAATCTGGAATTCACCCGTATACAGCCGTTACTCTGCCCAATTTTTGCGAAGACTTAAAACACTTGAAGTTTGGTTCTCTCAAGAGGTCTAGTATCTTTGCTTGCTTGGTTTCAATCCGAAGAATGGGAATTCTATATTGACTCATAATGTCAAGTATTGGCTTCTTGTTGGTTAGATGGTTCTTATCCCTAGCTTTTACCTTATGCTTTAGGATAGCCTCTTCTTCTCCTCCCATCTTCTTTAATTTCAAAAATCTTCTCCCTCCTTTTAAAAAAAAACTCTTCTTGTTTTGAAACTTGAAACATTTTCATAATAAACTTGGACTTAGGTCCATGCATCTTCAAAACATTTTCATAAATAAATTTCAATCAATTTAATAATACCTTGACTTTTTTTGTGAGAAGACTAAAAGTCAATCAATCTCATTTCAAACTATTTTGCCACTTTGGCTTTTATCTTTAAACTTTTCTCAAAAGATTAGACTCTTGTCAATCCTTGTAGTGATGCAAACAACTATACTTCTATAATATGTAGTGAAATGAGATATTTTCCACTTGGGTGTTGAGTGAGGAATTGTTGATTTTAAAATCCAAGCCATATCCTCCACTTTGAGATGATGCAAATTCTCCTTTCTCATGATTGTGGGTAGTAAGTATGTTTTTCACACGGACAATTGCGATGATGTGTTATCTCATAAAATCAACCAACACACCTGTGTTTAAAATTTTTAAAAGAGGAACTACGTGTACCCTGATCCCTTATTGCACGAAAGGTGGTACGTAGGCACTAAAGGTTCGCAACCGCGGCGGGTGCAAAAAATCATAAAAATATTTCTTTTCTCACCTCCACCATCCATTTTATATACAACACATTTTTATAGCCAAATATACAGATTTTACAAAGAGGTTCCTGCGGAGTACCATAGATGTTTAGGGTGCTAATACCTTCCCTTTGCATAACCAACCCCCTTACCTTGAATCTTTCCCCCTCTTTTTGGATTATTCACTCTTTTCCCATTCCTTTGGAAACAATAAAGCGCGGTGGCGATTTTTATTTTGATTTGTATAAAGTTTAGTCAATCCAATGGCCTAGTCTTGCACATTTCTATCGCTACAGAAAAAATTGCGACTTCACTGGAGAAAGATTGACCTCTTGCTGGTCCATCCCTAAGTGGGTTAAACCTCTCTTTGTTTATATCTGTATATGTGCTATTGTTGTTTATGTGTTATATTTTGTATATATGTTTGTTTGGATTTTCCTGGCTTTCAAGGGCTTGGTGATTTCTTATAAGTCTTCTACCCGGACTTTGGGAAAATTTAAGATAGGACGGGCGGTATAGTCATGTTAACTTTGAGGGAGTAATCCCAAAAAAGGAGACATGAGATCCCCCACTCAGTGGAGGCCCCTTTGACTGTAGTGTCGTTTACCGAGTAATCGGGAAGACGTACTGCTTTCGACCTGGGAGCCTGCTGAAATTGAGGACCGTAGATTACCTAACCCATCTTGGCCTTTTAGGTGTAGTGCAGAAGCTATGACGGAGTAATTCGGAAGTAGTTGTCACGCGATACTACACTCAGACGAGTTTTTCCTGAGAATATTACTAATTACCGAGTTAATCGGGAAGTTGGTTATATTCGAAGGAAGGATGTAGACTCTGGGAACCTCTTAGAACCTTGTTCGGCAGGTGATAACCGTTAGTCCATACCTTATGGGTTGTACCTTTGACTCTAGGCTCGTGACTCTGAACCATGTGATCCTGTTATTGTACAGTGCATTGCATAACATTGCATATCATTTTCATCCTCTGCATCATTCTGCATACATTCAGGTTGTTCAGGATCTTATTCCCAGTTGCTTCTTTCTTCCAGTTAGTCGTCTATCGTCAAGCTGATTCCTCAACACAACTACGGGACTAGAGATGCTATCAGATTGAGAATGGAAAACCAAGAACAACACAACATGGAAGTCAGAATGGAAATTGATGAGTTGAAGTCAGGCATGGCCAAACTTACTAAGATGATGCAAGTTCTAATTTCCAGAGGAGAGCCACCTCAAAGGACTGTAATATCTGAAATCCAAACTGCTGTTGTTGACACTCAACCTATCCAGCATACATCTACTGCATGGCAAGAGTTTGGGTTACCTCATAATTACGCTCCGCCTATTGCAATTACTTCAATGGTTGGCCAGTCTTCCCGACCAGTCTTTCAGGCTCCAGCTTTCACTGAACCTCAGCCAATCGTTCATACTGCTTCTCGTCAACCTGCTGCACAAGCTACTTTTGGGAACCCTCTCTTTGAGTACCATGCTTCCAGTCCTCGAAGTGTGAGCCAAGGAGACTTTGGTGAGTTTGAAGAGTTCAAAGAACAGTATCAGACTTTGGAGAAGAGACTCAGAGCTATGGAAGGAAATGAGTTCTTCAATTTTGATGCTAACAACATGTGCCTAGTTTCTGATCTGGTTATGCCTGCAAAGTTCAAGACTCCTGAGTTTGAGAAATACCGGGGGCACACTTGTCCAAGAAGTCATTTGGTGATGTACTTTCGAAAGATGTCTGCTTACACCAAGAATGACAAGCTGCTTATCCATTGTTTCCAAGATAGTCTGAGTGGAGCTTCATTAAAATGCTATATGGGGCTTGAGAAAGGTCGTACCCAATGCTTCCAAGATCTTGTTGATGCTTTCATAAAGCAATACAAATACAACCTTGACATGGCACCTGATCGTCGTCAACTACAAAATATGTCTCAGAATGAGAAAGAATCTTTCAAGGAGTATGCACAACGATGGAGAGAACTGGCATCTCAAGTTGAACCGCCTCTGGAAGAGAAAGAGTTAACTGGTTGGTTCATGGACACTTTATCCCCTTTCTTTTGGGAGAAGATGATTGGTAGTGTGTCTTCCAGCTTCACAGACCTGGTGACTATTGTCCAGAGATTAGAAGAAGGAATCAAGAATGGTAAAGTGTCCAAAGCTGCTGAATCTTCTAATGGTGCAAAGAAATATCTTGGGAACTTTCAGAAGAAGAAATAAGTAGAAGCCAATGCTGTCTCGACTGAGAGAAGAGGACCTCGCTGTAGGCCTCAATACACTGATCAACCACAAGTAGCGGCTGTTACTCCTGCGGTCAATACTCAACCAGTTTAGGTCCCTCAACAACAGAATTTTGCGCATAATCAGAATTGGAATAGGGCTCAATTTGATCCCATCCCTATGACATACACTGATTTGTATCCTGCATTGGTGCAAAAGGGCTTGATTACAACTAGGCCTCTGATTCCTCGAAATCCTCCTCCAGCCGGGTTTAGATCTAACCTTCACTGTGAATTTCATCAGGGAGCTGCCGGTCATGATTTAGAAAGCTGTTATGCATTGAAAAACAGAGTGCAAGAATTGGTGAAAACCAATATGCTCACTTTCAAAGAGGCAGGTCCTAATGTTATCAACAATCCTTTGCCAAAACATAGTGTCTGAAGAATGAGCCGGGGTACCCTCAAGTCACTTCCTAAAGCTAGTGTTTCAGACAGGACATCTCATCCTTGTTACTGATTAGTCACTAAGCCATGTTTCTTTCTGTTTGCATTTTTCCTTATTTATGTTAAAATTGTTGCTTTCAAATTCCGTTTGTACTTTCATGTTAAGTTTAATGAAATGAGCATTGCAATGTTTTGATTCAAATCATTTTCATTTACTGCTTTCAAATACATTTCTCTTGTTTACTCCCTTTATCAAGCTTTTGTTTATGCAAAGATCTGAGGGAGGATGATGAAAATGAAATACCCATAATTGTTGCTGGTATGCTTTCGAATAAAACTTTGTTGAGGATATACATGCATTGTTTCAACTCCCAAACACTGGAGTAATAAGGAAGTTAATCCCTCGTTCACCCATTTGAGCCTAGAAGTTGGAGTTTCTTTCTATACAAAAAAACCGTAATCTTAACCTAGGGATGGGTAGTTCTCAGTTAATTTAGTTGTGCATTCAATTACAAGAGAAATCATGCGAGACACCTTTCAACAAAGGTCGCGATCAAGCTTTCCTTTGCACACATCAAGAAGTGTCAAAGATGCTCTCAAACAAAAAAATGACGAAGATGGTTCCCCGTAATCATTGAGCAAGGCAGTCATTATCTTTCCAAAAAAGAAAAATGAAATGAAAGGAAAAATCAAAAGAAAAATCCCGCTAAGTCAAAACCTATGAAGAAGAATTGGGCAAAAAACTGGGGCATCCCGCTGACTGTAATTCCAAATGAAACAGTTCAGGCAAAAGTTGGGAGTAATAAATTCAATTAGAAGAGGTCTTCAAATCCTCAAAATTCTCCACCAGAGTTGACAAATGTCCTAAAAACAACAAAAAGATGTAAGAAGAAATGACTGTCATTCTCAAGAATTCCTTAGCTTCTTAATCATCTTCATTGCTACCATCAGTGAAATTCCAAAATCTCTTGGAACCTGAATGTATAGTCTGAATTAACTAAACGTAGGAATGTAGAACATCACGAAGATTGGGTTGGGTACAAATAAACTTTGAGCCTTTATCCTTTATTTCTTAAACTGTGAACCTGACCACGTTACAACCCTTAAAAGACCTAATTGAAGCCAGGTTTATTTTGAAAGCATACTACAACAAGGTTGCGTAAACTGACTCCTATGATCTTTTGCGAATCATTTGTTTTGGTTTCATACCTTTGTTTTCACTTTAAAAGTATAAACCACTGTGTTTTAACCAATGATGCATTTTCCATACACCAGTAATATCATTTGATTTTGAATTCAAAACTTTTGCATGAACTGTGCATTAAAATTACCATGATTGAATAAACAATTTTTCTTGCAAACAAGCTTTCTTCATCAAGGAATTTCAAACAGCTGAGAAACTTGGTCAGTGACCCTATCAGGGGCAAGTATCTTCCAAACCCATTTGTGAATCAGTTCAAGATTTGCTGCTCAGTGCAATTTTTCTCAGATTTGGTTAGCCAGAAAATCATTATCAAGACTCAACCTAGGACATTATTTCTGATAATCATTTCAGAGCTGAAGCCAAGATCAACTCATTTCCAGCAACTTTCAACTGAAGCCATGATCAGTTTATCTTCAACAATCAGCTAATCTGGGACAAATCCCCAAGCAGCTCTCCATGTCCTTCCTCAGAAGATCATCAGTTCAATACAACTTACAAGTGTGACAAATTTTGGTTCAAGACATTTTTCTTCCCAAACAATTTGACAGAGTTCTCCGTGTTGAGGAATCAAACTTCCAATCTTACTTCCACAAAAGAGTCAAACTTCATTGTCGTAAACGTCAGCATTACATGCATAGATCATTCACATATCATGCATAAAAAAATTCACACATAATTCATAACAAGAGTGTTTCATCCTCATTTGCATTTCCCGGGGTCTTGTTGCAGTCGACATGTCACCTTGAGATCAAAGTCCAACTTACTTGGCACGTACCAAAGCAAACTTCAGTTCATCTGTCTCTCTTTCTTCCAATGCTAATCTTGGATGAGATGTTTCTCTCTTTCGTCCAATGCTAATCTTGGACATGTGGTCTCTTTTATTTCCATCCAAAGCCGAAATTGGATGTTGTTACCTTTTCCTTTATTCAAAGCCAGTATTGGATGTTGTGATCTTTTCTCTCGTCTAAAGCCAGTATTAGACGCTGAGTTTTCCCTTCATTCAAAGCCAGTATTGAATGTCAAGATCCCTTTCACTCATTCAAAGCCAGTATTGGATGTTGTGATCTTTTCTCTCGTCTAAAGCCAATATTAGACGTTGAGTTTTCCCTTCATTCAAATCCAGTATTGAATGTCAAGATCCCTTTCACTCATTCAAAGCCAATATTGGATGTTGTAATCTTTTATCTCGTCTAAAGCCAGTATTAGACATTGAGCTTTTCTTTCATTCAAAGCCAGTATTGAATGTCAAGATCTCTTTTTTACATCCAAAGCCAGTATTGGATGTTGTTACCTTTTTCTTCATTCAAAGCCAGTATTGAATGTCAAGATCTCTTTCACTCATTCAAAGCCAGTATTGGATGTTGTGATCTTTTCTCTCGTCTAAAGCCAGTATTAGACGTTGAGTTTTCCCTTCATTCAAAGCCAGTATTGGATGTTGTGTTTCTCTTCCGTCTAGCGTCTTTCCTGGATGACTCTGATGTAGCTTCATATTTGGTCTCATCCCACATCTATTGTTCTTCTAGATGTTTCTGATTGTCTTTTCCAGCGAGTTGCTCGCCTCATTCAATGCCATTCTTGGATGTCGCTGCTTGCCTTCTCGAGTTTTATCTCTTTTTTCCAAGTATTGATGGTTACTCTTTGTCACCCTGACAGATATCCAGAAATATCTTGTTGTTTCCTTAGCGTGTCTTTCCACGTCATTTCATCTGAACTACCATAAGTTTCCAGTTTCGAGTCTTTCCATATTCCCACAGAGTCTGTCTTATCTCATACATCATTCAAAAATATATATGTCAAAAAAGAGTCCATGCATTCATTCATAACATATGATATCATTTCATTGCATCAGGGACAAAATTCAGGTCTGTTTGTATTTAATTACTTTCCGCCTATCTGGCTGAAAGATAATTAAATAGGGGCAATTGTTGTACCCTAAATTTCCCCCCTAACATTTTCAGTCGCACTTTCATACCATTTTTTGTCATTTGGTCATAATCATTAATAAATAGCATCATTCATCACATTTGCATCCTATCTTTAAGTTTGCTCTTGTGTTGTTGACTAATTTCTAATCAAAATACAAAAAAATATTTGTCTTTGTCTTTGCATATTTGTGTTTTGTAGGTACCGAGTCGAAGCATATGGCAAATAAGGTTTTCCGGTATTATTTCCCTAAAATCTCTATTTGCAAAGAAAAAGGATTAAAAATTTTCATTTTTTCACTGTACAATCGATTGCTCCTAGAGTGAAATCGATTGCACAAAGTGAATTTTGCGCAATTTTTGGAAAAATACACTATGCAAATCGATTTGCACAGCGTGAAATTTGAAAAAAAATTAGCATTTTAAAATTGTCAAATTTTGACTCCAATTTTTCTTCATTTTTGAAAGATGTATCATTAATTCAAATTTTAGTGCCAATTTTTCATTTTTAAGAAGAATTATCACTAATTCAAATTTTGGCTCTAATATTTAAAAGAATTATCATTAATTTAAATTTTGGCTCTAATATTTGAAAGAATTATCATTAATTCAAATTTTGGCTCCAAGAATCAATTACCAAATTACCACTAATCCCAATCCTAAACTCTATAAATAGAGCCCTCATTTCATTCAAATTTCAAGCTTTTGATAGCCAAATCCACCTTGCTAAAAAATCTCTCAATTCTCTCCATCTACCAAATTCACTCAAAGCTCCATTTTCAAAAGGCTAGTAAGCTTTGCATTGAAGCTTACTAATCTTTGAGCTAAACCTTCATCCAAACACTTTTTCTTCATCAATTATCTACATCCAAGCTTGGTCAATTGATTCTTGTGGTTAAATTGAAGCAAATTCTTGAAGTTGTTTTGATAATTCTCTAGATCTACCTTTGGTAAGTTGGATAATTCATCTTTCACAATGTGATCTCTTGTTGATCTTTGGGTTTGATTCTTTGAGCATTATTTTGTGATTCCAATGGTGTTATTTTCTCATAATTTGATGGAATTTTCGTGCTCAATTGGATCCATGATCATAAGGTGTTTGATGGAAAGTTTGAACAAGAAATTGCCCTTTTAAAATGTTGTTTTTGCTACTGTAACAGTGTGCAATCGATTGCAGTAACTATGCAATCGATTGCACAGAAGCGTTTCACACAATTTTTTTTGAAAATAACATTGTGTGCAATCGATTGCACATTTACTGCAATCGACTGCACAGGGACAAAATGCACTTTTTTGCCTTGTTTTGGGGCAGCTTTGATCCAAAATGATTTTTCTACTCACTCCTTTTGATTGTTGGTTTGGATTGCAATTTCAAATGTCCAATTTGTCTTTAAACTCAATGGACTTTGTGATGTAGATGAAGTTGGATAAATGTTCATCAATTCAAATCTACCTAAGAGTGAATTATTTAATTCATTTTTGGTGATTTGGATTAATTATATGTTTAGTGCTTTAATCCATCTATAGGAGTGGTTGAATTTAAAGATGAAAGAATTTTGAAATGGTGATCCAAATTAGCTTATCATTCCCCTCCCTATTCATCTTATCCCTTTCTTTTTTAATTGTGCTACATGTTAATGGATGTTGATCTCTATATCATTTATCCAAACATGAAGTACATAGATTGCTATTGACCGGCCTCAAAATAGGTGTGACTTCTATATAAGTCCAATTACGATTGCTTAACATAGCGCTAAATTTTGTCCCGATTCGAATAAATGATCATTCATGGCCCAAACTTATGATTGCAAGCCCAAGTATGTTAATTTGATCTCTTTGATCCAATAACCTTGAGATTCATTGTGTGGAGGCTTTGGTTCTACCAATCCTCTAATGGATCTACAACACCTTTGATCAACCCGGATCACTTAAACATCGTTGATCATTACATGTTGCCTTGTGAGAATTCCAAAATGGATGATATACTTGACAAAAAGCAAATGCAACTTGTTGTGTGGAGACTTTGGTTCTACCAATCCTCTAATGAGTTCCAAATGCAAGTTTCAAGATGCTCATCCAACTAACCACTAATTATTAACAATTAACTTTACTTTACACTTTTATTTTCATGCTTTATGTACCATTTACTTTTAGCATTTTACATTTCATGCTATTTTCATCTTTGCTCACTTGAGCATTTACTTTTATGTCATTTTTATTTTGCTCACTTGAGCTTTTCTTTCTTTTTAAAGACACCTAATAATCAACATGAACCATAAAAATCATTAATGATACTTGGACTACATGGTTACTATCCTTTGCATTATGGAGTGGTGGACTTCTTGGACTTAGGATTAGAGACCTTGCCCTTTTTGCAGACTTTGTGACTTTATTTTATATTTTGTCTGGAGTTCTTGAGGTTTACCTCAAGACATTGGGTTGTTTGTTTGTTTTGTGTGCAGGTTATTGAGATTACGATCTTTATTTGTAATCTGGAATTCACCCGTATACAGCCGTTACTCTGCCCAATTTTTGCGAAGACTTAAAACACTTGAAGTTTGGTTCTCTCAAGAGGTCTAGTATCTTTGCTTGCTTGGTTTCAATCCGAAGAATGGGAATTCTATATTGACTCATAATGTCAAGTATTGGCTTCTTGTTGGTTAGATGGTTCTTATCCCTAGCTTTTACCTTATGCTTTAGGATAGCCTCTTCTTCTCCTCCCATCTTCTTTAATTTCAAAAATCTTCTCCCTCCTTTTAAAAAAAACTCTTCTTGTTTTGAAACTTGAAACATTTTCATAATAAACTTAGACTTAGGTCCATGCATCTTCAAAATATTTTCATAAATAAATTTCAATCAATTTAATAATACCTTGACTTTTTTTGTGAGAAGACTAAAAGTCAATCAATCTCATTTCAAACCATTTTGCCACTTTGGCTTTTATCTTTAAACTTTTCTCAAAAGATTAGACTCTTGTCAATCCTTGTAGTGATTCAAACAACTATACTTCTACAATATGTAGTGAAGTGAGATATTTTCCACTTGGGTGTTGAGTGAGGCATTGTTGATTTTAAAATCCAAGCCATATCCTCCACTTTGAGATGATGCAAATTCTCCTTTCTCATGATTGTGGGTAGTAAGTATGTTTTTCACACGGACAATTACGATGATGTCTTATCTCATAAAATCAACCGATACACTTGTGTTTAAAATTTTTAAAAGAGGAACTACGTGTACCCTGATCCCCTATTGCATGAAAGGTGGTACGTAGGCACTAAAGGTTCGCAACCACGGTGGGTGCAAAAAATCATAAAAATATTTCTTTTCTCACCTCCACCATCCATTTTATATACAACACATTTTTATAGCCAAATATACAGATTTTACAAAGAGGTTCCTGCGGAGTACCATAGATGTTTAGGGTGCTAATACCTTCCCTTTGCATAACCAACCCCCTTACCTTGAATCTTTCCCCCTCTTTTTGGGTTATTCGCTCTTTTCCCATTCCTTTGGAAACAATAAAGCACGGTGGCGATTTTTATTTTGATTTGTATAAAGTCTAGTCAATCCAATGGCTTAGTCTTACACATTTCTACCGCTACAACCTCCACTGACAAATTTGAAGACTGTGTGGCCAGTTTGACTGTTGACGACGGGCTAGGCTTCTCTAGTGCTGATCTGACTCCTAGAGGAAGGAAACATAATGATACCCTGCACGTCTCTATCGAGTGCAGGAGCACTACTTTGGACCATGTTCTAGTGGATACAGGTTCTTCACTAAATGTTCTTCCAAAGAAGGCCCTTGACAGGTTAGATTGTGAAGGATTGACTCTAAAGCCTAGCAACATTGTTGTGAGAGCCTTTGATGGTTCTAAAAGAATGGTGCATGTGGAGGTGGACATCCCTATCAAAGTGGGCACTCAGACTTTTAATTCCACTTTCTATGTGATGAACATCCGCCCATCTTAATCCTGTTTATTGGGTCGACCCTGGAACCATGGGGTTGGTGCTGTGACTTCCACCTTACATCAGATGCTGAAATACCCAGTCAATGGGAAAATCATCATAGTTCATAGGGAGGAGGAGTACTTGGTAAGCCACCTGAACTCTTTCAGGTACGTTGAAATGGACGGCGAGTTCATTGAGACCCCCTGTCAGAACTTTGAGGAGGTTCCACAGACTATTGCTGCAACCAAGACCTCTGCCAGTAATCTAAAGACTACCAGGCCTCCATTGAAGATGGCTTCTCTGAAAGATGCTAGGGTAGCTGCTGAAGAAGGTGGGTGTACAATTTGGGGCCAACTTCTGGATATTCCCTACAAATCTGACAAATTTGGTTTGGGTTTTACATCAGGAGTTCAAAGGGCTGTTCGTCGTGCTCGTTCCAGAGGACCACCTCTACACATCAGCAATCATGGGGTTAATGCTTTGGAAGACAATGACGACGACTGTGACAAGGACCAGTGGATCTTCCCAACTGTCAGCGGAGGGCTCACCAACTAGAAGGCTAAAGACTTTGTGCCTATTACTTTTATTCAGGAGTAATTGTCTTTTTGTTTTTGGATATGTAATAATTGAATAATACAAACTCTAAAACCTTGTGTCTTACCCGAGGCACAATGGTTGTTTTGTGAGGGTTATCATGTTTCATTATCATATGTCATTAATAAAGCATTGGATGTTTTTACATATAAATTTTGTGCTCTTTGCCTTTATTTTCTGCTTTATCAAAACAGCTATGCTCTTACACACACTCACATATCAAAATGAAGATCCATATCCACTCTGGATCCCATTGACGACGGTTCTGCTATTGCTCATTATGACTTTGAAAATCCGATCAACCAAGCCGAGGTCGAAGGTGAAGAAGATTGTGGGGTACCAGGAGAGCTTTCCAGACTATTACAACAGGAAGAAAGGACAATACAGCCTCATGAGGAACCATTTGGGACAGTGAACTTGGATACTGAAGAGGACATAAAAGAAGTCAATGTAGCTGCTAACTTGGAACCCAGTGTCAAACAGCGGTTAATACAGATGCTACAGGACTATGTTGAGGTCTCTGCCTGGTCATACAAAGACATGCAGGACTTGACATCGATATTGTGGTTCATCGCCTACCTACAAAGGAGGACTTACCTCCAGTAAAACAGAAGGTTCCTTGTATGCGGCCGGATATGTCAGAAAAGATCAAGGCTGAAGTCATGAAACAGTTCAATGCCAGTTTCCTAGCTGTCACGTCTTATCCACAATGGGTCGCCAATGTTATTCCGGTGCCTAAGAAGGACGACAAGGTACACATGTGTGTGGATTACAGAGACCTGAACAGGGCAAGCCCCAAAGATGACTTTCCTCTTCTCCACATTGATGTTCTGGTTGACAACACCGCACAACATAAGGTATTTTCCTTCATGGATGGTTTCTCTGGATACAATCTGTTGTACCCCAAAATTTGCCCTCCCTTTTTCACAAGAAATCATGACCCTAGGGTTTTCTCTGATTTTTAAAGATTGGCTCAGGAATCGATCAAACAGACTTTTCTTTGGCAGTAAATCAAGAATCATGGTTTCTCTCGCATTTCTCAAAAGAAATTGAATCCACAGAAATTCAGTTTACTGTTACATTGTTTTCACACTTTTTCAAGTATGCTGAAAGGTTAACTGATTATTCTCAAGGCCTGATTATCTGGGATAAGAAATAGGAGCTGAGACTGCTATTTGGAATATCAAGACATCTGCTTGTTAATGGAATGAAAGGTTTGCCGGTTAATGGAATGCTTGCTTGTTTATTATACAATGCGTATTGTGATTGGAATACTGATGCAAGGTTACGAGACTGCAAAGTTTTTGATTATTTGGAATTTAAGTTATCTGGATTAGAATTGTTGAAATGCAGTTTCAATTATTTTGATTTGAGAGTCTTAAATAATTAAGTGAAGATGCAAGGAAGATTGGCAAGATATTTGACAGTAGAAAGTTTTCTTTTGGATAAAGACCTTTTTTTATTCATTTCAAATGTTGTTACAAAATTATTTGAATATTGTAAGTTTTACAACTTATAGTATTTAAAATAATAAATGTTACAATTAATGGAAAAGTCTATCTAATCTAAGCATAAGCCTCCTAAACTCCATTGCCCCATGCTCAAGGTCTCTTGCTTCCTCAGCTTCCTCTATCATCCAATTGGTGCTCACCTGAAAAAGACAGAAGAAAAGAAGATTAGTACAGTTAATTGAAAAGAATTCTAAAGTGAAAAAGAAAGAAAAAAGTCATCATTAAAATTGGCCTTCTGGAATCAGAATGCTTATTTTTCATCATGCTTTATCTTTCTCTCTGCAAATCACAAGAAGATTGCTCTTCTTGGTTCACAAAGAGAAAAGTAAAAAAGTACAAATGCAAGCATACAAAGCAAATTGAGTTTCAAATGCAACAGGCGCCAAAGCTGTCAAACATAAGCCAAACTATACCATTGCAACTCAACCAAAACATGGCAGCATACTAAGGTAAACTAAGGCAGCACAAACTGTCAAGCAACCAAGCATACTAAAGCAAAACCAAACTGAGTTGCAAAACAAGTCAAGATGCATTGCTAAAAATGGCATACAAAGTAAACTTGCAGCAAACTGCACTAAACTGCAGTAACCAAACTGAATGCAAAAAAAACTGTCAAGTAAGCCAACTAGATGCAAATTGTACAAGTACAGAAAATACAGCAGGCAAATGCAGCAGATAATGCAGAGGAAAACCAATTGACAAGTAAAAGACTTGTCAGAAGCCATCATCATTTTCCAGAGGCAATTTTTCAGAAAATAATAATAAAAAAGCAAAAATGCTTGTTTCATAGAGAGAGAAAGAGAGAAAGATATCACCTTGGGTGAAGTTTTTACAGTTTGGCAAAAGGAACAGGCTGTCACAAGTCAACAAAAGCCAAGAAAAATATAAAGACTAAAACTGCATAACAGAAAGGGGGGGGGGGAAACACTTTGTGAAAAAACCACAAAAACTCTTCAAATCAAACAGGCCAAGCTCCAAACCTGTAAAACAAAACACAGCCCAACCAAAACACCACAAACTCAGCAAGCCAAGCTTGCTCAAACCACAAACCACAAACAAGCTCCAAGCCTGTCAAGCTAACAAAGCCAACCAACCTGCATAACTTGCCAAACTGTTTGGCTAAACTGTGAAACCACAAAACCTGCATAATAGGCCAACAATTCCAAAACCAACAATTCCAAAACCTGCAAGATACCTGCAAGCCAACCTGCAAAGCCTAACCGAATTTCCTGGCCAAATTGTACAACATCAATCAAGCTGGCCAAACTGTAACAAGTTTACAAACCAACAAAACAAACTACAAACTGTAACCAGCTTGCCAAAACAAACTACAAAAAACTGCACAAACTGTAAACCCAGTTTAACCATCATAAACCAAGAAGCAAACAAAGTTTCAGAACATATTCATCATCAACATTCAGAAAGAGGAAGAGAAAATCAGAAAAGCAGCAAACAACAAGTTTCAGAACATATTCATCATCAACATCAAAGCCAAGAAGAGAGGAAAAGAGTTCAGAAGTAACCAACACCGTTTTCAGAATTTTTTCATCATCAAACATTAACAATCAGAGAAAGGAAGAGAGGTTCAGAAGTAACAAAAAATATAGTTTCAGAATTAAATTCATCATCAACGAAATCCATCAAAATCAGTTTCAAAATTTTTTCATCATCAACAACAAAGAACAAGAAGTTTCAGATCATCATCATTAACCAACAAATCAAGAGAAAGACAAAGATACCAGAAAAAACGCGCTTAGGCCATCATCTTCCTCGTACCTCCGACCACCAAGGAAGCGCCGCCGGTCCAACATCCCTCTCCCTCCATTTTCCAGAAAAAATCCCCAAGGTATGATTTTCTCAAACCCTTACTGCATATCAAGCATGTAAACACCATGGATTAAAACAAAATAACATGAACAAAGCGGAACAAACAAAAACAAACTGTAAAACGTGAACAAAAAACAAATTGTACCATTCAATCAAAACGCTGGATTGTTGCAAAGAGGATAGAGAGTGAGAGGGGGCGGCACTCCGTTAGCTAGGGTTAGGAAGAGAATTAGTGCGCTTTGTATGAGAGAGATGAAGAGGAAAGGATGAAGAAACGGCTCCGCTGTACAAGGAGCACGAACCCTAACGTTCCCCTAACCCTAATTTGTTCAAAAGATCTTGAGACCCCAACCAAAAACGAAACAAAGCTTTGCCTTGGGCCTGCCCAAACAACATGAGCCCAGATACATCTGCCAACGCGTGCCCCCCCCCCCCCCCCCCCCCCATTGTCCATACTGCCTTTTTTTTCTCTATGTTCATTATGGGCCTTAAACACATAAATCCCTAGCCCATCACTTTTTTTTTTAAATTTCTTTTCCTTTATTTTGATTAAACAAAATATTATTGTTTTGTTTTAATTTCAATTAATTTGTTTTATTTTTGTTAAATAATATATTGAACTTTTTTTAGTTAGTTTTATTTTCTTCTTTATTATCTAATTTTGTTTCACACCATGAAAACACCAAAAAAATAATAATAGAGTTTTTGCTTAAATTAAATTTTCTTTCTTTTAAGATTTTTTTTTTATATAATAAAACACAAAGAATAATAATAATTTTTAATCTTTCTTTTTAGAATAGATTTTTACTTGTTTATTTGTAAATTTATACATGCATCTCATAATTTATTGATTTTCCTTATTTTATAATTTGTTATAATTTATATTGAATTGCGACAATTCGATTTGGTTGTAACACATAATATTTGGACTTTATTATCCTTGTGAGATTCATCCCCATTTGTAAATAATTGTACCCCCATCCCCGGATACTTTTGTAATAGCTTAGAATTTTAATTATCGCACTTTATGCTTTCAAATATGCCATGACTAGAGATTAGGGTTTGTATGCGAAAATCTAAAATCAATCGCTAGATGACCTAATACAAGATCCAAATGCATGAAAATGACAAACACAATGCACACTTTCCCCTCTAGGGTAACCTCGCTTGTTACCTCGAAAAATGCAATCATGTCCCTCGAATATGAGACACTCTAGCAAATGCCCCTTCGATAAACAAAGATCGTAGTCCCTCGATGACCCTCAATGTTGACTTCGATAAAACGATCTCGTCCCTTACAAAATTGCTAGAGCGTCTCACAAGTTGCTTTCAATGATTGTATGCGATGACCCGCGCCTGTCCCGTTTAACATCCTAACACAAGGTTGTTCACCAAATGCAATGGTGAAATAACACTGTCAAAAGGGTTAAAAACATAAAGAAAGATCTTTGAGTAAAATAGGGTAGACAACTCTTAGTTACTTGATCAAAACTTGCAAAATATCCTTGATATTTTCAAACACACCTCACAACACAATTTCAAAACAAACTTTCTAACATTGAAACATATTTTCAAAAGACAAACACCGTTGTAAAACATTCAAACAAGAATTGTTACAAAGGTTGCCTAAACATGGCCTCTTTTCAAAACATTTTCAAAACCACACACAAAGCACCATTTCAAACAATTGAAAAGCAAAAGCAAGTGATCTAAAACAAGTAACTAAGAGCCCATGGAAAACCATGGATGAAAAGGGTGCTTGCACCTTCCCTTTTCATAATCTACCCCCCGAACCCAAGAAAACATCTCAAAGGTATTTCCTGTGCTTTTCGACCTTTCCTTTGGATAAAATAAAAAGTCAGTGGAGACTCTTGCTAAACCGCACAATTGCGAACACAAACGCAAAACCTCGAGTCAGTTCTCCCACCGTATCACACAATCGGATCAAAATGGAACTTGAGGAAATGAAGAAGACAACCTTTGTCACACAATGGGGAACTTTCTGTTACAAGGTTATGCCATTTGGGTTGAAGAACTCCAGGGCAACCTATAAGCGCGCCATGGTAGCTTTGTTTCATGATATGATCCATCGCAAGATAGAGGTATACGTTGATGACATTATAGCCATGTCTCAAACTGAAGAGGCGCATCTTGATCACCTACAAAAGCTATTTGACCGGCTGAAGAAATACAAACTGAGGCTAAACCCGAATAAGTGCACTTTCGGAGTAAGATCCGGTAAGCTCTTAGGTTTCATTGTCAACAACAAGGGCATTGAAGTGGATCCTGCAAAGGTCAAAGCTATACAAGAAATTCTAACTCCTTGCACTAAGAAGAAAGTTAGAGGATTCTAGGGACGCTTAAACTACATAGCCATATTCATTTCACATCTGACCGCTACTTGTGAACCAATCTTCAAATTACTTAAGAAAGATCAAGCAGTGAAGTGCAATGGCGATTTCTAGTACGCCGTTGACAAAATCAAGGAATACCTTCAAGTGCCTCCAATTATGATGCCTCTAGTTGAAGGAAGACCTCTGATCATGTACTTAACGGTATTAGAGAATTCAATGGGGTGTGTGCTGGGGCAGCATGACGTGTCTGGTCGAAAAGAGCATGCAATATACTACCTTAGAAAAAAGTTTACTAACTGTGAAACAAGATACTCACTGCTCGAGAAAACTTGCTGCGCTTTGGCATGGGCTGCTCGCCGACTAAGACAGTATATGTTGACCCATACTACTTTGTTGATATCTAAAATGGATCCTATCAAATACATCTTTGAGAAGCCCGCTCTCTCTGGAAGAATAGCAAGATGGAAAATGATCCTGACCGAGTACGACATTCAGTACACAACCCAAAAAGAAATTAAGGGAAGTGTACTAGGTGATCATTTGGGCCATCAGGCTGTGGATGACTACCAATCCACGAATTTTGAGTTCTCGGATGAGAACATCATGCTAGTAACTGATTGTGAAGAACCTGGACCAGATGAAGGACCTGAAAAAGGATCCCGATGGACTATGGTTTTTAATGGATCTTCCAACGCTCTTGGCAATGGCATCGACACTGTGATTATATCTCCTGAAGATTGTCATACTCCTTTCACTGCCAGGTTATGTTTCAATTGTACCAAAAATATGGCTGAGTATGAAGCATGTATCATGGGTCTCAAAGATGCAATCGATTTAAGGATCAAGTTTTTAAGTGTGTTTGGAGATTCGACTTTGGTAATTATCCAAATCAAAGGAGAATTGGACATGAAGCACCCTAACCTCATCCCATCCAAAGAGCATGTGTTGACACTAATCCCATACTTTGAAGAAGTTACCTTCGAGCATTTTCTATGAGAGGAAAATCTATTAGCAGACGCGCTAGCTACGATTTCATCCATGTTCAAGGTCAGGTGGGATAATGAAGCTCCTCAGATCACTATTGAAAGGATGGATGAGCCAGCATACTGTCACGAGATTCATACTGAAGAAGTAATGGACAAGCCTTGGTTCCATGAAATCAAAAGATATCTCGAACTCCAAGAATATCCTGAGGGAGCTTCAGTCAATGATAAGAAGTTCTTAAGAAGGTTCTCCTCCAAGTTCTTTCTCAGTAACGGGATCCTCTACAAGCGCAATCATGATTCTACCTTACTTCGGTGTGTAGACAGAGTGAGGCAGAAAGGATCATGGCAGACTTACACGAAGGTACCTTTGGCACTCATTCCAGTGGGCACTCAATGGCTAAAAAGATCCTACAGGAAGTATACTACTGGTCCACTATGTAACCAAATTGCTATTAGCATTCGCGGACTTGTCACAAATTCCAGATCTATGCTGAAAAGGTACACGTGCCTCCGGTTCCTCTGAACGTCCTGACTGCTCCGTGGTCGTTCACAATGTGGGGCATCGACATGATTGGAGAAATCAGACCAACAACTTCCAATAGGGACTGCTTCATCCTGATTTCCATTGATTACTTCATGAAGTGGGTCGAAGCAGCTTCATACGCTTTTGTTACCAAGAACGTTGTGGCCTGATTTATCAGACATAACATCATTTGTCGGTACGGTATCCCAGAAAGAATCATTACAGATAATGGTACCAATCTCAATAATACTATGATCATTGAGCTTTGCACGCAATTCAAGATTCAGCATCATAACTCTTCTCCTTATCGGCCGAAGATGAATGGTGTTGTTGAAGCTGCTAACAAAAACATCAAGAAAATCATACAGAAAATGACGGTGATATAAAAAGACTGGCATGAGATGTTACAATTTGCTCTTCATGGTTACCGCACCATAATGCGCACATCAACAGGGGAAACTCCTTTCTCTTTGGTATACGGTATGAAAGTTTTCCTACCCATTAAAGTACATATCCCTTGGTGATGACCTTCCACACCTGGTAAACGCTGACATAGTTAAAAGATACTACGCCTAAACAAAGACCCACTAAGTCAATTGGCCTAGGAAAAAATTAGGGCATCCCAGTGAACCAAAAGAGTTCGGGAAAAAATTAGGGATATACATAAAAAAAATCTGTACACCCGACAAGTCGAAAACCTGAAAAGGCGGTTTGGGAAAAAAGGGTATCCCGGTGGACTGAAAACCCGAAGGGGCGGTCCAGGCAAAAGTTAAGGATTTAAAGCGTATAACTATGTCCCGTTAGATCACCTTACAACCAATCTTCAGTATCAACTATCAAGCTCAAGTGGTACTAATCAATCCAATCAGCTTTGGACAAGCATCGAATGGGATGAGACACTCAAAGACATAAAGGCAATAGCAAAATTGGAACTCAATGGGATTATTTCACATAGCTATTTTTCCTTGTATATTATTTTTGTATAAATTCCATTCTTACAATGACATTCTCTTACTAGGATGTTTGTATCCTTATACAAAAACACTTATTTCAAATACAAAACTACTTCTTTGAAAGTTGCAAATTTCTGTTTTTATTTTTGTTTTGTTTTGTGTGCAAAAACGTCTAGTGATTATTTTTGAACATATGCATTTGAACATGATTATTGCTTACAAATATACACCTAAAAACAGAAAGGAAATTACTAATGACTTTAAGAAATGGGACAATATTTAAGGGCCATCCACAAGATCCCCACAAATATCTTCTCTGGCAGATACCCTCTCCAACAGGTACGAAGGCATATGCATTCTACTGCATGGTCCCTGCCATATTCTCAGCAAATAACCTATGGATGTCAGTTGTTCTCACATCCCCAGCATAGCAAAAATCCCCAAGTACTGCTCCAAAATCCCTAGTGAAGTCACCAAGCTTCTCAAGATTCTCCAACAGGATTCCAACAAAATCCCCAAGCAGTTTATGAAGTTCACTTTCCACAACAAAGTTTTGTAAATCTCAAGTAGTTTATGAAACCTTATCCCTAGTAGAGTTTATTTCTCTAGCTACGGAAATTCATCCCTCAACGGAGTTTATTTCTCCAAATTGGTGAAATCTTTCAACAGAGCTTGGCTGAATCATTCTCAAACAGAAGTCGAATATTCTCGGCAGAAAAAGGGAATCATCAACAAAGTTATATCCATTCATCATCGCCAGCAGAAATTGAAGAATCACTTTCTTCACTTGCCAATAGCAGTCTGGGTTTTAGCTTCTCAGTACTCTTCAGCAGCAGTCAAGGATTTATTTTCCAGACAAAGATCCTGCACAACAACATTACATGTTCATACATCATGGCATGTGCATACAATTACATATATCATAGTCGCATTTATTTTGGGATCATCATGCAATTCATACATCATGACATCACATGAAACTAATTTTACCTTTTTAGGTTAAATTAGCAAACAGACAAATGATATCAACTTTTACAAACAGGTCAAAGATTAATACCCCAAACCAGACGGGAAAACTATCTGTACAACCAAGTGGTATGAACTCCCGAAACAAGACAGGTTTACTACTATCTACACGAATAAATTGAAGATTAACACCTGAAACCAGATGGGAAAACTATCTTTATTTCTCTAAGGTCAAAGATTAATACCTGAAACTAGACATGACGACTATCTCAATGACCGACAAAAGCAAGTTCCGGATTAATACTTGTAATAAGCCAGGACAACTATTTGTAAACAAACTGATTGCAGATTAACACCCGAAACCAGACGGGAAAACTATCTTTTCTCTAAGGTCAAAGATTAATACTTGAAACTAGACATGAAAACTATCTCAACGAATGACAAAATCAAGTTCTAGATTAATACTTGTAATAAGCCCAGACAACTATCTGTGAACAAACTGATTGCATATTAACACCCGAAACCAGACAGGAAAACTATCTTTTCTTAAGTCAGATTAATACCTGAAACCATCCATGACAACTATCTCAATGATCGACAATTTTCAGATTCCAGATTAATACCTGAAGCCAGATAGGACAACTATCTGTGAACAAGCTGATTGTAGATTAACACCTGAAACTGGACATGAAAGCTATGTACATGACCAGACAAAGCAATCTTATACAGGTTTCTTCTTAGACAGTCTAACACAGGCTCATCTTGAAGGAGCCCTACACAGGCTCTACATCTCCAGGTAACGGTTAATTCCATTATCCCCAACAAATCACTGGTAACCTGGATTTCAACCAGGATACAACAAACTATCATTTCTCCAAAGATAACTCCCCAGTAGAGTAAGGGACAATTGAAGTTCATAGACTCTATTCCCCACAAAGTTTTCCTCAAGTAGGAGAACAATAGCAATTAACATTCCCCAGTGGAGTCCTCCTCAGACAGTAAGAACAGGAATTCCCTACAAAGACACCTCTTATAAAGTCAGCATCTACTTTGGATGTCATCTGTAAACCAATATTCGACGACTCTTTGTCATCTCCTCCAAATGGAATCAGTAAGCCCATTCCTTACATCATCAATCATCAGTGTTATTTCATGCAAGTTCAAATTTCTGGGCACTTTAGTGTTCAATCATCTTCCACCTTCAGATCACGAAAGGCAGATAAGCCAATCTAAATCCTCAGGTTTAAGAAGATTGAACAGGGGTAGCTGTTGTACCCCAAAATTTGCCCTCTCATATTTTCCCAAGATTTTTCCCTTACATGGTGGTTACAAACACTTGTTTAAAGAAAGAGGAAATTTTTGAATCTTAGCAAAGTGTCTTTCGATTGGCAGTTCAACAATGTCATTCGATTGGCAGATAAATAGTGCCCTTTCGATTAGCATAACAACAAGTTTTGACTGAGCTTTTAAAATCCTTAGATACAAGCTTAACTCACTAGTCTTCGATTGGGCATTTAACACCCTTCGATTAAGTTTTGGTCTGCAAGTCTTCGATTGATCTTCGTTTTCCTTTGAAATGGCTCCCTTCGATTCAGAAAGAAGGGGATTTCCTTTGGGCTTCTTTCATTTGAAGCACCTCTAGCTTCTTTCGTTTGGAGCATCTCTAGGCCTCCTTCGTTTGAAGCGCCTTTGGTTTCTTTTACACATGCCCCATTTGGACAAATGGCCTGCATGCCTACCTGCACAAGACATACATTTTCTTCATACCTACAAGGAAAACACCTACTACATGCCTGCCTGCACAAGGCAGGAACTTCCCTCATGCTAAGTTTTGACAACCCAATTTCTACACTATGGCATTCCAAAAGTCCATTCGAAGGACGCATATTGTTGGCCATTCAAAGAAGCTGAATCAGAGCCATTCGAAGAAGCATGCAAGAGGTCCAATAGAAGGGCAAGGATTGAAGGCATTCGAAGAGGTCCAAAGCATGCATAGAGATTCCATTCAAAATGGCCATGCGAAGGACACACTAAAGGCCCATTCGAAAGGTACACCAGAAGGACCATTTAAAGACCCAGTCGAAAGAGGCAACTTGAGCCCAGTCGAAGGCTACACAAATAGGCCCATTCGAAGGATGCATGGGAGGTCCAATTGAAGGATAGAGACTGGGGGTATTCGAAAGCCAAAATTGTCCACATTTATTCAAATTTCAAAAGAGGAAAAGATCCCTTGTTTTTAGCCACAATTACTAAACTTCATTCATGGCCTTGAAAACGTTTGTTTATGGAAGTTAAACTTTTGTATTCTTGTCCCCCCCCTCCTACTATATATAAGAAGAATGCTTGCAAGCCAAAAAAACATATATACATTGGAGATACGCTGCCCACAAACCCACCAAAAGTTATCAAAATTTTCATAAGTGATCCAAGTCAAAGCAACCCTTAAACAAAGGTACCCACGCCCAGAAGTGCCAAATCGAAGGTACCCACATCCAGAAAGTGCCAAATCGAAGATTCCAACTATTGGTAAGAGAGGGTAAAAGATCAAACTTTGTATTTGCATAACACATCCGCATTTATTATTTCATTCGATTTGATATTCAAGACTAAAGACCTGGGTTCGATCCCAGGTTTGCCTTTGTTCTATTTCTAACGCTTGTTGCAGATCCAACATAAATAAGGCCAGAGCGCACAAAATCGAAGAACCTGGGTTTGGCACCCAGGTCATGTCTTTCATTTTTTGCTAACATGTTTGCATATGTAGCATCCTCACAAGTGATCCATCAAGCAGTCCCCAGCAACTCCCTCTAGCTACATCTTGCCATTGGATCGAAGGGTGACACCCTTCATAGAATCGAAAGGCAACTTCTCCCTGGATCGAAGGACCCCCTCACTCTTTCATATTTTATTTTTGTTCTTTTTGTTATTTCTTTATTGATCCTGTTTATTTAAATTAATCTTAAATCAAAATCACAAAAATATTAGGATAGTTTTTATTAATCAAATTAATTTACAAATAAACTAATTAATTATTTTCACATTTTTTCTCTCTTAAAATTAAAATTAAATAGACTTAGGCTTTATTTTCTTTTATACTAAAAACAACAAAAAATATTTCTTTTCTTTAGGATTTTTAGACGTCTTTTCTACTTCGCGCGCATTTATTTATTTTTGTATTTTTCCATATTATTGTATCTGCCTACTGAATGTAATAGATTAAAACTAGGACATTTTACTGCTTTATCCCCTCTCATTCTTGTATAATGTAAACCCCCTTCCCAGAGCATTGTAATAGCATAGATTTAAATTCCTACACTTTAATATTCTGCAATGTATTAACTGCTAGTAATTAGGTGTGTATGATAAGACTAATAATCAAGCGCTAGAAAACTTAACAAAAAAGACAAAAAAATAACTGAATTGAATCAATTGCACATATGCACCTCTAGGATACCCCACTTTGGTTGCCTTTAAAAAAACAGTCACGAGGCAGGAATGCTTTAGCAAAGACCCATAAATCAAAAGATCATAGTCTCTCGATAACCCTACAATTGCCTTCTCGATAAATGATCTAGCTCCTAAATAAAATTGCTAAAGCATCTCCATAAATTGCCTTTGTGACTGTAATGTCCCTTTCGAATGTCCCTCATACATCCAACAATAGGGCTACCTACTCACTAATAGTAGGATAGCACTGTCTAAAGGATAGGAGGAAAAGAATGACCCTTTTCGAGTATAAAAGTAGATAGCAGTTAGAAGTTTGCTCAAAACATCTTTGCACTTACACAAAAAATTACTTTTCAAAAACATTTCCAAGACACTTTGTATACTTTCTCCACATTCTCGAGAAACATTACAAAGTCTGCCATACCAAAGCATTTTAAAAATAAGCTTTCAAAACACACAAATCACAAAGGTATTTTAAAAATGAGCAAACCTATAAGAGCCCGTAACGGATGGAAAAGGTGCCAATACCTTCCCTTTCTATAATCTACCCCCTTACTCAGAAAATCTCGAAAAGGACTTTTTCTGTTCTTTTCACCCTTTCCTTAATTTGGATAAAAGAAAAGTCGGTGGCGACTCTTGCTTACCGCAACATTTACGAATACAAAATGCAAAATCAGTATATAAACAGTTGGTTCTGCCACCGTATCACACTCATGCATGGGTCTGGAATACTATATAACATCATTGATAGTCTCTTAGTATTATCTAGTTTTAGTGTTGTTGTTTCAATACTGCCCTGGATGGTAGAAAAACTTCCTTTCATGCTTGTACGATCGATAACTTTCTGTAC
The DNA here is from genome assembly GCA_948472305.1 of Vicia faba. Lineage (NCBI taxonomy): Eukaryota > Viridiplantae > Streptophyta > Magnoliopsida > Fabales > Fabaceae > Vicia > Vicia faba. Next base: position 390,768,276 of record OX451740.1, on the reverse strand, counting down.
TACATTATCATGAATTTGCAACTAATTTGAATTTGTGTAGCTGAGTAGACCCAATAAATTCAATTTATGCATTATTAAAACAATAGAAAAATATACAAAATTAAAATATGCAAACAATAATAACAACAACATACAACACCATTTTTTTAAACTTATACATATACCTCAAGAACACCGCGAGTACACTTCTTTGACATCCTCTCAAGATCCTTCTCATTCGACTTCTTTCAGTTCTCCTCAGAAATCATCACTCTCTCCTCTTGCTCCTTCTGGATACTCTCTCGCACCTTCTGCAACTACCTCTCCCTCTCCTCCTGCAAAATCCTCTACCACTCCTCCACCCACCTCCTATCTCATCCTCCAACATCCTCTCCCGCTCCTCCATCCACTTCTCATTTTCCTTCCCCAACTTATAAGAAACAATCTCTTCAATCTATCTCTTACGGTTTACTCCTCTAGGTGATTTAGATGGTCCAAAAAATAACTTGAAGCCAACACTTCTTCCAATCCCACAAACACACCCATTATACTCCTCAGTTCTAATCGCTTCTACCATGATGTCACGAAGATCTTGTGAAAGGAAGAGGCCGGATTTAGCTTGTCCAACAAGATCATCCTACAGCACATATGAAATTTCATCTTTACCAAATTGATTTAACTAAAATAAATATTGTTGAAAAAAGTATCAACTTATAATCTTTTGAGCCACTTCACGTGTAGCATCTGATGTGAACACGCCGTCTTTTCTTTGATGCGCCCTCTTCCATTTCTCGCGATCAAGACTTATAGAATCTCCTAGCTCTTCCTCCCTTTGTTTTCTTTTTTCTTGAATCATCTTCTTTTCATGTTTTTGATATTCTTCACGAGACAATCTATGTGGATAGATATTTCTATCTTGATTTTCCTTTCCTTTTTGGCTCTTGGCGAAGAAGCCGGGAATGGAGCTAGACTCTACAAATTTCTCTCAATCATCCTCATCAATATATGAATACACCTTATTTGGAGGATTATCTTTATCACTTGGATAATGAATATAATCATGGGTGAACTATGTCTTGAAGCTCTTCCGCTTTACTTCTACCTTGTAACACAATGTAACCCATAAAATACTTAGCATGTTCACCATAAGCCCAGTCGGTTTCTATATCAACTATAACCGGATAAAGAACACCACTTTCATGGGCTTTTTCACCTTGGTATAAATTGTGGCACCTCTAGTTTTTTTTTAAATATTTTGTATTAACAGAGGTTGTAACAGATTTTGTATGCAAGGAGCTTGTCGAACCGACCATGACTATCAAGAACAAACTAACGTAGAAACAAAATGATCAAGAGACAAACTAACATAGAAACAAAATGATCAAGAGACTATTTCAGTGAGAAAAAAATGATAAAAATGTTTTAGTGATATATAAATCGTTTCAATAAAGAAGAAACTGTTGTGAAAATGAATACATGTTAAGAAAATGACGTTTGATGAATATCTATGGGAAGAGCTCAACTTGAATTTTGTTTGCAATGATGAAAATCGCCTAGGCTTTTTTTACAAAGTAAGAGTGGCGAAATGACGGTTGAGCATTGATGGGTAAATGCAACGTTAGAAACTAGATAGTAGTCTGAAGTATTTCATGCAAAATATGTGACACGTTAGTTTTAAATTAAAACCGATATGATAGTATTAGTTAAAAATAGAAAATATAAAAAAGCACAATAAGACCATATTCTTGGAATTCATTATATATATATATATATATATATATATATATATATATATATATATATATATATATATATATATATATATATATATATATATATATATATATATATATATATATATATATATATATATATATATATATATATATATATATATATATATATATATATATATATATATATATATATATATATATATATATATATATATCAAGTTGATTTTTGGTTAAAACCGAGGGAATCGATATGCAAAATAAAAAAAATTAAAATACACTTTTGAAAATATAAAATTGAAAATATTGATGCAACAAATATTTAATCTTAGTTGGATCAAGTAATCAAGGTTAATACGGATAAAAAATAAAGAAAAAAAATTAACAAAGAAAAAAAGGGAAGTTGGAAAGGCGCCAAGAGAGAAATACTAAATAAACTATTGAAAATAAACTTATAATGAAGTGATTGGTATTCGAAGCGAACTCCCTTATAGCTATAATCCCTCGAGTTTTTTAAAAATCGAGGGGAAAATATTGATTTATAAAAAATAAAACATGACTTGCCCAAGATCTAAAACCTCGTTTTTTTAATGTCCGAGGTGAAAGTTCCTTCATAAAAAGCCTAATTTGTTATAGTGACATTAGCTTAACATGCATAAGTTTCTATAAATACAAGGGGATTGCTTGTGTATGAATTAACTTATTAGTGCATAGTACAATAGAGTTAAAAGATGTAATTCTATAATGGTATCATTCACCCTCTATGATCCCTTTCTCTCTCGAACTACCCTAACCAAATTTTAGTTACAGTTAGAATCACTAATAAGGACTGTAACTACCTTTTCTTCATTTTTTCACCATGGTCGAACCTTTGCATCTTGCTGCAACAACATTGTCAGAAAGTTTAGTGCCGAGTTTTCCAGTCAATTCAATGAATCACTCGTCTTCCTCAATTCAATTTGGGCCAGTTATTTCCATCAAATTGCATGATAATAACTACATGCTCTAGAATCAACAAGTTAAAGGTGTGATCCTTGCATAAAGAATGCACAAGATAGTGGTGGATCTTCAGATTCTGCATAAATTCAAGACAGAGCAAGATCGTGTTGAAGGAAAAGTTCCACAAGAATGTGAGGAGTGGATAGTAAAGGATTGAGCCATCTTCATATAACTTTGTTCCACTATTTCTGAATTTGTGTTACCTCATATGTTATTTTGTAAACATGCTTTTAAAATTGGTTCAGTATGGTAAGCTTGTGGACGACGAGTAGGTCCCCTAACCAGCCCCATGCACCTTAATTACCTTTTTTGTAGTATGCCTTTTTCTAGAGGATTCTGCAATCACTTAGTTTTCTCAATATTTGTGGATCTTGTCCCTACTTGTACACGCACATTTTAATTTTAAACCATTCACAACTCTCTCTAAGGAGATAGTGATCTTTATGTGTGGGTTTAGTACCTTTGGTCGCCCTAGATGATACGACTAGAGCACTTTATTATGAACCCATCATGCCTGATCACCTAAGACAATGACAAGGATTCATATATGAAGGTCCAATGTGTTTAATCACCTCAAAGTGCGGCAAGGATCCTAATAGGGGTCCATAATTTTTTATCGTCTCAAAGGGAGACAATGATCTATCTATAAGGATCTAACATGTTTTATCGCCTCAAAAGGGTGTAAAGGATCCCTTTATGAATATATAACATGTTTTATTTAATCAACGGGCAAAAATGATCCCTATATAAAGACCCAACATTTTTTTATCATCACAAAGGGTGATAAGGATCTCTCATAGGGGTTCAACATTTTTATCACCTCAGCGGGAAGCAATGATCATTAGGGGATCCAATGCTTTAATCGCCTCAAAGAGAAGTTTTCGTCGGCTTCATGTAGAGAGAAAAAAAGGAAGACAACAACAAAAATATCTAAGAAGTTATAAAGAGAAGAGCCTTATTAAAAACCCTTTTCCTCTCACTAGGCACAAGTGAAAAGCATGGATCCACAAAAAAGCAACTTGTATTACAAATGACAGAGATACAACACTTGTATGGTCACAAATAATAATAATAAAAAACAAAAAATTATAAAATAAAAAATGCATTAGGGGACTATTACGCTGAGGCTTCAGTTTCCTATCTTCTTGCTATTCTAAAGGGGAGCTTTTCCACCTTGACAAGCTTCTTCTGGCGGCTTGATTCTCGAACCAACTTTCCTTGTATTCACTCCTAGAGTTCAAACTCTTTTTCATTTTGAGACTCTCTGTTAGACTAAGACACCATACTAGAGGGGGATGAATAGATCCCCAAATAGAAATTACCTTTCAAAATGATTATTTAAAACTTATTTGAAAAACAATGTTAAGCGGAAGGATTTTGGCATAGATCAACATAGTAGTCTAAACGAACCTAGTTATTGGAAACTCAGATATGCACGAGCCATATGGAATTAATCATAATAATAAAATCAATCAACATAATAATATCTCAATTAACCGTTTAATATTCAACACAAAGGTTTGCTTTTTCCAATGAAATCATATTAAAAACATAATATGACAATTTATCGAACATGAGGTGCGCAATCAATTTTCAGAATTTTCTTTGAGATTTGTTGATATGTAAAAGCACTTATAATTAAAGTGATTATAAACAAATCAACAAAACAATTTAAACTTTAATAATAATAAAAAATTCTATACGAATCAATTGATCAAACAACACATTAAACACATTGCATATAGAGAGTAAATGAAAGTAAGAGATAAATATATCAATTTTCCTTTGAGTTAAACAAGCTAAATAATTTGTCAAACACTTGGCATGCAATCAAAGTTTCATAATTTTCCTTTGTGTTGTGTTGATATGAAAAGGTACTTATAATCAAAAGTGATTATAAGCAACTCAATGCACAATTCAAAACAAAAACAGTTTCAGAAAATTCTTATGCATCGATAAATTAGTCAATGCTGTTTGAAAAATCGATATATGAAGATTAGAGAAAGTAAAGCAATAAAAGAAAAGAGACACAAAGATTTGTTAGGAAGTTCACCAATCATCCTCGCTATGGCTATATCTCCCACCAATTCCAAATTTAGAATTAGGAAAATGTCTTACTTTGCAAAAGTATGGTTACAAGAAAAGTGTTCAGAGGAACTATACAAAATATAACTGTTTGATGTCGATTCAACCCCTTCTCTTCTTTTGATCTTCAACAAGACTAAGACCAATAGATGCAACATATTCCCCACTTAAGTTACTTCCTTAAAAAAATTTCAAACACTCCAAGATTCCTTGCGGAGATTTCAAACACTCCAAGGGATTTCTTACTCGAGTAAATCTGATTGCACACTATCAACACAAGATCACCGATTCTATCATCCAATTCTAGCTACTTCCTTAAAAAGATTTCAAACACTCTAAGGTTCCTTGAAAAGATTTCAAACAATCCAAGATATTTTTCCCATGGACGACTCATTCTCGCACTATCTTGCATGAAAACCCCCAATTCAACAAATGATTTTGGAGGACAAACGCGATGGTTTTTTCGGATGAAGACCCATACAAGAACTCAACCCAAACCTATTGGAAATATTCAATTCCTCGTCTAGATGGAACCCCAATGGAACATCATCACAATGTAATGTTGGTGTGTGTGATACGGTGGGATAACTGACTTGGGATTTTGCGTTTTGTGTTCGCAAATGTTTCGGTTTAGCAAGAGTCGCCACCGACTTTTTATTTTATCCTAAGGAAAGGTCAAAAAGCACAGGAAATACCTTTGAGATGTCTTCGTGGGTTCGGGGGGTAGATTATTAAAAGGGAAGGTGCTAGCACCCTTTTCATCCATGGTTTTCCATGGGCTCTTAGTTACTTGTTTTAGATCACCTGTCTTTGCTTTTCAATTATTTGAAATTGTGTTTTGTGTGTGTGGTTTTGAAAATGTTTTGAAAAAGATGCCTTGTCTAGGCAACCTTTGTAATGATTCTTTGTTTGAATATATACCAAGGTGTGCGTCTTTTTGAAAAGATAATTCAATGTTTTGAAAGTTGTTTTGGAATTTGTGATGTGGAGTGTGTTTTGAAAAATGGCAAGGATGTTTTGCAAGATTTTTGATCAAGTAACTAAGAGTTGTCTACCCTATTTTACTCGAAGATATTTCTTATGTTTTTAACCCTTTTAACAGTGTTGTTTCACCATTGTGTTTGATGAACAACCTTGTGTTAGGATGTTAACGGGACAGGCGCGGGTCATCGTATAGACCATGATAGCAATAGTGTCAAGTATCTTTGGCAATTTTCTTGAGGGACTTGATCATTTTGTTTAGGCAACTCAGATAGTGTCATCGAGGGACTATGATCATTTTGATTGTTTTTGTTTTGCCAAAATACTTGACATGCATAACATGGCCCATTTGTTTAGGCAACCAAATGGAGATACCCTAAGGGTGCATGTGTGAATAGTGTGTTTGGTTTGCATGCATTTTGTCTTGATTAGGGGTTTCCTACTTGTTGGTTTTATCTTTCCATACACACCTTGTGATACGGTGGGAGAACTGACTTGGGTTTTGCGTTTGTTTTTGCAAATGTTTCGGTTTAGCAAGAGTCGCCACCGACTTTTTATTTTATCCTAAGGAAAGGTTAAAAAGCACAGGAAAAACCTTTGAGATGTTTTCATGGGTTCGGGGAGTAGATTATAGAAAGGGAAGGTATTAGCACCCTTTCTATCCATGGTTATCCATGGGCTCTTAGTTACTTGCTTAGATCACTTGCTTTGCATTTTCAATTGTTTGAAATGGTGCTTTGTGTGTGTGGTTTTGAAAATGTTTTGAAAAAGATGCCTTGTCTAGGCAACCATTGTAAAAATTCTTTACTCGAATGTTTTACAAAGGTGTTTGTCTTTTTGAAAAGATGTTTCAATGTTTTTGAAAGTTGTTTTGAAAGTTGTGTTGTGTGTTTTGAAAAATGGCAAGGATTTGTTTTGCAAGTTGGTCAAGTAACCAAGAGCTATCTACCCTAAATTTCTCAAAGATATTTCTCATGTTTTAACTCTTTTAACAGTGTTGTTTCACCATTGTATTTGGTGAACAACCTTGTGTTAGGATGTTAATGGGACGGGCGCGGGTCATCATTTAGACCATGAAGGCAATAGTGCCAAGTGTCTTTGGCAATTTTCTCAAGGGACTTGATCATTTTTGTTTAGGCAACTTGATAGCGTCATCAAGGGACTATGATCATTTGATTTATTTTTGTTTTGCCAAAGACACTTAACATGCAACCATGGCCCATTTTTGAAGGCAACAAATGGAGTAACCCTAGGGGTGCAAGTGTGCATGGTGTTGTCCATTTTCATGCTTTTTGTCTTTGTATTAGTCAAGCTATTTGTTATTTGATTTGCATACAAACCCTAGGTCTATCATGACATAATTTGAAAGCTTTTAAATGCGGAAATTTAAAGTCCTAAATTATTACAACATGATTATGGGGATGGGGGTACAAGTTTGGATTTGGGGATATTTGACAAGAAATTAAATTCTAAGCTATTACATCCATATCGAATATACAAATATTTAATTGTACAATAATTAAGTAAATACAATAAATATGCAAAATGTATTATGCAAAAAAATGATTTTTTATGTATGTGAAAATATTTTTCAATGTGAAATATAAGCAAAAATAAAAAGGTCAAATTTTGAATTTTTTTGTCATTTAGGGCAAAACCCTAGTTTTTGAATAAATAGTATTTATTTATTAATTATATACAATATTTATATATTAATTTATACAAAAAATAAGAAGTGTATTGTAAAAAAGTATTTTTGATGTCAAATATTAAATAAAAATAAAAATGTATTATTTCTATATTTTTATCCTAAGTATTTTAATAAGATATACAAGTATTTATATATTATATATTAAATATGCTAAATGTGTACAAAAATAAAATATTAATTATTTACAAAAAATATATATTTTAGAAAATGTTTTCAAAATGTAAACAAAAAATAATAACTGAAAAATAAATATTTTTGTATTATTTTCTAGGGTTTTAAATAAAAAGTATATATATTTATTTACATACATATGTTAAATAAAACAAATAAATGCCAAATAAATGCAATAAAAGGTGGAAAAATATTTTTGGAGTTTTTTATGTTTGAACAAAAAATAATAAGTCAGAAACAAAAAGAAAAATGCAAAAATAATAAATATTTCACACAATGGGCCAGGGGGTGTAAATGGAAAAAAGGGGTGTGAACAGCAAGCTGACTCAGGCCCAGCCCAAGCCAACTTTGTCTTCAACCTCCAGCAACCTGTTTGAAAAAACGCGCGCTTCTCCTTGTCCAACACAAACTCCTGATTCCTTGACTTTTAGCAAAAACTCATAACACAAATATTCTAGAGCATCAAGAGACGAATTCAAACATATAAAATACTTGACCTAACTCTAAGAAACGAAGGAGAATTTCTTCATCCCCAATTTCTGACATAATTTTTCTTCAATGTTCATGGCCAAAATTCTCACAGCATACTCAATATAAATGAAAAGTAATCATATGTATGGCTTCAGGGCTATGAGTAGAGCATGTTTCATTCACAAACCTAAGCCTAACTCTTCCTCTATTAAGAGATAGAAGTTCATGGTTTTACCTGTTTCAGCTTGAATCGTGTACAGTAATGTGGCCAACTTCAATGGAGTTTGAGCTTCTGTATAGCTTGCCTGAAGTCCAAGGAAGCTTCTCCAACACTTAGCTTGCTTTGAATCACTCTGAATCGTGCTATGGAAGTCCACCTGCAAAACTGAAAAGTGAAAATGGCAGATGAGGTTAGGGGTGTTACAGCTTGTGTTTGAGGCTTGGGATAGTTTCAATAGATGATATGGAATGTGTTTGAAAGGTTTTTAGTCAAAGTGCACGAGCAAACTGAGTTGTGCAACTCAATCTGCAGGGATGCCCTGTTTTTGCAACAAAATGGTGTTTCTGAGTTTTGGGAGGTATGAGGGACCAATCAATCGTGCTTTAGGTTAGTAGGGATGTATGGAAGGTGAGAACAAAGTTTGGTTTGGCTGTGCTTGCAGGAAGTGAGAGTTGGATATCTTTTGCAAACTTGCTTGTTTTTGAAGTAAGAAGGTTCAAGTTCTTATGCAGGCCTGTGTACCCTCTCTATCTATGCTGCACACTTTGCTCTTGATCAGTGGGATTTGTGTACAAACTCTTGCTTCAAAAGATCTGGCCCATGCCTCTTGGATTTGGTATTTGACATAAAGCACTACTTTTCAAAAATGGTAAGTTTGCTTTTTCTACTTAAGGGATAATTCTATGTGTAATGACCAAATGCACAAAACAATGCTTGAACACAATGGTTAGGCATTTAATTATGGAGTGCAAACTTGGTTTAGACGCCTGCAAGCAAGTACCAAGCATGCTGATTTGAAAATGAAACTTGTATGAACATGCATTTGGTTATGAACAAAAGTGAATTTTGCCCAACTTTGCAAATTCGATTCTCCCTAACCACAAGAGTGTTTGAGAAGTTCTTGGACAATTTGGAAAGCTTGGAATGTGTACTACAATCCATATTAGTAATGCAATTTGAAACTCCAAGTGGAACCATGTGAAAAGTGGCCAAGGAGTTGGACAAAAATCCTGCCTAGAATAGGTCAAAATTTCTCTAAGTTAAAAATGTTTTGCACCCTTGTTCCAAAAATCATAACTTGAGTTACAAGCTTCCTTTGAGAAAACTTTATGAATCAAAATTGTAGATTTTGCAATGGACTACAACTTTCATGTTTCAAGTTTTGTTTGAATCCATTTTCATCTTGGTGAAAAAAAGGGACAAAGTTAGGAAAAAATAAGGAAGTTTCATAACTTAGAAAAATTCTAAGTTATGAAATTTTCTCATTTTAAATCCTAATTTGCAAATTTGGGTTTCTTGATGAACAAGTTTCATAATTTAACATGTCTTGATGAAAAATGAATCTAGGCACTTGATTTTGACCAAAAAGTCAAAGTTTGACTTTTCAGTATACAGTCAAATTTTGATCAGTTGACTGGAAAATTCATCTGTCAATCCTGTGCATTTGAGATCTTTTAAACTTGTTGAATGTGTCAAGACAATGCCATTGAGTCCTTGAGTCCATATGTGAGCTTGGTTTTCCATTGGTTAGGTCAAACAGTCAAAATTTTACCTTTGTGCAGTCAAAACCCTAAAAATGACCATTTTGTCCTTTTGGTGATCTGATCAAATTTCTTGTGGAATTGTGATCCAAACTTGACCAAATGGTTCATATGAGTTCATGATGTTGATGTGGGTCAAAAATCATGAGGTTTGACTGTCAATTGGCCACAGTTGACTTTTTCCCCAATACAGCTGATTTCTAGGTCAACTGTCCAATTGACTGGGCAAAGATTGGAATCAAGACTTGAAACTTGGTATGGATAAACTTGTGAGTCCAACATGAAGCATGAAAGTCACTTTGGACATTTTAGGTCAAAACATCTTTGTGCAAACTCAAACCCTAATTTGGGTCAACAATGCAAGGAGGGGTCTTGAGCAGAGCAAACCCTAACTTGATCTTGAGCTCCAAGAGTCTTGTGGTGAGAAAATGTTGGTGAAAAGGGAGGGAAAATTTTGGGGTACAACAGTTTCCCCTGTTCAATCTTCTTGAACCTGAAGAGTTAGATTGGCAAGTTTGCCTTTCGCGTCTCGAAGGTAAAAGGAGATTGGACACTAGAGTGCCCGTAAATTTGCACTCGTCAAAGCATGGGTGCGGGAATGGGCTTAAAGATGCCATTTGGAGATGGGCTTAAAGATGCCATCTGGAGATGTGATCAAAATCTTGTCAGGGGATGGGCTTAAAGATGCCATCTGGAATGTATATTATAGGTGAAAGAAATGAGTATCAGAAAGGTGTCCATGTTTGGAATATCTCTGAACTGGGGATCTTGAATAAGAAATGGATTGACATCCGTGTTTGGAGAATCCGTAAACTGTTTTCAAAAGTTGAGTCTGAACAAGCGATATATTAACATCCGTGTTTGGAGAATCCGTAAACTGTTTTCAGAAGTCTTGAATCTGAACAAGCGATAGGTTAACATCCGTGTCTGGAGAACCCGTAAACTATTTTCAGAGGTCTTGAATCTGAACAAGCGATAGGTTAAAATCTGTGTCTGGAGAACCCGTAAACTGGTTTCAGAGGTCTTGAAGTTGAATAAACAATAGATCAGCATCCATGTTGGAAAGCGTCCGTAAACTGTTTTCAACAGTTGAGTCTGAACAAGCGATAGATTAACATCCGTGTTTGGAGAATCCGTAAACTGTTTTCATAAATCTTGGATCTGAACAAGCGATAGGTTAACATCCATGTCTGGAGAACCCGTAAACTGTTTTCAGAGGTCTTCAATCTGAACAAGCGATAGGTTAACATCCGTGTCTGGAGAACCCGTAAATTGTTTTCAGAAGTCTGAGCTTATCAATCTTATCCTGAAAAGGGTAAAATATTAGCTGAAACACATAATTATGTTGCATGAAATGTATGATGCAATGTATGTTATATCAATATTTATGATATGAATGTAATGAATGCGCATGTAAGCTGATGAGCTGTCTTGATGAGGAAGACGAATCCTGGACAATGAAATCTTTGACTGCTGCCAGGGAAAATAAATCCTTGACTGCTGCAGGGGATTGAAAATCCTTTGATCGTTGAAAATGAGAAGTCCTAAGACCGCTGTTGGGGAATCAGGAGCTTGGGTTGTATGCCAATCTACTGGGGTTTTAAGGATGAGAGTCTTCATTCTGTTAAGGGTCAGAAATTGGGAGTATACCAATCTTCTGAGGTTTTAAGGATGAGAGTCTTCATTCTGTTAACGATTAACTGTTATCTGGTCGATCTCCAGGCTTTCACAGAAACTTGCATTGCTATCTGGTCGTAATCCAGGCTTCCCCATAACTTGTATTGTTGAGCTGCTATCCGGTCGAATCCGGGCTTCACGACTTGTGTTAAAGATATACCACTATCTGGTCGACTCCAGGCTTCGTAGTATTCTTGGCTGCTGTCTGGTCGTAGTCCAGGATTTACAGAAACTTGTATTACTATCTGGTCAGAATCCAGGCTTCACAATAACTTGTTGAGCTGTTATCCGGTCAAATCCGGGCTTCACGGCTTGTGTTAAAGATATACCACTATCTGGTCGACTCCAGGCTTCGTAGTATTCTTGGCTGCTGTCTGGTCGTAGTCCAGGCTTTACAGAAACTTGTATTGCTATCTGGTCAGAATCCAGGCTTCACAATAGCTTGCTAAGCTGTTATCCGGTTAAATCCGGGCTTCACGGCTTTAATTTAAGATGTACCACTATCTGGTCGATTCCAGGCTTCATGGTATTCTTTGCTGTTATCTGGTCGTAATCCAGGCTTCATAATAGCTTGCTGGGGATTAAACTATTATCCGGTTGAATCCGGGTCTCATAGCTTGCTTTTAGGAGATACCACTATCTGGTCGTAATCCAGGTTTCACGGCAGTCTGATACTGTTATCCGGTCGTACTCTGGGCTTCACAATATGCTGTAGAGATCAAGATACTATCCGGTCAAATCCGGGCTTCATAACTTGAACTTTATGAGAATTTGATCTTTGACGACTGTAACTTCCAACAGGTGATGAAGGAACTTTTGAACAACCGATCAATTTGAAATGTAATTTGTTTTGGAGAATAAATCCTTGACAAATGTTGGGGAAATAAACCCATAACCGAAGCTGGGGATAGAAAAATCCTTTGGTTATTAAGGGTGAGAAATCCTTGCTGACTGCTGATTGCTTGGGGAGCAAGATCTTTAGTTGTTGAGGGATCTTAGGACCACTGCTGGGGATTGAAAATCCTTGGTGACCTATGGGAAATGAGAATTCTGATGATCTCTACTGGGGAGTCCAGAACTTGGGAGACTCATGCTGGAGGAGTAAAGCTGAGAATCTTCAATCTGATGGGAAGTATCTCTGTGGGGAGAATGTTCACTAGTCTGGTTCCGCTGGGGATTGATAGTTGGAAGTTTTAGCTCCGCTGGGGTTTAACAGCTTTGACTTCGCTGGGGATAGGATTTTCAGATTTTAGGGCTCCACTGGGGATACTGAAACTTAGCTCTGAGGGGAATTAAGCTCTGGAAGGCTCTCTTAGCTGGGGAAGTCAGTTTTGAGAAAGCTTTTGTTCTGTTGAGGATCCTGAAGTTTAACTCTTTTTGGGGAATTAAGTTCAGGATTTTAACTTTGTTGAGGAATTGGAGTTTAATTCCGATGGGGATTCCTTCTGAAAGGGCATCAAGATATCTATCCGTACCTTCAACCTATCAGCAATCATCTTTCTTGGTTTGTAAGAGAATGATTATGTTCAAATGCATATGCCTATTTAACAAAACATTGGACGTTTCTCAAATAAAACATAAGTGTGAAAAAAAGAAACAGAAGACAAGGCAAATTTTTGTATTTGGAAAAGTATTTGTATTGACTTTTTATGGGTATCTTTGTACAAAGGAGACTGGCAACCTAGTAAGAGGATGTTGTCGTAAAAAATTGAAAAATTTATACAAAAGAAAGATGGCTATGTATAACAATTCCATGGGATTCCATTATGTTATAGCCTTCACAACTCTGAATATCTTGTCCATTCAATGTTTCGTCCGCCGATGATTGGATTGATCAGAAGCTCGGAGCTTGTTGATGAAGAGATTGTTCTTTAAAGTGATCCGACGAGACATAGTCATACGCTTTAATTCCCTAACTTTTGCCTGGATCTCCCTTTCGGGTTTTCAATCCACCGGGAAACCCTTTTTTGCCCAAGTCGCCCTTTCGGGTTTTCAACTTGCCGGGTGTACATATTTTTTTTGTTTTATCCCTAATTTTTGCCTGAACTGCCCTTTCGGGTTTTCGGTTCACCGGGATGCCCATTTTTGCCCAAGTCGCCCTTTCGGGTTTTCGACTTGTCGGGTTGTTTCATGCGTAGTATCTTTTGACTATGTCTGCGTTTGCAGGGTGTGGGAAATCATCACCGTCCATGGTGGTCAGAATCATTGCACCACCAGAAAATATGCTCTTGATCACAAATGGTCCTTCGTAAGTAGGAGTCCATTTTCCCCTGGGATCACTTTGCGGCAAGATAATCCGCTTGATTACAACATCTCCGACTTGATATACTTGACGCCTGACTTTCTTGTTGAAAGCCTTGATCATCCGTTTTTGGTACGTCTGACCATGGCAAACAACAGTGAGTCACTTTTCGTCGATTAAATTGAGTTGATCAAGTCGGATTTGAATCCAATCGTCTTCACTCAAACCAGCGTCCTTCATAATCCTTAAAGAAGGAATCTGAACTTCCATGGGTAGGACAACTTCCATGCCATATACTAAAGAAAATGGGGTTGCCCCTGTTGAAGTACGTGCCGTGGTACGGTATCCATGCAGAGCAAACGGTAACATCTCATGCCAGTCCTTGTAGGTAACTGTCATTTTCTGAATGATCTTCTTGATGTTTTTGTTTGCAGCTTCAACAACACCGTTCATCTTCGGCCAATAGGGAGATGAATTGTGATGATAAATCTTGAACTGTTCGCATAGAGCGGTGATCATAGTATTGTTCAGATTGGTTCCGTTGTCTGTGATGATCCTGTCGGGGACACCATACCGGCATATGAGGTTCTACTTGATGAAGCGGGCAACCACATTTTTTGTAACAGAGGCAAAGGAAGCTGCTTCGACCCACTTGGTGAAATAGTCAATAGCGACCAAGATGAAGCGATGTCCGTTGGATGCCGTGGGCTTGATCTCTCCAATCATGTCAATGCCCCACATTGCGAATGGCCAAGGAGCTGTCAAAACATTGAGAGGAACAAGAGGAATATGAATCTTGTCGGTATAGACTTGACATTTGTGGAAAGTATGGGAATGTTGATGGCAATCAGCTTCCATGGTAGACCAGTAATAGCCTGCCCTTAGAATCTTCTTAGCCATCGTATGTCCGCTCAGGTGGGTGCCAAATATGCCACTGTGTATCTCAGTCATGATTAACTCTGCTTCAGCTTTGTTTACACATCAGAGTAAAACACAATCATGGCTGCGCTTATAAAGGATGCCATTGCCCAGGAAGAACTTGGCGGCAAATCTCCTTAAGAACTTTTTGTCATTGACGGAAGCTCCTTCGGGATATTCTCTAGTCTGGAGATACCTTTTGATTTCATGGAACCAGGGTTGTTCCACTACTTCTTCGGTATTAATCTCATGACAATGTGCAGGTTCATCCATTCGCTCGATGGTGATTTGGGGAGCCTCGTTATCCCAGTTGAGTTTAAACATGGAAGACATTGTAGCCAGAGCATCTGCTAGCTGATTCTCTTCTCGCGGGAAGTGCTCGAAGGTGATCTGCTCGAAATGAGGCAGCAATGTCAAGACATGTTCTTTGTATGGGATAAGATTAGGATGTTTGGTGTCCCACTCTCCTTTGATTTGACTGATAACCAAAGCCGATTCCCCAAATACGACCAAAGATTTGATCCCCAGGTCTATAGCAGCCTTGAGACCAAAGATGCAAGCTTCATATTCGGCCATGTTGTTGGTACAGCCGAAACAAAGTCGGGCAGTGAAAGGTGTATGGCAACCTTCCGGGGAAATGAGTACCGCACCGATACCGTTTCCGAGTGCATTTGAAGCACCATCAAAGTACAGGGTCCATCGGGATCCATTTTCAGGTCCGTCATACGGTCTGTTACCTTCAATGTTGTCCAAAGTCATGATGTCCTCGTCCGGGAAGTCGAATCTCATGGATTGATAATCTTCGATAGCTTGATGAGCTAGATGGTCAGCTAGTACACTCCCTTTTATAGCTTTTTGGGTAGTATACTGGATGTCATACTCAGTCAGGATCATTTGCCATCTAGCGATTTTTCCAGATAAAGCAGGCTTCTCGAAGATATACTTGATCGGGTCCATTTTGGAAATTAGCAAAGTGGTATAAGTCAACATATACTGCCTTAGTCGGCGAGCAGCCCATACCAAAGCGCAACAAGTTTTCTCGAGCAGTGAGTAGCGAGTCTCACAGTCGGTAAAATTTTTGCTAAGGTAATAAATGGCATGCTCTTTTCGACTAGACTCGTCATGTTGGCCCAGTACGCACCCCATTGAGTTGTCCAAAACAGTCAGATACATGATCAGCGGCCTTCCTTCAACGGGTGGCATCAGAATAGGAGGTTCTAGCAAACACTCCTTGATCTTATCAAAAGCAGCTTGGCAATCGTCGTTCCATTCGACTACCTGATCTTTCTTCAATAGTTTGAAAATTGGCTCACAGGTATACGTTAGATGAGAGATGAATATGGAAATATAGTTCAAGCGCCCCAAGAACCCTCTAACCTCCTTTTCAGTACGGGGAGCAGGCATTTCTTGTATAGCCTTTACTTTTGCTGGATAGACCTCAATGCCTTTGTTGCTGACAATAAATCCTAGAAGTTTACCAGACCTAACTCCAAAAGTGCACTTACTTGGATTCAGCCTGAGTTTGTACTCCTTCAACCTGGCAAATAACTTTTGCAAATGTTCAAGGTGTTCCTCCTCTGTTTGTGATCGAGCTATCATGTCGTCTACGTAAACTTCGATCTCATGATGTATCATATCATGAAACAAAGCTACCATGGCGCGTTGATAAGTTGCCCCTGCGTTCTTCAGTCCGAACGACATCACCTTGTAGCAGAAGGTACCCCATTGTGTAACAAAGGTTGTTTTCTCCATGTCCTCGGGGGCCATTTTAATCTGGTTGTAGCCCGAGAATCCGTCCATGAAAGAAAATACTTTGTGCTGAGCTGTGTTGTCAATCAAAATGTCGATATGCGGTAGCGGAAAATCATCTTTAGGGCTAGCCCTGTTCAAATCCCGGTAGTCCACACACATTCTGACCTTGCCGTCTTTTTTAGGTACTGGCACAATGTTAGCAACCCATTGTGGATAGGATGTAATAGCCAGAAAGCCAGCATTGAATTGCTTCATTACTTCAGCTTTAATCTTCTCAGACATGTCGGGCCTCATTCGGCAGACTTTTTGCTTGATCGGTGGACAATCCTCTCTTGTAGGGAGACGGTGAACCACAATATCTGTGTCTAAACCCGGCATGTCTTCATAAGACCAGGCGAAGATTTCAACGTATTCATTCAACAGCTATATTAAGCGCTCCTTGACACTTGGTTCCAGATTGGCACCCACTTGTACTTCTTTCCTGTCTTCCTCTGTTCCTAAGTTGACTGTTTCCCACAACTCTTCATGAGGCAAGATGGCCCTCTCTTCTTGTTGTAGAAGTCTGGCTAGCTCTCCTGGTACTTCACAATCTTCGTCATCTTCGTATTCAGCCTGGTTGACCAAATCTTCAGAGTTTTTGAAGGATATAACAGAATAGTCACCCATGGAATCCGGAGTGGATGGGTACCTGCATTTGTGAGTGTGGGTGTGTGTAAGGGATAGCCATCCTTAAACAAACAAAAATGCAAAAGGAAAGAAAATGAACACAACAATTTATAAATGAAAAACGTCCAATGATTCATTAAACATGGCATATGAATATGAAGAGAATCAAAATCCTTACAAATGGACCTACATGCCCCAGGAAAGGTATGAGGTGAAAAATAGTGTGCAGATTGTTTTAGTAATTATTACAGACCAACAGGAAATGTTCGAAAGATAAATTACTGATTAATGAAAGTAATGGGAACGAAGTCTTTCGCCTCCCAGTTGTGCAGTCCCCCTTCAATGGTTGGGAAGATCCAATCTTCAATGTTATCCTCTTCGTCTTCGTCTTCCAAAGCATTGATTCCATGAGGAGAAATCTTGATGGGTGTCCTTTCAATTTTTGAGCGACGCATAGCTTTTTGCCCCGCAGCGGTAAATCCCAACCCAAACTTGTCTGTCTTATGGGGAAAGTCAGGAAACTGACCCCATGTTGAGCTCTTTCCCTCCTTCATTGCAGCATTTGCGTCTTTCAGAGATGCCATCCTGGCCACCTGCTTGGGTACCTCAGCTACTGTCTTTTCTACTGCAACCTCGGGAGCAACTTCCTCAAAGTGTTGAAAGGGTGTTTCAATGAATTCGCCATCCACTTCGACATACCGAAAGGAGTTCAGATGACTGATCATGTACTCCTCCTCACCGTGTACAGTTATGATTTTTCCCTTAACAGGGTATTTCAGCATATGATGTAGGGAGGAAGTGACTGCCCCAACATTATGAATCCAAGGTCTTCCTAGTAAGCAAGAGTACGATGGGCGGATGTCCATTACATAGAATGTGGAGTGGAACACCTCAGTGCTTACCTTGATGGGAATGTCGACCTCCCCATGCACCATTCTTTTGGACCCGTCAAAGACCCTGACAATGATATTACTTGGTTTCAGCTCCAAGCCTTCACAATCCAACCGGTCCAGAGCTTTCTTAGGCAGCACGTTTAGAGAAGAACCAGTGTCGACCAAGACATGGGCGAGAGTAGTTCCTCGACATTCAACTGACACATGCAATGCGTCATTGTGCTTTCTTCCCTTCGGAGTCAGGTCGGCATCAGAGAAACCCAGGCCGTTGTCGGCAGTAAGGCTGGCTACACAATCCTGGAATTGATCGGCTGAGGTTTCCTGGGGAACATGGGCTGTCTTCAAAAACCTTATCAAGGCCTTGGCATGAGCCTCCGAACAAAGCAGCAAAGCTAACATGGAGATCTTCGAGGGGGTTTTCCCCAGTTTTTCTACAACATTATAATCACTTTTCTTAATTATTTTCAGAATCTCCTCCATTTCTTTCTTAGAGGTTTCAGGGATGACCAACGGCTGAGCCCTCGTCCTGACGAGCTCTTCTTGGATCCCTTTCCCCTTATCAGCATCAGTAGGAGGGACAACCACAAGAGTAACAGCTTCTTCAATCAACGGAGTTCTTACAGATAGTTTTACCGGTGCAGGGATAACCTTGGGAACAATTGAGGGTCCAAAGATTGCCTTTGGAGGGGCAATCTCTGGAGAGAAAATTCTCCCACTTCGGGTAATTTTGCTCGTACCGGAAATGTTTCCAATGTCGGTAGTTTCTTCGTCAGAGCTCTCTTCAGTTATCTCAATTTGTTTAACACCATGGTAGTAGATTTCTCCACCATAATTCCATGGTATTGATTTGTCAGATTTGTAGGGGACGGGCCCAGGCATGGTTATCTTCAAGGGTACAATCTTCGGAGCGGATGTAATCTTAACAGGCCTTTTAGGGACCTTGGAAAGATTGGCGGAAATGGTGATTATTGAAACATCTTTGATAGGAGTTGGAGTAACATGAGTCTTTTCGAAAAGAATTTGTTGGTTGTCCATTAGGCGTTGGATGCCTATCTTCAGCAATGGACAGTCGATCGGTAAGGAGGAACAAAAGTAGCAATCTTCTTTACAACCTGGGAAAATCCCAGCCTTCAACAGATTCAACTTGACTGTTAGTAATGGGGTTATCAGATCATCAACAGCAGCAACATACAGATCTTCTTCAATAGCATGGACATTGCGACCATGCTTTGGCATCGGAGCGGAGATCACATTTGGATTCTCCGGGGCGTCGAACTCAACCTCTTTAGCATCTATCAGATCCTGAATTTTATTCTTAAGCGCCCAGCAATCGTTGGTGTCATGCCCAGCGCTGTCAGAATGATAGGCACATTTAGCATTGGGATGATAATGTGGGGAAGTGGTGTTCACAACCTTTGGCGCTTCTCTAATACTGGTGAGATTTAACTTCAACAAATGGGGAAGAACTTGTGCAGGCGTCATATTGATGCGGGTGAACTGCCGTTGTGGCCGTTCTACCCGTTGCTGGTTAGGTCTAGACTGATTGTTACGAGGCTGATCATTTGATGAATTTTGAATCATCACGGCCCCTACAATCGGCCGTCGCTCAGTTCTTCCCGATCCTTTTTGAGAGTATATAACAACTGCTTCCTTCTTGGCCGGGAATGATTTCTTAACAGTTGCGGAGGCAAAGGCATCCCTTTGAATCTTCCCACTCTTAATACCAGCTTCCACCCGTTCGCCAGTCAGAATCATTACAAAAATCCTGCAGAAGAGCTCCCGATCAAATGGTTGAAGAAAGGGCCAGATAGGGTCCCCAAGAACATATCAACTAGTTCCCTATCTGAAAGAGGTGGCTGCACTCTTCCGGCCAAGTCGCGCCATTTCTAGGCGTATTCTTTGAATCCCTCATTTGAGGCTATCCCCATACTTTGTAACTGAGTACGGGTTGGCGCCAAGTCAGCGTTATATTGATACTGGCGATAAAAGGCAGCTGCCAGATCCTCCCAACTATGCACCTCTGACCTCTCAAGCTGGTAGAACCAGTCTAGCTGTGTACCGGACAAACTGTCCTGGAAGAAGTGTACCCAAAGATTTCTATCGGATGAGTGAGGTTGAATTCTTCTGACATACGACCTCAGGTGCATCTTCGGGCAAGACAGACCGTCGTATTTTGCAAAAGTTGGTACCTTAAACTTTGTAGGGATCACAATCCCAGCAATCAATCCCAATTCTTCAAAATCTAACCCGAGAACCCTTTGCAGCTCCATAGCTGCCAGTCTATCCTCCAGGTTTTTGTATTTGTCGTCCTCTGGCGGGTATTGCTGCTCTAAATAATCTTTATCTTCCTCAACCTCTTCCTCTTCAGCCTCAGACTCAGAAGGTAGTGCAGCTCCTTTTCCCTTACCGGTTCCCTCATCAGATGTGGCGGGAAATTCAAGAACTCTCCTAGCTTCATTCTCAAATCTTCTTCCCAATGTAGCTACCCCAACTCTTTTCTTCTTCTTTTTTCCTTTTTCTTGCTCTTTGTTCCCTAACAGTTCTTTAAGATCCTCCTGACCCTTTGCCAAGGTCATAAGGAGCTGTTGAAACTGCGAGTTTTGTGCCAGCAGATCTTTGACTGTCTGTTCGAGATCCATCTTACTGAAATAAACAGCAGAAAGATAAGGAAACCTGGTGTGGAGACCTGTTTATGCATATGATGAATGATATGTTTATTCATGCAATGCATTCAAGGATTTAGAAATTCAAAGTTGTTGCAAACAAAAAGAATACACGTCATATTAATAAGAAGAAATTTTGTCAGTACATAAATGCCCCATGGGCCAAATATTACAAAAACTTCTTAAGGTAAAAAGACGTTGCGCATCCTTTTTGGTGCGATGTAAGTGTTGAGGGTCTCCTCCTCGTGAAGTCGGTGGGTAAGCTCCAAAACCTTCTTCTCACTGACGTAGAAGCTGGCTTCAAAAGTATCCCTTTCTTCCTTGAGTTGGATCCGACTCTTCTGCATCTCCTCCCATGATGTTGGCATGTCAGGATGTAGGATGGTGTATGGAACCTCTCCTTCTTTAACAGGCTCTTTAATCAAAGGGATAATATGAGGGTAAGGCATCATAAGACTCTGGGCTCGGGTTCGTACCCACTTGAGGTAAGGCTCAAGAGGGATGGAGTTTTTGTGCCCCAGTGTCTTGCTATCTACCTTGTTAGGCATCCTCCAAGCTCTGATGAATCTTTGGCGAAGTCCTTGCGCATCATTGTCGAAGTCAAAAACTAGGTCAGGAATCAGCATGTCATGAGGGCCATCCCTCCGTGCATATCCAAATTATCTCAAAGCTAGACAAGGGTTGTAGGTAATGCCTCCCCTAATGCCAAGTAATGGAACATTAGGGAACTCACCATAATGATCGACGATGATGACATTTTCTCTGGACTGAGAACACCAATGTACATCAGAATGTGTGAGGGTCATCAACCGTTGTGACCACCTTAAGCCTTGCTCATTCTTCAAAACAGATTGTGGAAGGTGAGAAATAAACCACCTTGCAAGGAGAGGAGTACAACACATGAGAACACCTCTCTTCCTCATTGTTCGTGTGTAAAATGAGTGGAGGATGTCCCCAAGTAATGTAGGTATGGGATTCCTGGATAGGAAAATCTTGACAGCATTGACATCTATAAGTTGGTCAGGATTTGGGAACAAGACCAACCCATAAATAAGGAGTGCCACAATCTCTTCAAAGGCTTGCAGATCCAAGGAATTCCAACACTCTTGTGCCTTCTCAAACAAGAATTTTGCCAAGAAGCCTTTGACACCACTTCTAGTGTCCCAATGCCCCTTGATGTCAGATGGTTGCAAGTGTAGTGCTTGAGTAACATCTTCAGGCTTTGGTTCTTTTTCCGTACCGTTGTAGGGTAGTTGATTAAGAATAGGAATTCTCAGGAGTTGAGAAAATTCCTCCAAAGTAGGCACCAATTGGTAGTCGGGGAATGTGAAACAGTGGTGAAGGGGGTCAAAGAATTGGAACAACACTTTCACCATGTCTTCTTCAATGTTGGTGTTGACTAGGATGAGCAGTCTACCATGTCTTTCACTGAAGAGAGAGCTTTTTGGAATTCTAGATGTAAGCTTCTTGAGTTGAGGAGGGATTCTCACAAGGTTGACTTGGATAGTTTTCCTGCGAAGAATTTCCATGACCTACAAAACAAGAACAAAGATGAAGATCCAAACCCTTGAAATGGTTAGTGGATGCATATGATGCTTTATGATGTTCATGATGTATGCACAAACATATGTACAAGCAAGTCACACAAAACCCTAGCTTCAGGCTTGCATGGGGTTTCATGGGTAAGTACCCTCTTGAGTGTAGTTGGCTTAAAAACCTGTCCTATAAATAGTAACCGGGTTCTAAGGAGCTCAATATCATTGGATTGTTTTCTATGTTCAATGTTTTGGTTTAGCCACTTAACTAGCGACCAAAATATTCCAAGAAAACAACCCTCAATGAGTGTAGTATCGAGTATCTACCAACTTCGGACTGCACCAAAGCCGGTCATCTCACTACCCATAATAAAAGGCCAAGATGGTCAAGTAAGGTCCTAGGTCATTAGTGCTTAGTGACATCACTCAGCGGCCCCGTACTCTCCTTGATTGAACTCAAGGGTTACCGGTACTCACAAATATGTCGCACTAATATAGCTATTGCTTCAACTGTGTCGGTATACCCCGCACAGTTTCCACAACGTATTGCTATCTATGAATGTTTCCCAAATCCGGGTGTAGGATTTCAAGCCCAAACAAGAGAACCAAAATGTAAAGCAATCAAAGCAAACAATTAGTCATGCAAAAGGGTGATCTAGGCCCTAAGGTTACTCCACTTTTAAAATTTTTCCCCAGCAGAGTCGCCAGTTCTGTGATACGGTGGGAGAACTGACTTGGGTTTTGCGTTTGTTTTTGCAAATGTTTCGGTTTAGCAAGAGTCGCCACCGACTTTTTATTTTATCCTAAGGAAAGGTTAAAAAGCACAGGAAAAACCTTTGAGATGTTTTCGTGGGTTCGGGGAGTAGATTATAGAAAGGGAAGGTATTAGCACCCTTTCTATCCATGGTTATCCATGGGCTCTTAGTTACTTGCTTAGATCACTTGCTTTGCATTTTCAATTGTTTGAAATGGTGCTTTGTGTGTGTGGTTTTGAAAATGTTTTGAAAAAGATGCCTTGTCTAGGCAACCATTGTAACAATTCTTTACTCGAATGTTTTACAAAGGTGTTTGTCTTTTTGAAAAGATGTTTCAATGTTTTTGAAAGTTGTTTTGAAAGTTGTGTTGTGTGTTTTGAAAAATGGCAAGGATTTGTTTTGCAAGTTGGTCAAGTAACCAAGAGCTATCTACCCTAAATTTCTCAAAGATCTTTCTCATGTTTTAACCCTTTTAACAGTGTTGTTTCACCATTGTATTTGGTGAACAACCTTGTGTTAGGATGTTAATGGGACGGGCGCGGGTCATCATTTAGACCATGAAGGCAATAGTGCCAAGTGTCTTTGGCAATTTTCTCAAGGGACTTGATCATTTTTGTTTAGGCAACTTGATAGCGTCATCGAGGGACTATGATCATTTGATTTATTTTTGTTTTGCCAAAGACACTTAACATGCAACCATGGCCCATTTTTGAAGGCAACAAGTGGAGTAACCCTAGGGGTGCAAGTGTGCATGGTGTTGTCCATTTTCATGCTTTTTGTCTTTGTATTAGTCAAGCTATTTTTTATTTGATTTGCATACAAACCCTAGGTCTATCATGGCATAATTTGAAAGCTTTTAAATGCGGAAATTTAAAGTCCTAAATTATTACAACATGATTATGGGGATGGGGGTACAAGTTTGGATTTGGGGATACTTTACAAGAAATTAAATTCTAATCTATTACATCCATATCGAATATACAAATATTTAATTGTACAATAATTAAGTAAATACAATAAATATGCAAAATGTATTATGCACAAAAATGATTTTTTATGTATGTGAAAATATTTTTCAATGTGAAATATAAGCAAAAATAAAAAGGTCAAATTTTGAATTTTTTTTGTCATTTAGGGCAAAACCCTAGTTTTTGAATAAATAGTATTTATTTATTAATTATATACAATATTTATATATTAATTTATACAAAAAATAAGAAGTGTATTGTAAAAAAGTATTTTTGATGTCAATATTAAATAAAAATAAAAATGTATTATTTCTATATTTTTATCCTAAGTATTTTAATAAGGTATAGAAGTATTTATATATTATATATTAAATATGTTAAATGTGTATAAAAATAAAATATTAATTATTTACAAAAAATATATATTTTAGAAAATGTTTTCAAAATGTAAACAAAAATAATAACTGAAAAATAAATATTTTTGTATTTTTTTCTAGGGTTTTAAATAAAAAGTATATATATTTATTTACATACATATGTTAAATAAAACAAATAAATGCCAAATAAATGCAAAAAAAGGTGGAAAAATATTTTTGGAGTTTTTTATGTTTGAACAAAAAATAATAAGTCAGAAACAAAAAGAAAAATGCAAAAATAATAAATATTTCACACAATGGGCCAGGGGGGTGTAAATGGAAAAAAGGGGTGTGAACAGTAAGCTGACTCAGGCCCAGCCCAAGCCAACTTTGTCTTCAACCTCCAGCAACCTGTTTAAAAAAACGCGCGCTTCTCCTTGTCCAACACAAACTCCTGATTCCTTGACTTTTAGCAAAAACTCATAACACAAACATTATAGAGCATCAAGAGACGAATTCAGACATATAAAATACTTGACCTAACTCTAAGAAACGAAGGAGAATTTCTTCATCCCCAATTTCTGACCTAATTTTTCTTCAATGTTCATGGCCAAAATTCTCACAGCATACTCAATATAAATGAAAAGTAATCATATGTATGGCTTCAGGGCTATGAGTAGAGCATGTTTCATTCACAAACCTAAGCCTAACTCTTCCTATATTAAGAGATAGAAGTTCATGGTTTTACCTGTTTCAGCTTGAATCGTGTACAGCAATGTGGCCAACTTCAATGGAGTTTGAGCTTCTGTATAGCTTGCCTGAAGTCCAAGGAAGCTTCTTCAACACTTAGCTTGCTTTGAATCACTCTGAATCGTGCTATGGAAGTCCACCTGCAAAACTGAAAAGTGAAAATGGCAGATGAGGTTAGGGGTGTTACAGCTTGTGTTTGAGGCTTGGGATAGTTTCAATAGATGATATGGAATGTGTTTGAAAGGTTTTTAGTCAAAGTGCACGAGCAAACTGAGTTGTGCAACTCAATCTGCAGGGATGCCCTGTTTTTGCAACAAAATGGTGTTTCTGAGTTTTGGGAGGTATGAGGGACCAATCAATCGTGCTTTAGGTTAATTGGGATGTATGGAAGGTGAGAACAAAGTTTGGTTTGGCTGTGCTTGCAGGAAGTGAGAGTTGGATGTCTTTTGCAAACTTGCTTGTTTTTGAAGTAAGAAGGTTCAAGTTCTTATGCAGGCCTTTGTACCCTCTCTATCTATGCTGCACACTTTGCTCTTGATCAGTGGGATTTGTGTACAAACTCTTGCTTCAAAAGATCTGGCCCATGCCTCTTGGATTTGGTATTTGACATAAAGCACTACTTTTCAAAAATGGCAAGTTTGCTTTTTCTACTTAAGGGATAATTCTATGTGTAATGACCAAATGCACAAAACAATGCTTGAACACAATGGTTAGGCATTTAATTATGGAGTGCAAACTTGGTTTAGAGGCCTGCAAGCAAGTACCAAGCATGCTGATTTGAAAATGAAACTTGTATGAACATGCATTTGGTTATGAACAAAAGTGAATTTTGCCCAACTTTGCAAATTCGATTCTCCCTAATCACAAGGGTGTTTGAGAAGTTCTTGGACAATTTGGAAAGCTTGGAATGTGTACTAAAATCCATCTTTGTAATGTAAATTGAAATTGCAAGTGTAACCATGTGAAAAGTGGCCAAGAAGTTGGACAAAAATCCTGCCTAGAATAGGTCAAAATTTCTCTAAGTTAAAAATGTTTTGCACCCTTGTTCCAAAAATCATAACTTGAGATACAAGCTTCCTTTGAGAAAACTTTATGAATAAAAGTTGTAGATTTTGCAATGGACTACAACTTTAATGTTTCATGTTTTGTTTGAATCCATTTGCATCTTGGTGAAAAAAAGGGACAAAGTTAGGAAAAAATAAGGAAGTTTCATAATTTAGAAAAATTCTAAGTTATGAAATTTTCTCATTTTAAACCCTAATTTGCAAATTTGGGTTTCTTGATGAACAAGTTTCATAATTTGACATGTCTTGATGAAAAAAGAATCTTGGCACTTGATTTTGACCAAAAAGTCAAAGTTTGACTTTTCAGTATACAGTCAAATTTTGATCAGTTGACTGGAAAATTCATCTGTCAATCCTGTGCATTTGAGATCTTTTGAACTTGTTGAATGTGTCAAGACAATGCCATTGAGTCCTTGAGTCCATATGTGAGCTTGGTTTGCCATTGGTTAGGTCAAACAGTCAAAAATTTGCCTTTGTGCAGTCAAAACCCTAAAAATGACCATTTTGCGCTTTTGGTGATCTGATCAAATTTCTTGTGGAATTGTGATCCAAACTTGACCAAATGGTTCATATGAGTTCATGATGTTGATGTGGGTCAAAAATCATGAGGTTTGACTGTCAATTGGCCACAGTTGACTTTTTCCCCAATACAGTTGATTTCTAGGTCAACTGTCGAATTGACTGGGCAACGATTGGAATCAAGACTTGAAACTTGGTATGGATAAACTTGTGAGTCCAACATGAAGCATGAAATTCACTTTTGGCGTTTTAGGTCAAAACATCTTTGTGCAAACTCAAACCCTAATTTGGGTCAACAATGCAAGGAGAGGTCTTGAGCAGAGCAAACCCTAACTTGATCTTGAGCTCCAAGAGTCTTGTGGTGAGAAAATGTTGGTGAAAAGGGAGGGCAAATTTTGGGGTACAACACACCTATTTACTAGCATTTGTATAAAGCAATAAAAATGTAGCAAATAAATATCCTACACTATTACAACCATATTGAAGTGCAAAAGAATATAAAGAAAAAAATAAGATAAAAAGAAGAAGAAAAAAAAATGAGCTCCTTCGATTTGGGTAGGAGCAGCCTTTGATTTTCATTTCTGGGCTTCCTTCGATTGGGAGTTCGCACCAGTGAGGTCATGGCCTTCAATTGGACTTTGGCACCAGTCAAGTCATGTACTTCGATTGGAGGCTGGCACCAGCATGGGAGTGCCTTTCGTCTGAGCCTGGACTTAGTGCAAGTGTGCCTCTGTCTGGGCCTTTCTGCCTTGTTGCTCTCTTTGATTGGGCCAGTGAAATCAGTGTGAGTGTGTCTCTGGCTGGGCCTGGAAGTCAGTGTGGAAACCAAAGGCTTCGTTTCATGGTCATGTCTCCTGTTTCTTTCGTTTGAACTTTTTGAACAACAACATGGCATAAGGCCATGCTAGTATTACCTTACAATCAGTTAATACTTAATGCATATTTAAGTAAACAAGCAGCAAAACGAAAGGGGTTAGCTCTGAAAACATATTAAGTAGATGGAAACGAAAAGAACCAAAGTGTTATGTACATGTTTTGAAATGAAAGGGAAGGTTATTTACATACTATGCCATGAAACGAAAGGTTCAACGGTAAGAGTGACTTACCTTGCTTCAGGCCTTGAATGGATGTGGGATTCGAACTTGAACTTCTACCTGGATGTTTCTGGAATTCAAAGAGTAGTCACAGGGGGTTTGCTTTTGGTTCGAAGAGTTATCACCCAAGGTTGTCTTTGAGTTTGAACAAACTTCTATGTGTGGGATGTTCTTCAGAATTGAAAGAGGTGAGTGTTTGGGATTCTGGGTTTTTTTTTATTTCTCAAGTGTTGATGAACTTGAGAGTTTTGTTGTGTTTGAGAAAATTTGGGGGATTTGTTCCTCTGGTCCCAAGATCCTCTCTTAGCTTTGCAAAAATTCCTCTATTTATAGAGAAAGAATGGACATGTTGTCCAAAGCCAGCCTTGCAAATAAATGATAAAATAATGTAACGTGAAAGTACATGTGGGGGCCTCTTGGCAGTTGGGGTGCAAAAGATAATAAAATAAGGCTCAACTGGAAAGTAAATGTCCACTTGTGCCACAAAAGCAAGATGAACGGTTCAGATGGGTTGCTTCCTTCTGAAGGAAAACAGGCGCAAGGCTCAAGATAAACTTTTCTAAAAGGTAGTACTGTGCTATTAACTGCAAGTGGTCTTAGACAAAAAATGGGTAAAGGCCTAAAAAGGGAAGACATGTGGCCTAGCCTATGGGTCTAAATGTTCAACTTGATCTTGTGAGTTGAATCCTCCACCTTTCTACACCTTTCAACCAGACTAGGACAACACGACATTCGTTTTCACTAGCTGTGTATCCTTCGAATGGACCAACTGTGTGTTCTTCGAATGGCCCTTTTCAGAAGGTTATTAACTTCTGAATCGAAAGAAGCTTTTAGAAGATTATTGACTTTTGAATTGAAGAAAACCAAAAGGAAGCCTTTCCCTTAGTCGAAGCTTGTGGTTGAAACAAGCTAATGCCCAGTCGAATCTTGTATCGAAGAAAACATATTGCCAAATCGAAAGCTCATGCTTGAAGGAAACATTTTGCCCAATCGAAGCATGTGGATTGAAACAAACATAAAGGGAGTCATTTCCTTGTGTCTTTTTTAGCATGAGGGAAGTTCCTGGCTTCTGAGTTGAAGGGTGCTTTTTTAAGGGAAGCAAGAACTTAGTCACATTTTGTATGAAGATACTTCTTGGATCAAACAAAACTTTGTATGAAGCAAAGTATGCAAGAGGCCCTTGGTGAAAGTGGATTTGAAGGATGTGTAGAGATGGTTACTTTGTCCCATCGAAACTTGTCCAAACGAAGCAAGCATGCAGGCAGTAAACTTGTTCAGTCGAATCAGGCTTGTAGGAAGTAAAACTTGTCCAAATCGAAGTAGGCTTTGCAGGCAGCACGCTTGGTGAATCGAAAAGGTTTCCTTACAGGGGGCATGTGTGGCCAACATGTCATGGTCTTTGATTGCAACCATGTAGGCAGCGCACTTATCCAATCAAAAGGCTGAATCGAAGGAGGTCTCAAATCCAAACGAAGGATGTACCTAAGTTGCATTCGAAGGAGGTTTCAAATCCAAACGAAGGATGTACCTAAACTGGCATTCGAAGGAGGCTTTAAGTCAGTCGAAGGGTGCTAGATTGAAGGAGACCTATTTTCCTTCAAATTTGTCAAAATGTTATTTTTATCTGTTTTCTCCCTTTTTGACAGTTTCCTTTTAATTTTGGTACTGGAAAATTCCAAAGTACTTATGCAAGCTTGAAACTTGAGAATCCTTGTGAGAAAGGCCTTGATAATTGAGAGGGAAAATTTTGGGGTACAACAGTTGCCCCTGTTCAATTTTCTTAAACCTGAGGATATAGATTGGCTTTCGAGCCTTTCGTGATCCGAAGGTGGAAGATAATTGAACACTACTGTGCCCAGAAATTTGCACTCGGCGATGGGATGATAGGAGGAATGGGCTTAAAGATGCCATTTGGAGAGGTGATAGAATCTTGTTGGAGATGGGCTTGTAGACGCCATCCAAGAATGCTTGTTGAATTGTAATTTGTAAGTTGAAAGAATGAGTATCAGAATGGCGTCCATGTCTGGAGTGTATCTGAACTGTATTAAAAGGTGGGTTGTTTGTTGATGAGTCCGTGTAAAACTGCGTCTGAAATTTTCTGAGAAGGAACCTGTGTGGGGTTACTTCCTGATGAGTCCGTGTAAAACTTCCTCTTTGGAAAGAGAAGGAACCGGTGTAGGGTTGCCTGATGATGAGTTCGTGTAAAAATTCATCCTGTGTAGGATTCTTGATGATGAGTCCGTATGAAACTGCATCTTAGAAGGAAGGAACCTGTGTAGGGTTTCCTGATGATGAGGTCGTGTGAAACTGCATCTTGGATGGAAGGAGCCTGATGATGAGTCCGTGTGAAACTGCATCTTGGAAGGAAGGAACCTGTGTAGGGTTACCTCATGATGAGTCAGTGTAAAACTTCATCTAGAAAGGAAGGAACCGGTGTAGGGTTGCCTGATGATGAGTTCGTGTGAAACTGCATCTTGGAAGGAAGGAACCTGTGTAGGGTTGCCTGATGATGAGTCCGTGTAAAACTTCATCTAGAAAGGAAGGAACCGATGTAGGTTTGCCTGATGATGAGTCCGTTTGAAACTGGATCTTGGAAGGAAGGAACCTGTGTAGGGTTGCATGATGATGAGTCTTTGTAAAACTTCATCTAGAAAGGAAGGAACCGGTGTAGGGTTGCCTGATGATGAGTCCGTGCGAAACTGCATCTTAGAAGAAAGGAACCTGTGTAGGGTTGCCTGATGATGAGTCCGTGTAAAACATTATCTAGAAAGGAAGGAAATGGTGTAGGGTTGCCTGATGATGAGTCCGTGTAAAACTTCATCTAGCAAGGAGGGAACCAGTGTAGGGTTGCCTGATGATGAGTCCGTGTGAAACTGCATCTTGGAAGGAAGGAACCTGTATAGGGTTGCCTGATGATGAGTCCGTGTAAAACTTCATCTAGAAAGGAAGGAACCGGTGTAGGGTTTCCTGATGATGAGTCTGTGTAAAACTTCATCTAGCAAGGAGGGAACCGGTGTAGGGTTGCCTGATGATGAGTCCGTGTAAAAATTCATCCGAAATTTCCTGAGAAGGAACATGTGTAGGGTTGCTTCATGATAAGTCCGTGTAAAACTGCATCTTGGTAAGGGGTAACCTGTATAGGGTTGCCTGTTGATGAGTCCGTGTAAAACGGCATCTGGAATTGAGAAGGAACCTGTGTAGGGTTACTTCATGATGGTCAAGTAGATAGTTGTCTTGTCTGGTTTCAGGTATTAATCTGGAACTTGAAAAGGCTGATGGTAGCCATCTGTTGATTGACCTTTTCCTGAAAAAGGCAAAACGTTAGCTGTATGCAATGTCGTGATGCATGAAATGCATGATGTCATGATGTTCTCAAAATAAATGAGATTGTGTCGTATGCACTTATCATGTATGTAAATAGGAGTTATGAAATGTGAAATGTTTATGAATGTATTTTTGTCTGGAAAATAAATCCTTGACAAATGTCAGGGAGTTTGTTAACTCCTGGACTGTTGTTGAAGAGTATGTGTGTCTTCAAATTTCGCTTAGAATGTTTCCACTGGGGATTCCTATTTTGTTGTTTGAGGAGAAACTCCGCTGGGGAGTATTGAAAACTCTGCGGGGAGGACGTTTATTCCTGCTTGGGAAAAGAGTTCATGAGTCTTGATTGTCCGTTGCTCTACCGGGGAGTCGAAGTTGAACTTATATCTGATCGGATCCAGGTTTCACAGTAACTTGCTGGGGATTGTAGAGTAGTCTACTGGAGAAGAGGAGTTGTGGTCCTTGGATTTGGAGAGGCAAATTCAAACTGGGGGAATCTGTAGTTTGTTGGGGAAATAAACCCTGTGGTCGGTCTTCTAGAGAGGTGATGAACTCGTTGGGGAAGTCCTCGAGGATTCTTGAAGTTGTCTCAGCTGGGGAAAGGTTTTTAGAGATTAAACTCTGGCTGGGGAATCATCCTGTGAGAAGGATTTTAGGGAGATTTGTCAATGCCCCTAGGGGCGAGTGTTTGTGGCACTTCCTGGAAATGTTTGATTGCACGTAACCCTTTGCTGAAATTGACGTTTTATGCCCCAAGTGACGGAGATGGAGATTTGCCCCTGGTTACTCTGCAATTCTTGAGAGATTTCTTGGAATCTTGACTAGACTGCCCCAGGTGTGCTGGAGAGTGACATGTCATGCCCCTTTGTTTATATGAGATTTGTCGTTGGAAGTTTCATCCCACTTGAAGTGATTTTGTTCACTGGGAGAGCTTTCGTTCATCGGATATTCATTGTGTGAATTTCTCCGCTGTCAAACAAATAGCCAAATGCAAACAATGATATTCAAGTAATGCAAAGTTTATGTTTGTCTTGAAGTTTTTTTTTTTGTTTTTTTTTTAAATTTTTTAATTTTTATTTATTTATTTATTTTTGAAAATGCGTTTTAGCGAGTAAAGAAATTTTGCTAAGAAAATTCAAACTCAGGATTTAGAGCAAAGCCTTACAGGAGTCAGGATACCTTTTGTAACAGTATGCTTTCGAACTAACCTATGCTTCAGTTAGGACTTTTAAAGGGTTATAACATGGCTTGGTTCACGGTTTAAGAAGCAAAGGATAAAGGCTCAAAGTATATTTGTACCCACCCGCTCTTCGTGATGTTCTTCAATCCTAAACTCAGTTAATTGTGCATTTGAACTCCAAATGAGTCTGGAACGAAGTTTTTGGTGATGTTTCACACAAGTTGAATTTGTTGGAAGGCAGTCATTTTTGCAACATTTTTCATGTTGTTGAGGATTTGTAGCAACCTCATTCTTTTGATTTGTTATCCCTAACTTTTGCCTGACTGTTCCTGTTTTCGAGATTACAGTCAGCGGGATGCCCCAGCTTTCTTAAGACTCCTTTATAGGTTTTGGCTCAGTGGGCTTTTCTCTTTTGAGAGATTGACTGCCTATGAGGTAAGGAACCACCACTGTCTTTTGATTCCAGAGGAATGCTTTTGATGTCGTTCGTTGTATTATGAACTGAGAGTTTTGCGACCTCAATGCGCATCTTTTGAATTAACTGAGAGACTACCCTGCCCCAGGTTTAAATTAAAGGTTTCAATTTGTGTTTAAAACAGAAAACTCCTACTTCTTTGGCTCGAAGGGGTTGACTAGGGATTATCTTCCTTATAACTCCAGTGTTTAGGATTTGAAAGAAACGCTTGTACATCGTCAGCAAGGTCTGTCCAAAAGCATATTGTATGAGATTATGGCATTGTTTCGTTATCCTCCCTCTAAAGGCTTGTAACTTTTAGCAAGAGTTGAAAATCATAAAGACAGTATAAGAATAGTGAAAACGTGTGGATGAATTCAAGACAAACATATGCAATGCATTAATGAAACAAAGTTTGACATTAATAGATAATTGTTTGAATAACAAAAGAGATTACAACTTGAAAATTCAAATGAATAAAAGTTCTTAATGACTTGGCAAAGGAGTAGTGATCACGTTTGGAGTCTCTGGAGGGTCGAACTCGATCTCCTTGGCGTCAATCAAATTCTGAATCTTATACTTCAATGCCCAGCAATCGTTAGTTTCATGCCCGGGACTGTCAGAATGATAAGCGCATGTTGCATTAGGATTGTAGTTGGGAGAAGAAGTTTTGGGGTTTGGATGAGGTCCTATCAATGCAATCAGATTCATCCTCAACAAGTGTTGCAGCGCTTGAGATAGCGGCATGTTGATGTTGGTGAACTGTCTTTTAGGCTCGTCTGGACTTTGTTGATTTCCCCTTTGCTGTTGTCGGTGTGACGCAAAACCAGAGATCAGGACTGCCCCTACGTGTTGGTCACGACGACTCTTTTGACTGTACATAGAATTAGACTCTTTCTTCCCACTGTAAGGCTTTTTCTGAGCATCAGAAGGTGTAGCTTCTTGAATCTTCCCACTTTTGATGCTAGCTTCGACCCTTTCGTCGGTCAGTATTAGCTCGGTGAACCCGGTTGAAGAGCTTCCGATCAAGTGTTTGAAGAAAGGCCCTATCAAAGTTCCCATGAAGATGTCAATCAGCTCCCTATCAGTTAAAGGGGGTTGCACTCTACCAGCCAGATCTCTCCACTTTTGGGCGTATCCTTTGAAGCTCTCGTTGGAACCCATGGTCATGTTCTGTAATTGCACACGAGTTGGTGCAAGATCAACATTGTATTGATACTGCTTATAGAAAGAAGCAGCTAAATCCTCCCAGGTGTGGATGCGAGAACTCTCCAATTGATAGAACCATTCGAGTTGAGTCCCTACTAGGATTTCTTGGAAGAAATGGATCCAAAGCTTCGGATCAGTTGTGTATGGTTGAATCGTGCGGACATAAGACTTTAAGTGCGTCTTAGGGAAAGAGACTCCATCGTACAGGGAAAAAGTAGGGACTTTGAACTTTGGCGGGATGACCAATCCAGAAACTAAACCCATGTCTCCTAAATCCAAGCCAGGTATTTGTTGAATCTCCATAGCACTGAGGCGATCCTCCAACTGTTTATACTTGTCATCAGCGGGAGGATATTGTTCCTCGGAGTAGTCAGTTTCAACTTCATTAATCTCCAAATTATGGTCTTCTTCAAGACTATCCCCTATGCTGGATGGAGTTGAAAGATCTAGGGCTTTAGGTCTTCTTCTCAAGTTCAAGACGCTTACTGACTTCTTGGACTTTTTCTTTTTTTCTTTGAGAAGGAGAGCTTTCAGGTCCTCTTGCCCCTTAGCCATAGTCAGAAACATTTGTTGGAATTGAGCGTTTTGAGCTTGGAGATCTTTCACCGTTTGTTCCATATCCATCTTACTGAAATAAACAGTAGGAAGATAAGGAGACCTGTATGGGAGAAACCTGTCCTGATATGATATGTGGATGCATGTTTTCAAGGATCTTGCGGGGTAAACATAAGAAAATGTTAGAGATTTGAACTTTGATCAACATCTTTGATTGGAGAACTTTGTTATTGGTGGATGTCTTTCCACGACAATCAAGCTCACCATGTCAAGTGGGTCATAGCCCCTGATTCAAGTTGTAGCACTTGATCTTTGACGGCGTTTGTTTAGAGGAAAACCCTCTTGCCTCTTGGTAGATGTCTGGTTCAACGTGACCCTGCATCAAAAGACCCTTGAGATCCTTGAAATGGTTATCGTAAAAAATGCTATGGTATGATGTTATGATGTTATGTACATGTATGCAAAAGTAGGCAAGTGTATATACAGGCGATCATATTCACACAAAGAAAACAAGTCCTTAGGTTTAGGCTTGCATGGGGTTTGTAGGTAAGTACCCTCTTGAAGTTAGTTGGCTTAAACCTGTCCTAAAAAATAGTAACCGGGTTCTAGAGGATCTCAATATCACTGACTACCCTTAATCGGTCATATTTCAAGTTTAGCAACCTTTTCTTGCGGCCGGAATCATCGCGAGAGTTTAGTCTCAATGAGTGTAGCATATTGCTACTGTTCTATGGCCAAGTTGGTCAATTTAAGGTTCTAAGGTCAGTTGGTGCTTAATGACTCCTTAGAAGACCCATATTCTCCTCGTTCCAACACAAGGGATATCGGTACAAACAAGGTGTCACACCAACGTAGCTACTGCTTCATCCGTGTTGGTCTACGCCGGACAGATCCCTCACAGTTTATTGCTACTTACCTAAAAGGTGCCCCCAAATCCGGGTGTCGGATTTAAACAAACCCAAACAAGGAACCCAAAAAAGTAAAGCAAACAAAGCAATCAAGGTAAGCAAGTAAAGGTGATCTAAAACCCTAAGGTAACCCCACTTTTAGAAATAATCTCCAGCAGAGTCGCCAGTTCTGTGATACGGTGGGAGAACTGACTTGGGATTTTGAGTTTTGTGTTCGCAAATGTTTCGGTTTAGCAAGAGTCGCCACCGACTTTTTATTTTATCCTAAGGAAAGGTCAAAAAGCACAGGAAATACCTTTGAGATGTTTTTGTGGGTTCGGGGGGTAGATTATGAAAAGGGAAGGTGCTAGCACCCTTTTCATCCATGGTTTTCCATGGGCTCTTAGTTACTTGTTTTAGATCACCTGCCTTTGCTTTTCAATTGTTTGAAATGGTGTTTTGTGTGTGTGGTTTTGAAAATGTTTTGAAAAAGATGCCTTGTCTAGGCAACCTTTGTAATGATTCTTTGTTTGAATATATACCAAGGTGTGCGTCTTTTTGAAAAGATAATTCAATGTTTTGAAAGTTGTTTTGGAATTTGTGTTGTGGAGTGTGTTTTGAAAAATGGCAAGGATGTTTTGCAAGATTTTTGATCAAGTAACTAAGAGTTGTCTACCCTATTTTACTCGAAGATCTTTCTTATGTTTTGAACCCTTTTAACAGTGTTGTTTCACCATTGTGTTTGATGAAAAACCTTGTGTTAGGATGTTAACGGGACAGGCGCGGGTCATCGTATAGACCATGATAGCAATAGTGTCAAGTATCTTTGGCAATTTTCTTGAGGGACTTGATCATTTTGTTTAGGCAACTCAGATAGCATCATCGAGGGACTATGATCATTTTGATTGTTTTTGTTTTGCCAAAATACTTGACATGCATAACATGGCCCATTTGTTTAGGCAACCAAATGGAGATACCCTAAGGGTGCATGTGTGAATAGTGTGTTTGATTTGCATGCATTTTGTCTTGATTAGGGGTTTCCTACTTGTTGGTTTTATCTTTCCATACACACCTATTTACTAGCATTTGTATAAGGCAATAAAAATGTAGCAAATAAATATCCTACAATACTACAACCATATTGAAGTGCAAAAGAATATAAAGAAAAAAATAAGATAAAAAGAAGAAGAAAAAAAAATGAGCTCCTTCGATTTGGGCAGGAGCAGCCTTCGATTTTCATTTCTGGGCATCCTTCGATTGGGAGTTCGCACCAGTGAGGTCATGGCCTTCGATTGGACTTTGGCACCAGTCAGGTCATGTACTTCGATTGGAGGCTGGCACCAGCATGGGAGTGCCTTTCGTCTGAGCCTGGACTTAGTGCAAGTGTGCCTCTGGCTAGGCCTTTCTGCCTTGTTGCCTTCTTCGGTTGGGCCAGTGAAATCAGTGTGAGTGTGTCTCTGGCTGAGCCTGGAAGTCAGTGTGGAAACCAAAGGCTTCGTTTCATACTCCTGTCTCCTGTTTCTTTCGTTTGAACTTTTTGAACAGCAACATGGCATAAGGCCATGCTAGTATTGCCTTACAATCAGTTAATACTTAATGCATATTTAAGTAAACAAGCAGCAAAACGAAAGGGGTTAGCTCTGAAAACATATTAAGTAGGTGGAAACGAAAAGAACCAAAGTGTTATGTACATGTTTTGAAATGAAAGGGAAGGTTATTTACATACTATGCCATGAAACGAAAGGTTCAAGGGTAAGAGTGACTTACCTTGCTTCAGGCCTTGAATGGATGTGGGATTCGAACTTGAACTTCTACCTGGACATTTCTGGAATTCAAAGAGTAGTCACAGGGGGCTTGCTTTTGGTTCGAAGAGTTATCACCCAAGGTTATCTTTGAGTTTGAATAAACTTCTATGTGTGGGATGTTCTTCTGAATTGAAAGAGGTGAGTGTTTGGGATTCTGGGTTTTTTTTTATTTCTCAAGTGTTGATGAACTTGAGAGTTTTGTTGTGTTTGAGAAAATTTGGGGGATTCGTTCCTCTGGTCCCAAGATCCTCTCTTAGCTTTGCAAAAATTCCTCTATTTATAGAGAAAGAATGGACATGTTGTCCAAAGCCAGCCTTGCAAATAAATGATAAAATAATGAAACGTGAAAGTACATGTGGGGGCCTCTTGGAAGTTGGGGTGCAGAAGATAATAAAGTAAGGCTCAATTGGAAAGTAAATGTCCACTTGTGCCACAAAAGCAAGATGAATGGTTCAGATGGGTTTCTTCCTTCTGAAGGAAAACAGGCGCAAGGCTCAAGACAAACTTTTCTAAAAGGTAGTACTGTGCTATTAAGTGCAAGTGGTCTTAGACAACAAATGGGTAAAGGCCTAAAAAGGGAAGACACGTGGCCTAGACTATGGGTCTAAATGTTCAACTTGATCTTGTGAGTTGAATCCTTCACCTTTCTACACCTTTCAACCAGACTAGGACAACACGGCATTCGTTTTCACTAGCTGTGTGTCCTTTGAATGGACCAACTGTGTGTTCTTCGAATGGCCCTTTTCAGAAGGTTATTAACTTCTGAATCGAAAGAAGCTTTTAGAAGATTATTGACTTTTGAATTGAAGAAAACCAAAAGGAAGCCTTTCCCTTAGTCGAAGCTTGTGGTTGAAACAAGCTAATGCCCAGTCGAATCTTGTATCGAAGAAAACATATTGCCAAATCGAAAGCTCATGCTTGAAGGAAACATTTTGCCAAATCGAAGCATGTGGATCGAAACAAACATAAAGGGAGTCATTTCCTTGTGTCTTTTTTAGCATGAGGGAAGTTCCTGGCTTCTGAGTTGAAGGGCGCTTTTTCAAGGGAAGCAAGAACTTAGTCACATTTTGTATGAAGATACTTCTTGGATCAAACGAAACTTTGTATGAAGCAAAGTATGCAAGAGGCCCTTGGTGCAAGTGGATTTGAAGGATGCATAGAGATGGTTACTTTGTCCCATTGAAACTTGTCCAAACGAAGCAAGCATGCAGGCAGTAAACTTGTCCAGTCGAAGCAGGCTTGTAGGCAGTAAACTTGTCCAAATCGAAGTAGGCTTTGCAGGCAGCACGCTTGGTGAATCGAAAAGGTTTCCTTATAGGGGGCATGTGTGGCCAACATGTCATGGCCTTTGATTGCAACCATGTAGGCAGCGCACTTATCCAATCAAAAGGCTGAATCGAAGGAGGTCTCAAATCCAAACGAAGGATGTACCTAAGTTGCATTCGAAGGAGGTTTCAAATCCAAACGAAGGATGTACCTAAACTGGCATTCGAGGAGGTTTAAGTCAGTCGAAGGGTGCTGGATTGAAGGAGACTTATTTTCCTTCAAATTTGTCAAAATGTTATTTTTATCTGTTTTCTCCCTTTTTGACAGTTTCCTTTTAATTTTGGTACTGGAAAATTCCAAAGTACTTGTGCAAGCTTGAACCTTGAGAATCCTTGTGAGAAAGGCCTTGATAATTGAGAGGGCAAATTTTGGGGTACAACAGTGTGTATGTATAGATTGGAAGGTTGAAGATGAAGAGAAAAAGTAGGCTAGTTTTATGGTATCATCAAGTTGGAATGATGCATAAATGATATATTTATAGTTGGACTCTTTTTAGATAAAAGAGGGTAGTTTCAGAATGAAAAAATAATGAAAAAATGACCCACAAAACAATATGTGTCGACCTGAAAAAGTCATGTGCCGCACATGCAAAACAATAACTACAGGCTTTAAAAATGCAGTACATATGTCGACCTAAAAATCGTATTTGTCGATACATGTGCCTGTGTTTTAAAGCAAAAATATTGAAAGCATTAATATTGCAGTACATGTGTCGACCTGAAAAAGTTATGTGTCAACACATACCGCAGCTTTGAAGAAAATGCAGAAATGCAGAATTTATGTGTCGACGTGTAGAAATTTCAAGTCGACACATAAGTGCTGATTTTGTGCAAAAACTGATTTTTGATGATTGAGACCAATTTTAAAGTTGTTTTAAATGATTCCTAAGAACTCTAATGCAAGGGAGTGCCACAAGACATAAGGATACCGTCCACTACACTGAAATGCTAGCTTTCCAAGTTTTGACATCATGCAAAACATCTAATAATGGAATTGCACTTACAAACTCCCCCTTTTTGATGATGGTAAAACACGCGACGATGCATTTCATGTAGTTATCAAAGGCTCCCCCTGACTTTGTTCTTCTCATCTTCATCTCACATATTCTTCTCCCCATTTGAGAACATAAAAAAGAAAGAAGGCAAATCTTAATAAGTATCATATTCCAATACCAATACTAATATATCACACATAGGCATTTTCGCAAAGAAGAGCATACAATTACATATCACATTACCAAAAATGTAATAAAATTGCACGAATAATAATGAATGAGATGCAAGAGCAAGCTAGTTAAGTTGCTTCTATAGCATCACAATTTCGTAACACAACAAATTGAACTCTCGATGTCACACACGCATGTGCCTAGCATAGTGATAAGAACATATCACTACTCAATCCAAAATGAAAATGTTGCCATAAAATGAGACTCAACTACAACATGAACAATACATATGTTGGAAGCGGTTTAGCGGCAAGCAACAAAAGTTTTAGAAATATTTACCCGGGAACTTATCGTGTACACAAAGATTGGTTATTGAATTGATGTTCGACAAATCTCTCGTTAATGAGTTTGGGGATAAATGTGTTTGTAAACAAAATGTTATCAACAGAAAATAAATGTAAACAAAAGTAAAAACTAAGGAAGAACTTATCAAGCCTTCATATAATCTACTCATCACAGACTTAAATCTATCGACCAGTTACATTCAACCTAACAATACTCATCTATGTCACTACGTATCACTCACAACCTAAGTAATTTCTAACCCAAATTTAGAGACCGAATGTATCACTAAGGAAACGATCTCTCCACCTCCTCAACAACATATAAGACAACTTATGTAATCGCACTGATGATCTCTCAGTATAACACAACCACACAGAGGTATTAAGCTCTGATACCCAAGTAGATGTCAGCTCTAAATCTATCTCTAGACTTTAAAAACTAAAAGATAACCATCCTAGATAAGAATCTAAGCAATATATGTCAATAACAACTCAAATCCCTAGCACAAATAAAAAATCTAAGACAACAATCCACAAAGATTTGTAAAGCAAGTTTAATATAATGCCATGGGCGACAATTATACATAAGTTCAAAGTAAATATACATATAAAACCCAACAAAAGAGAAATACATAGAGAGGAGAAAAGATAAACTACAAATATTTCGGTTTATCAGAGCCGATCAATGAGAAATCCACCTCCAATCATTCATAAGCAAAGCCCTAGTGTTGTTACCTAAGCTAATCCACTACAAAAATGAGGTTGATTGAATTAGGAGAACAAAAATACCCAAGACCATACCCAAAAAGTGTTTTTACACCTAATTACGCATTTCTGACTGTCCAACATCGCCCGACGATTAAAAAGCGTCGCCCAACAACCAAAACAACTTTTTTTACCATGCTACAGCTCACCTAACGTCACCCAGCGATCAAAAGCGTCGCCCGGCGACGGATGACAGAAAGTTGAAAAACTAGCACAATATTCTAAATTATTTCGGCCATAACTTTTGAACCGTAACTTCGATTCATGCCCGGTTCGAAGCGTTGGAAAGCTTATCCAATGCTCTTTATAATAATGCCTAATTATCAAAGCTTGAATACCTACAAAAATGAGATAAAATCAATTAAACTTAATTATATTTACATGATAACGCAATAAATACACTATAATGTAAACTATACATAATATACACTAAAGTTGAGGTTTATTGACAAAAAGAAAATGAATTAAGCCGATGAGTGCTAATTATTCACACTCAAATTCACAATAATTTAGCACTCATCTAACTCTCCCCAACTTAAAACATTGTTTATCCTCAAATAAAGTCAAATAAACTTAAAGAAGTAAAAGACGATAATTAAAGAATTGTGAATCAACAGATTTCGAAAACAGAAAACAAATGCAATGGTTCAAATGAAAAATAGTATACACAAAGTAAACACTTACCACTAAACTACGACTATAACATAAACACGAAACAAATGCTAAATACAAAAATTATGTCAAACATTCTAAAACAATACTAGTTCACAAATGAATCACACCTAGCAAACACAATCATCGGTAGATGAAAAACACACAAAAATGGGGTATTTTCACTCATCCAACAATTTTGAAAACAATAAACTAAATTATGTATTCATCCAAAAATTTACATTGAAAATATAAAATCAGGAATCTCAAGGGCTTTTCAAAGTTGTAATGTGGCTTGGTTAATAAACAAGTGATAAGTCTTAAAGCTAATCGAAACAAAAACTTGCCTAAACCTAAGGTAGTAATTACTTCCACAAAGTTTCAAACAATAGAATTTCAATCAAACTTCTTCTTCATACCAAATTTCAAACCAACACACATCACTTATTCAATACAACATTATTCCATACTCTTTTTGTTTTTCTTTTTCAAAGATTTTCTATTTTTTTCCTTTCTTTTTCTATCACATTTTTTTTTCCATTTCTTTTCTCACTTTTTGTCTTTTTCTTTTCAACCTCATAGCAATCAACCAATAAATACACAATCATTTTTCTCCCCAACTTGAATTCAACCATACATTAAAGTGAATACTCCCTACTTTCTAAGGCAAGATAAAAATTTAACTAAAAATTATAGTTGAGGGTTCAAGAAAACAAAGAATCAATATCCATGCAAAAAGGGAAACCAAACACTCATAGACAAGCATTTAGCAAAAACAACATGGATATCGACAAAAAGGGTCAAAAGGAGTTACTAGATCACATACTCACAAGGTGAATTGACTATTTGGCCAAGGTAGTTGTGCTAAAAATGAAATAAAAAAAAGCCTTGATCGTGTTCAAGCTTTCATACAATCAACACAAACAAAAGATTAAGCATAATAAAATCTAGTTAAAACAAGAATTGTGGTCTCTAGCATATGTGAACAATTGAAAGCTACCTCATAAAAAGAGTAGGAACTAAAGTGATTCACAAATGAACAAGTATACAAAATAATGAATGACATAAAAATTGTAAAAAGTCTAAGTATCATGAATATGCTAAAGTATAGAAAGCGATAAACACATACCTCAGACGTGTACAAAACTTTAACAAAATCATTACCATGCATTCGCAAGTCGAAATGACCAAAATTGACAAATCACCTCAATATTCTACAAGTTACCAGACCAAAACTTGAGTGCAAACAATTACAAAAATAATACTCCTACAAAATTTCAATGTACAAAATTTAAAATATATACAATAAACAAAACTCCTTAAGCTAAACACGACAAGCTTTCGGAAAACACAAATTGACATAATAAAACAAATACAAATAAAGATATGAAAACCAGGTAAAAATGAATTAACAAGTTGAAAAGTGAAGATATGAAATTCAAAATATTTTCTTGTTTCAACTTGTTAAATCACAAATCACCACACACATAAACAAATACAAACAAACATGCTTGTTTTACGTTATACGCTTGACGCCTTTATTGTGCGAGCTAGTAACCTCCTCTTATCATGCTGTGGCATTGTCACACCGTGCAAACCTAAAGAAAGTGTCCTAACAATCACACAACAAATGTTACGAAAACGAGACAATTCACAACAATACGTGAAAACACACACACACACACACACACACACACACACACACACACA
Source organism: Vicia faba (assembly GCA_948472305.1). NCBI lineage: Eukaryota > Viridiplantae > Streptophyta > Magnoliopsida > Fabales > Fabaceae > Vicia > Vicia faba. The sequence goes on along the minus strand of OX451740.1, from coordinate 390,725,161 downwards.
CACACACATACACACACACACACATATATATATATATATATATATATATATATATATATATATATATATATATATATATATATATATATATATATATATATATATATATATATATATATATATATATATATATATATATATATATATATATATATATATATATATATATATATATATATATATATATATATATATATATATATATATATATATATATATATATATATATATATATATATATATATATATATATATATATATACAAATATCATATACAAGTTAATGTACAATTTTTATACAACATATACATTAATTACAAAACTCAAAAACAAAAGAATTATCACAATGCGAGATCAATAGAACCAATCCCCGGCAACAGCGTCATTTTGTTAGAAGTGATGTAGCGGCAAGAAATAAAAGTTTTGGAAATATTTATCCGGGAATTTATCGTGTCCACAGAGATGTGTTATTGAATTGTCGTTCGACAAATCTCTCGTTAATGAGTTTGGGGATAAATGAGTTTGTAAAGAAAATGTTATCAACAGAAAATAAATGTAAACAAAAGTAAAAACTAAGGAAGAACTTATCAAGCCTGCATATAATCTACTCATCACAAACTTAAATCTATCGACCAGTTACATTCAACTTAACAATACTCACCAATGTCACTACGTATCACTCACAACCTAAGTCAATTCTAACCCAATTTGAGAGGCCGGATGTATCACCAAGGAAATGATCTCTCTACCTCCTCAACAACACATAAGACAACTTATGTAATCGCACTGGCGATCTCTCAGTACAACACAACCACACAGAGGCATTAAGCTCTGATACCCAAGTAGATGTCAAATCTAAATCTATCTCTAGAGTTCAGAAACTAATAGATAATCATCCTAGATAAGAATCTAAGCAGTATATGTCTAAAGCAACTCAAATACCTAGCACATAGCAAAAATATAAGAAAAAAATCCATAAATATTTGTAAAGCAAGTTTAATATAATGCCATGGGTGACAAATATACATAAGTTCAGAGTAAATATACATATAAAACCCAACAAAAGAAAAATACATAAAGAGGAGAAAAGATAAACCACAAATCTTCCGATTTATCAGAGCCGGTCAATGAGAAATCCACCTCCATAAGCAAAGCCCTAGTGTTGTTATCTAAGCTAATCCACTATAAAAATGAGGTTGATGGAATTGGGAGAGAAAAAAATACCCAAAACCATACCCAAAAAAAGTGTTTTTACACTTAAATACGCATTTCTGATTGCCCAGCATCGCCCGACGACCAAAAAGTGACGCCAAGCGACCAAAACAACATTTTCCCCAAGCTAAAACTCTCCTAGCATCGCACGACAACCAAAAGCGTCGCTCGGTGACGGATGACAAAAAGTTGAAAAACCAGCACAACATTCTACACTATTTCAGCCATAACTTTTGAACCGTAAATCTGATTCACGCCCAGTTCGAAGCGTTGGAAAGCTTATTCAATGATATTTCTAACAATGCCTATATACAAAAGATTGAATACCTACAAAAATAAGATAAAATCAATTAAACTCAATGATATTTACATAATAATGCAATAAATACACTATAACATAAATTATACCGAATATACACTAAAGTTAAGGTTTATTGATAAAAAGAAAACAAATTAAGCCGATGAATGCTAATTATTCATACTCAAATTCACAACAATTTAGCACTCATCAACATGCAATTAACATGCTCACATTCAACTCATGTACAAATGCACGAAATAATAATAGAAACACATACTTGTACACACAAGAACAAACTTATATAAATGTGAAAGAATTAATACATGAAGTCATTATAAGCATATATATTGAGAATACACAATGGTTATCAATCAAAATTTTTGGAAATGAACATTCATGGTTTTCATCATTTGAGAACATAGCAAGCATTTTTTATCAACTAAAAACAAGTACTAAAAAATTGTTTACTTTCAAGGAGAGATTTGGAACAATATCCCCTCACTCTTGATGGAATAAAAGTTGAACTCACATGATTTAAAATACTCAAACGAATTGTTAGAGAAAAAGTATAAAAGTGCAAGCATCATAATAAAGAATACAAAATTGGCGAAATTAATAATCCCCAATTCCATATGTTTGTTGAAAGACGGTTTGGTTGCAAACGTTTTTGTGAAAATGTTGGTAAGTTGATTTTCACTATCAAGATGCACGAGCGCATCATCCCCTTTTTCAACATGATTGCGAAGGTAATTCCTCACGCATGTGTTCTTTCCTCGAGTTACTTTATTTCGAGTCCGGGAGAGTAATTAAACTCCCCATAAGATTCATTTCAAATACTCCCTCCATAAGCTTAGATAATTCTTTGACAAGTTGCATGTTAGTAGAATCAAATATGATGTAATGTCAAATTTGTTATCCTTGACGTTTAATGAAGCTAAACATGATTATGTACATATAAGTGTTTATAAGATATATATGAAAATATATGTGATGAAGTCATTTTAAGTATATAAATTGATAACTCACTATAATTATCAATTAAGAATTATTTTGCAAATGAACACTCATAATATGTATACCATACATCAAGTATGTCATGTATTTAGAGAAATAAACAAGTAAAAGAGAGAACTTACTAACAAAGCGAAAGTTAAATATATACTACCTCATCGTACAATATGACAGAGGACACACTTACATTTTATATGGAACTTCTGATGAACCCAAGAAGGTCATTGATTTGATAAACATTCATTTTGATTGAATTCTCATCTTTATCCTTTTTCATTTTAGTTATATTTCTCCTCCTAATGTTTCACTGCTTCGGGTTGATCAATTCCTTGATACACATCATTGAGTATGTCTCTTAAAGATAAACCTACATCATAAAATGAAATACCTTTTTTGAGTATTCTCAAATACAACATGAAAAGTAACTTACACATGTTTTACCAATAAAACAAAAATTGTTGTTGCTTTCTAGATTACATAATCCATCATCTTGCCTCATATTCAATAGAATTAGAATATGTTCATATGCCTTGATCCACCATAAATGAGAATCCATATTCTCTTCATAGAGTCAAGACAATGTTCCTACAAAAAAACAAGACAAGCCAGGTACCTAATCTTCATTAGGTCATTGGGGGTTAGTGAAACAATTGGTTGCATTTGGGCAATACAATCATAATGACAATTTAAATTTTCATCATCATTAAAATCACTATCGTATTACATGCTCAATAATTGAGGACCTTGAACTTGACTACCTAAGAGCTTTAGGCTTTGTTGTTTCCTCCTTATCAATGTCTTTCTTATTTTTCTTCTTCTTCTCAAGCTTTTTTTTCATCTTATCTAAGCAAGTAAGTTCTTGCTCATGTTCTTCAAACTTACCAAACAATATAGTGAGATCAAGTGTTGTAAGATCATTAGCTTCCTTGATTGCGGTGACCTTCGGTTGCTAATTTCTAATAAGACATCTCAAAACTTTGTTAGTAGCAATTACATTAATAATAGGTATACCAAGGGCAACCAAACAATTAATGAGATTTGATTAATTTTTTTTATCATCATTATTCCATAGTGCTTCTGGCTTAGATGTCACAACGCTGTTAACATTGTTTTGAGTAATAGCGTCACACATATCCTTAGCATATGAATTAACATAAATGTGAATACAAGCTTTCCAATAACTATAGTTTTCTTCTGAAAAAATTTTGGGGTTGTTTTGTAATTCCCTTTAGGTTCGTACGCCATTTTCTAATAAAAGTTTCGAAGCACGGAATTAACCGAAGCTCTGATACCACTAGTTAGACTACGGAACCAGATCTAGAGGGGGGGGGGGGGGAATAGGTTCCCAAATAAAAATTACCTTTCAAAAATTATTATTTAAAACTTATTTGAAAAACAATATTGAGCGGAAGGATTTTGGCCTAGATAAACATAGTAGTCTAAACGAACCTAGTTATTGGAAACTTGGATATGCACGAGTCATATGGAATTAATCATAATGATATAATCAATCAACATAATAATATCTCAATTAAACATTTAATATTCAATACAACGGTTTCCTATTACCAATGAAATCATATTAAAAACATAATATGGAATTTTATCGAACATGTGGCGTGAAATCAATTTTTTAGAATTTTTTTTAGATTTGTTAATATGAAAAAGCACTTACAATCAAAGTGATTATAAGCTGATCAAAAAGCAAATTTAAACTTTAATAGTCAAAGAGAAATTCTATACGAATCAATTGATCAAACAACACTTTCAACACATTGCATATAGACAGTAAATGAAAGTAAGAGATAGAACATATCAATTTTCCTTTGAGTTAAACAAGCTAAATAATTTGTCAAACACCTGACGTGCAATCAAAGTTTTAGAATTTTACTTTGTGTTGTATTGATATGAAAAATCACTTATAATCAAAAGTGATTATAAATAACTCAACATACAATTCAAAACAAAAACAATTTTGGAAAATTCCTACGTGTTGATAAATTACTCAATGCTATTTGACAAATCATTATATGAAGATTTAAGAAAGTAAAGAAATAAAAGAAAAGAGACACAAGGATTTTCTTAGGAAGTTTACCAATCGTCCTCGCTATATCTACTTCTCCCCCCAATTCCAAAATTGGAATTAGGATAATTTCTTACTTTGCAAAAGTGTAGTTACAAGAGAAGTGTTCAGAGCAACTATATAAAACATAACTGTTTGATGTCGATTCGACCCCTTCTCTTCTTTTGATCTTCAACAAGATCAAGACCGATAGATACAACCTATTAGCCTCTTAATTTACTTCCTTATAAATATTTTAAACACTCCAAGATTCCTTGCAAAGATTTCAAAAACTCCAAGGGATTTTTCACTCGAGTAAATCCGATTGCACACTATTAAAACAAAATCACCAATTCTATCATCCAATTCTTTCTACTTACTTAAGAAGATTTCAAACACTCTAAGGTTCCTTGAAAAGATTTCAAACACTCCAAGGGATCTTTCACATGGACGATTTCTTCTAGCACGATCTTGCACGAAAACCCAAATTCAACAAATGATTTTGGAGGACCAACCCGATGGTTTTTCCGGATGAAGACCCTTACAAGAACTCAACCCAAACCTTTTAGAAATCTTCATTTTTTCGCTTAGATGGCACCCCGACAGAACATCATCACAATGTAATGTTGGTGTGTATGCATAGTTTGGAAGGTTGAAGATGAAGAGAAAAAGTAGGCTAATTTTATGGTATCATCAAGTTGGAATGATGCATGAATGATATATTTATAGTTGGACTCTATGATACGGTGGCAGAACCGACTGTTTTGAAAAATGCTGGTTTACGTTTTGCGTTTTGTATTTGCAAAATGTCGCGGTAAGCAAGATTCGTCACCGACTTTTATTTTATCCAACTGGAAAGGAAAAAAGCACAGAAAAATTCCTTTTTTGAGATTTTGAGTACGAGGGGTATATTATAGAAAGGGAAGGTGTTAGCACCCTTTCTATCCATGGTTTTCCATGGGCTCTTAGGTACTTGCTCATATTTAAAATTGCTTGTGTGTTTGTGTTTTGAAAAAAAGTTTTTGTTTTACTTCGTTTTAACCCTTGTTTCTGTCCTCAAGATTGTTATGAAGTATTTTTGAAAACTTTGTTTGAAAAAAGTGTAAGTGTGAAAAGTTTGATTTTGAGCAAGTACCTATTAGCATCTACCTACTCGAAAAAAGATTGTTTTTGTTCTTGTTTCCTTTAGACAGTGCTATCCCACTATTAAGGAGTAGATAGTACCATCATTGGAGTTGTAAAGGTCAATTCGTAAGGGACATACGATCAATAAAAGAATGTTAATACGTATTAGTAATAACCCTAGAGTCTTAAGATCATATTCGAGGCAAAATTCCCGAGGCAACATTTTTGAGGAAAAATTTCCGAACGGGACTTTTGATCTTTGTTTAGACAAGAGGGCAATCACTAAGACACCCTATACTTATTGATCGTTTACCGAAGGCAACTGAAGTGAGAGTATACCCTAAGAGTGCGCATGTGCGAGTGATTTGATTTGAGTTATTATCTTTGCACATTAGGGTTTTCTAGCCATTTTAAATCATTATGCAGTCTTGTCATGCAATCCTATTAACATACATCTAAACAGTTAATATTTGCGAGAATTAAAATGCGAGAAAATAAAACCTACGCTATTACAAGGCTTCGGGGTAGGGATTAATTAAATAGCAAAAAAAAACGTAAAAGACGATAAGGAAAAGAAAAGTCCTAAAATAAACTATTACATACCGTAGACAGTTACATCAATATTACAAAAAATAATAAACGCGCGCGATGAATTGAAAATGAGAGAATTAGGGTTTTGACCCCAACTAAGCCTAATTGTAATTTAAAAGAAAAATCAATTTTTTTGTCGTTTTTGAGTTATTTGAGAAAATAAAATTCAATTGAATAAAAATAACCTAATCACTAATTAATTTTAGTTAAGAAAAATAATTAAATTACCCTGTTTTTGTATTTTTTATTTTGAGAAAGGAAAAAATAAAAATTAAATCACAAGCTAACCCTAATTTTTCTAATTGATTTTAATTATATAAAAAAAGTTAGAATTATCCTAAATTAAATTAAACTAACATTAAATTAAATTTGATAAAATAAAACCTAATTCTAATTTTTTTGTGAAATTCTTGATTTTATGATTTTATGAAAAAAAAAAGAAATTAATTTGTTAAAAACAATTAAGCTAATTAAATAAAAGAAATAAATAGAAAAGAAAGAAAGATGGGCTTGATGTTGTTTAGCAAAAAATGGGGTATGATTTGCAATTCTGGGCCCAACAACCTCCTGGCCCCATTGACTTTGTCCAATCCCCTGCACATGCTTGACTGGGGCGCATGGTGGACCCTCATGGGGAGGCCTTAGATCTGAAGCCTTGATGGTTTAGATAATCAGATCTAGAGAGTGCATGATGGATCCTGGAGTGTGAGATGCACTGGATTGCCTGTCCAAGAAAAATATGAAATAAAGTTGGGACCTGGGGATCGAACCCAGGCCCTTAGGCATTATCTCCTTTCCATGCTACCAGCTGAGCCAGAATCATTAGTTGTCATTACAATAGCAAATAATTATTATATAATATAAACAAAAAGCTAATCTTTGAAACGCGCAAAATTCAAACTGGTAAGCCATGGAGCGCCACGTATCCTTCTTCTTCCTCCTACCGTCGATGTAAGTTACATGGCTTTTACCTACGGACACTGAGCATAGGTATAACCCCGTGTATTTCCAAAATCTCATACAAGCATGATAAATGAAAACCAATGGTACCAATCAACTCGTTTCAACCTCACGAGCATCATGGCATCATTATTAATGGCCTATTTTCCCTGTACATAAAACCCCTAAAAACAAAGAAAAAACCCTAGCCATGGCACTTTGAGAGTGATTCAAGGCATGGGGAAGCTTGCTAGCGATTGAAACACGATCCTGGGGAGTCCAGCAATTGATTGGTATGATTAGAATGGCTTGAGATGGCCTGAAACCTGGAAATCAGTTTGCAACTTTTTCTTGAATTTTTGCAATTTGTTCTTTGCCTTTGCACGCCTCTAGCCTCTCTATTTTTGGTCTGCATTTGTTCCTTATGTATCCTAGAATGTATTAGGGTTACCATTTGTTTCAAATCTTCTCCAATTATGAATATTGATTCATGATTCAATCCTTGCACCAAATCTTTACATATCAAGCAAATTCAATCTTTTTGTGTCCAAATAGAGCCTTTCACGATTTGATCTTGTCTTCAGCTGTGTAATGGACCGAATCATGCACAAAATCTCAAGATTTAATTAGTTTTTAATATTTTCATTATTTTATATTGATTTTATTTGATTTAAATGAAATAAAATCAAAATAAATAACAAAAATAAAATAATGACAAGTGGAAGGGCTCATGGGTCGTGGGTCACATTACAAACTCAGTGCAAGCATAAAAAGTTGGGGCCATTTGACAAAAAATGCAATTTTGTATACTTTTGACTTTTTGGCAATTTTGCAAAAAGGGTCAATTGGCCAATGCATAACTCTCTCAATTTTTACCCTAGAGATGTGTTCTTGGACTTTTTAGAAAGTTTAAGATGTCCTCTAAGAAACCCTTTTGGTCTCATCTCAATTGATTCTTCCATGTTCATGTATGAAGCTTTGACATAAAAGGTGTTTTTGTTGACTTTTCAAAATGACCTATAATGTCCAAATTCATATCTTTTTGTGAGTGCATATTTTGAACTTGGGAGATGAAGATGAATTGTAGGTAATCACATCCTATTCAAAATGATATTTGGATGGGTCATTTTTGATAAAGTATGAGAAAGTTATGCTTGGTCAAAGTTGAGTTGACTTTTCTTGTAAAACCCTAATTTAGCAACTTTTGGGTTTTGATGAATTGTAGGAAATCCTTGAGGAATCATGATCAACCCTTGATCAAATGATGAATAATACTTCAAAATGGGAATGTTGACCAAAAATCTTGAAGTTTGACTGTATGTGGGCCACAGTTGACTTTTGCCCTAGCATAGTCGATTTTCAGGCCTTTGAGCAGTTGACTGGGCAAACTTCCTCTGCAAGGCTTGAAACTTGACATGGATGATCTTGAAAACATATTAGGACAATAATGAGCATTTGGGACCCTTTGGATTCAAACATCTTGATGCAAAATGAAACCCTAATTTGAGGTAGACTGCCTTAGGAGAGAGTTTGTCTGGTCAACCCTTGGACTTCCTTGAGAAATTTGAGGACCTCACTTGAAATGTTTTGCCAAATATGGGAGGGTAAATTTTGGGGTACAACAGCTGCCCCTATTCAATCTTCTTAAACCTGAGGATGTAGATTGACTTGTTTGCCTTTTGTGATCCGAAGGTGGAAGATGATTGAATACTAGAGTGCCCAGAAATTTGCACTCGCATGAGGTGGTACTGGTCTTGCAATATCGGGAATGGGCCTATAGATTCCATTTGGAAATCAATGATGGAAGATGGGCTTAAAGATGCCATCCGAAGAAGTGTCGATCGCATAAGAGGTTCCTTCGCGAGAACCTGTATACGTGTTGTTGAGGAGGACCACGCTGGGGAACACTGGTCTCTGTATTGAGAGAAATAGAGTTTTAGGAACTTCAGTTGTCTGTTACTCTATCGGGGAATCATCTCTTAGTCGAGGAGGTGACAATGAACTTCTATCTGGTCGTGCTCCACGCTTTACAGTGACTTGTTAAGGAAAATAAGACTGACTACTATTTGGTCGTGCTCCAGGTTTCACAGTGACTTACTGGGGAGATGAGATTAAACTTGCTATCTAGTCATCTTCCAAGCTTTGGCAATTTCTCAATTCTTATCTAGTCGTGCTCCAGGCTTCAGAAGGAATTAGGTGGTTATCCGGTCGCATCCGGGCTTCAACTTGAATTTAAGGCATACTAATATCCGGTCGATTTCCGGGCTTCATAGTAATTAGCCAAGTAAACTTCTATTTGGTGAAATTCCAAGCTTCGCAGTACCTCATACTGTTATCTGGTCGTGTCCCAGGGTTTCAGTGTCCTTTGTTGCTATCTGGTTGCGATCCAGTCTTCACAGCGTCTTATACCATTGTATGGTCGCGCACCAGGCTTCACGGTGTGTTATACCACTGTCTGGTCGCTTCCAGGCTTCACGGTATCTTGTACTTCTATTTGGTCAATTTCCAGGCTTCATAATAACTTGCTGAGGGTTAAGATGTTTTCTGGTTGATTTCCAGGCTTCATAGCTTGTATTTAAGATATACCACTATCTGGTCGATTCCAGGCTTCGTAGTATTTTGGAGAAATCAAGATATTATCCGGTCGATTTCCGGGCTTCATAGCTTCATCTGGAATATAAATCTTAGTATCGATTTGACTGAACCAGAGAAAACTTGCGAGAACTTGATTGCATCTTTTCCTGAAAGGTAAAGAGTTAGTCGTATGTAATGTCATGATGTATGAAATGTATTGAGTAATGATGTTCTCAAAATAAATGAGATTGTGCTGTATGATGCGCATTCCACGATGTATGGATATGCAATGTTCTTGTGATATTCTCCGGCAGGGGAGAATAAACCCTGGACTGCTGTTGGAGAGTATAAGGAGTTGAGTTCTTCGTCCTTGCTGGGGATAATGACCGAAGATGATTAGCTGGAGACTTGCGTCCGCTCTGCTCGAGAATATTCCACTGGGAGAGACTCTGTTTGAGAATAATCCTGTGGGAGAATGACTCTATGGGGAAGAGAGATACTCTGTTGGACAATCTGCTGATTTGGATAAATAAACTCAGCTGGTGGTGAACTTCTATTGTTGGTGATAGATAAACTCTGCTTGGGGAGAATTTTGTCGACTCATTCGCAATTATGAACCTCGGCTGGGGAGAGCTAACGCCACTGTCTTTGGATACTTCCTACTCTGCAGGGAGTGTATGTACCTTTAGTCATATTCTTAAGCTGGTTCTATCCCTGTACCTGGTGGGTAGAGTAACTGTAAGGTTTGGACACTTCTTGTTTGCCCCTGTTCCTGGAATTACGAGTAATTGTCTTTTGTTTCTTATGTAAATATTTATGAGCATAAATTATTTTCAAATGCATATATCAAAAATGAATCATTGGACGTTCTTGCACAACAAAACAGAAAAAGAAAAACAAGTTGAAATTTCTTGTAAAAATGAATTGTATTGATTTTTGAAGTTGGCCTGTAATAGGCGTTTTGTACAAGAGGCTGACGTCCTAGTAAGAGAACGTCGCCGAGGGAACAGAAGTTATACAATTTGTATAAAAGGAAGAAAACAGCTATGTTAAACAATCCCATCGAGTTCCAACTCTGCTATTGCCTTTATATCTTCAAGTGTCTCATCACTTTGCTACTTGGTCAAAGGTGGATCAGATTGATTGGCGCCGTCCGAGCTTGATAGTCGATACCGAAGTCTGGTTGCAAGATAATCCAATGAGACATAGTGTTACGCTTTGATCCCTAATTTTTGCTTGGACCGCCCTTTCGGGTTTTCAGTCCACCGGGATACCCCTTTTTGCCCAAGCCGCCCTTTCAGGTTTTCGACTTGCCGGGTGTACAATTTATTTTTCATTTTCATCCCTTACTTTTGCCCGAACCCTTTTGGTTCACCGGGAAGCCCTTATTTTTGCCTAGGTCAGTCAACCTAGCGGGTCTTTGATTATGCGTAGTATCTTTTCACTATGTCTGCATTGACGGGGTGAGGAAGGTCGTCACCATCCATGGTGGTTAGAATCATAGCTCCTCCCGAGAAAATGTTCTTAAACACAAATGGCCCTTCGTATGTGGGGATCCATTTTCCCCTGGGATCACCTAGTGGCAGTATGATGCGTTTGATCACCAGATCCCCGACTTGATACTCTTGGCACCTGACTTTCTTGTTAAAAGCCTTGATCATTCGCTTTTGATACGTCTGACCATGACAAATAGCAGTAAGTCTCTTTTCATCGATTAAATTGAGCTGATCAAGCCGGTTCTGGATCCAATCATCTTCGATCAAACCCACATCCTTCATAATCCTGAGATAGGGTATCTGGACTTCGATGGGTAGGACTGCCTCCATGCCATACACCAAAGAGTAGGGTGTTACCCTTGTTGACGTCCGTGCTGAGGTGCGGTACCCATGAAGAGCGAATGGTAACATCTCATGCCAGTCTTTGTATTTCACTGTCATCTTCTGCACAATCTTCTTGATGTTCTTGTTAGCCTCTTCAACAACGCCATTCATCTTCGGCCGGTACGGAGAAGAGTTGTGATGCTGTATCTTGAACTGTTTGCAGAGCTCGATGATCATCGTATTTTTGAGATTTGTACCATTGTCAGTAATGATCCTCTCTGGTACACCATATCGACAGATCAAATTATGTCAGATAAACCGCGCCACGACGTTCTTGGTTACTGTAGCAAAGGAAGCTGCCTCAACCCACTTCGTGAAATAATCAATAGCTACCAGAATGAAATGATGCCCGTTGGACGCAGTAGGCCTGATCTCGCCAATCATGTCGATGTCCCACATTGCAAAAGGCTAGGGAGCTGTCAAAACATTCAGAGGGACTGGAGGTACATGCACCTTATCAGCATAGACTTGGCACTTATGACAGGTCCGAGAATGCTGATAACAATCGGCTTCCATAGTGGACCAATAATATCCTGCCCGTAGGATTTTCTTTGCCATGGTATGTCCACTGGAATGAGTTCCGAAGGTACTTTCTGAATATGTGAAAAACACAAGAAGGGGGGGGGGGGGGGGGTTGAATTGTAAAACTTAAAACAAATGCTTTGATAACACAGTATTTTTATCCTGGTTCGTTTGATCTCAAACTACTCCAGTCCACCCGTCAAGGTGATTTCGCCTCTCTCCAACGAGGACTTAATCCACTATTTTCAAAGGATTACAACAGCTACTTTAACAACTGTTAAAGTCTTCTTGAGTATAACCACAAACCGGTTTATCTCAAGGAAATCTTTTACAAATAATTGAACAAGGATGTGTTAACGTTTTCTAATAAAACAATAAATCACAACTGTGATAATTACACAACTTAAGCTTGGAGTAAACTGAATTTGCTTAAAGCGTTTGAATGAGCGGTTTTGAAAGCTTAGCAAATTATGTGAGTGCATGCGTGCGTCTTTTCTCAAGCAGACTTGTTTATATAGGCAAGGTAATGATACGTTTTCCATAAAGCCAGTTTAATGATAATAACGCACTTTCCTTTTGAAGAAGATCTTGTCTGATGAGAGCCGTTAGCATTTAATTCTGTCTTGAATACTTAATAACGCTTCAGAGTCTTCTTTGCTTTAACTTATGGTAACGCTTCAGAGTCTTCTTTGCTTTAACTTATGGTAACGCTTCAGAGTGTTGATGACTTGGTAATGATCTTTGATCAGAGTCAGAGTGTATGCGCAGATTCTGGTCATCAAGCTTCAGCGTATACTCTGGTAGCTTCAGCGTGTAGCACATATTACTGATCTTCTGATGCTGATTCCATCAGAACTTCTGTATATACAAAATATAATTTTAAGAAGCATATTTGTTATATATATATATATATATATATATATATATATATATATATATATATATATATATATATATATATATATATATATATATATATATATATATATATATATATATATATATTTGAATTTATTTATTCTTTGTATTTTTTTATCATCAAAACTCTAATCAAGGGTTGTAGAATCAAACTATGTTCTAACACTTTCATGTAACTCTGCCATGATCCTTTCTGCCTCGATCTTGTCCACACATCGCAATAAGGTTGAATCATGGTTACGCTTATAGAGGATCCCATTACTGATGAAGAACTTCACAGTGAATCTTCTAAGAAACTTCTTATCATTAACAGATGCCCCCTCAGGGTATTCTTGAGCCTCAAGATACCTCTTTACCTCGTGAAACCAGGGTTTATCTGCTACCTCTTAAGTCTCAATATCACAGCAATGTGCGGGTTCGTCCAACCTCTCAATGGTAATCTGGGGAGCTTCATTGTCCCACTTGACTTTGAACATAGAAGACAAGGTGGCTAGCGCGTCCGTTAACAGGTTCTCTTCTCTCGGGAAGTGTTCAAAGGTTATCTCCTCAAAATGTGGGAGCAATGTCAGTAAATACTCTTTGTAAGGAATAAGATTTGGGTGCTTCCTAACCCACTCGCCTTTGATCTGACTGATCACTAGAGCGGAATCTCCGGATACACTTAAGAACTTAATCCTCAAGTCAATAGCAGCTCGAAGACCCAGGATACATGCTTTATACTCCACCATATTGTTGGTACAGTTAAAACATAATCGGGCGGTGAACGGAGTATGACAGCCTTTAGGAGATATAATCACAACACCGATGCCATTACCCAATGCGTTCGAGGCTCCATCAAAATACATAGACCATCGGGATCCTTCCTCAGGTCCTTCATCCGGTCCAGGTTCTTCACAGTCGGTCACCAACATGATGTTCTCATATGGGAACTCGAAATTCATGGACTGGTAGTCATCCACGGCCTGATGCACCAAGGGATCCGCCAATACACTCCCCTTGATTTCTTTTTGGGTTGTGTATTGGATGTCATACTCAGTTAAGATCATCTGCCATCTTGCTATTCTTCCTGATAAGGCAGGATTTTCGAAGATATACTTGATTGGATCCATCTTTGATATCAATAAGGTGGTGTGAGTCAGCATATATTGTCTCAGCTGGTGAGCAGCCCATGTTAGAACATAGTTTGATTCTACAACCCTGGGTTAGAGTTTTGATGATAACAAATACAAAGAATAAATAAATACAAAGAACAAATATGCACCTTAAAAATATGTTTTATGTATGCAGAAGTTTTGATCAGATTAGCATCAGAAGATAAGCCATAAGTGTTACACGCTGAAGCAATCAGATTATACGCTGAAGATTGATGACCAGAACCTGCGCTCAATTATAGTAAACTCTGATTCTGAACAAGAACATATTAAACCAAGTCATCAATATTCTGAAGCGTCATCAGCAGTAAGGAGAAAAGACTCTGAAGCATTACTGAACATTCAAGACAACATCAATTCCAACGGCTTTCTTCAGACAAGATATTCTCCAAAAGGAAAGTGTGTTAATGACATTAAACATGCTTTATGATCAACGTCATTACACTGCCTATATAAACAAGTCAGCTTGCAAAATGAAGAACGTACATACACACAACAATTTTGCTAAGATCACCAACCACGCATATTCAAGCTACAAGCAAATTCATTCTTTATTCTAAGCTATAAACCTGTGTAATTTATCACAGTTGTGATAAACCGTTTTTGTTAGAAAAACAACAACACATATTGTTTAATCATATTGTAAAAGAGATCCTTGAGATTAACCGGATTGTGGTTGTACTCAAGAAGACTTTAACAGTTATTAAAGTAGCTTTTGTAATCTTGTTGAGATTAGTGGATTAAGACCTCGTTGGAGAGAGGAGAAATCACCTTGATGGGTGGACTGGAGTAGTTTGAGATCAAACGAACCAGGATAAAAATACTGTGTCATTAAGCTGTTTTAGATCCAAGTTTTCAATTCAACCCCCCTTCTTGTGTTTTTCAAATCTTCAATTGGCATCAGAGTGCCTGGTTCTGAGCTTAAACACTTAACCGTGTCAGTACAAGATCCAAGCATCAGAAAAACACTATGGTGGGACCAAGCCAAAACATCAGCAATGACAACAATGAAGACAGGGACAGATTCAGTGGTAAACCTCCAGTCTTGGATGGAGAAAACTTTGACTACTGGAAAGACAGAATTGAGAGTTCCCTTCTGGCCCATGATACTGATCTGTGGGACATGGTGACTGATGGATACACGCATCCTATGGATGGACGTGGTCAGAAGATACATAGGAAAATGATGTCTAATCAGCAAAAGCGTGAATTCAGAAACCACCACAAGGCCAGAACAATTCTCCTCAATGCTATCTCATATTCAGAATATGAGAAAATATCAAACAGAGAAACTGCCAAGAATATGTTTGACTCTCTGAGAATGACGCATGAAGGCAACATTCAAGTCAAAGAAACCAAGACCCTTGCACTCATTCAGAAGTATGAGGCACTCAAGATGGAAGATAGTGAATCAATAGAAACTATGTTTTCAAGATTTCAAATTCTTGTTGCTGGACTAAAAGTTCTTGACAAAGGGTATTCTACTGCTGATCACGTTAAGAAGATCATCAGAAGCTTGCCCAAACAATGGAGGCCAATGGTCGCAACACTTAAGCTAGCCAAAGATCTCAACAAAATCTCTCTGGAAGGACTTGTTAGCTCCCTCAGAAGTCACGAGATAGAGCTAGAAGAAGATGAACCTCAAAAGCAAGGTAAGCCATTAGCTTTAAAATCTAACAGAAAATCTGACTCCAAAGTTTTGCAGGTTGTGGAAGAAACCTCTGATGGATCCTCATCAGAGGAAGATGAACTGTCTCTCCTCTCCAGAAGGGTGAACCAACTGTAAAAGCAGAGACAAAGGAAGTTCAGAAATCCCAGAAGATCAGAAAATCAGAATGAATCCTCCTCCAGATACAGAAGGTCAGAATCCTCCTCTGAACACAAGATCTGAAGGTTCTTCAGGATACAGAAAGCCAAACAACAAAGACATCATCGGCTATGAATGTAACGAGCAAGGTCACTACAAAAGTGACTGCCCAAAGCTTCAGAAGGAAAAGCCCAAAAAGAAGTTTCTCAAGGAAAAGAAGAAAAGCCTCGTGGCTACATGGGATGATTCTGACACATCTGAAGCTGACTCAGAATCAGATGATGAAAGAGCAAACATAGCTCTCATGGAAAACGTATCAGAAGACAGTGAAGCTTCTGGTTCAGACTCAGAATCAGACACTGAAGAGGTATTCCCTGACTTTACCATAAACTTTACTAAGGCTGAACTTGCTGAAAGCCTAAATGAAATTCTGGAAAGGTATCAACAGATCAGAGTCAAATTCAGAAACCTGAAAAGGAATCTTGCCTCTGACTCTGATAAGACTGAGAGTCTCAGATTGGAGAATTCCGAGTTAAGAGAAAAAATTTCAAAATTAGAAAACCAGTTGCAAAACTCTCAGAAGGAAACAATCTCTGAAACTCTCAGCAATGCTGATGAGATCATCAAAGAGTATGATCACAGATTTCAGAAGTTTCTAGCTAAAAACATAGACAGAAGCAAGATGGCTTCAATGATCTATGGAGTTAGCAGAAATGGCAGAAAAGGGATAGGATATCAAGGTAAAGCAACTACACCATAAAATGCCATGGACTTAGTTATAAAAGCATACCACTCAATTCACATTTTATATATGGGCACACACATGACATAAAATACACAAGTAATGATTATTCTGTCAAACCAAAATTCAACCAGAATTTTGGTAAAACTAACAAATCAGGACCCAAGAAAATGTGGGTACCTAAGGATAAAATCATACATGTGGCATATATCTTTAGAAGCAAGGCTAAGACACCAATCATGGTACCTGGACTCTGGCTTCTCACGACACATGACGGGAAGAAGGCATATGTTCCAAAGCCTGGAACTTAAGCCTGGAGGCCACATGGGCTTTGGAGGAAATCAGAGAGGAAAGATCATTGGCTCTGGAACAGTAGGTAATAAAAATCTTCCCTCTATAAGTAATGTTTTATTATTTGATGGATTAATGCATAACCTGTTATCCATAAGTCAATTAAGTGATAATGGTTATGATATAATCTTCATTCAAAATTCATGCAAAGCTGTTAGTCAGAAAGATGGGACTATCCTATTTAATGGAAAGAGGAAAAAAACATTTATAAAATAAAACTTTCTGAACTAAAGAGTCAGAATGTAAAATGTCTACTGTCTGTTAACAACGAGCAATAGATCTGGCACAGAGGATTGGAACATGTTAGTATGAGAAGAATATCTCATATTAACAAACTCAATCTGGTCAGAGGACTTCGTAACTTGAAGTTCAATTCAGATGCTCTGTGTGAAGCATGTCAGAAAGGCAAGTTTGCAAAACCTGCTTTCAAATCCAAAAATGTTGTTTCCACCTCTAAGCCATTAGAACTTCTGCATATTGACTTATTTGGACCAGTAAAAACTGCTTCAGTCAGTGGCAAGAAGTATGGGTTAGTAACCATAGATGACTATAGCAGATGGACATGGGTAAAGTTTTTAAGACACAAGGACGAGTCACACTCTGTGTTTGTTACCTTCTGCAACCAAGTTCAGAATGAAAAGGATCTTAGAATTGTCAAAGTCAGAAGTGATCATGGTGGAGAATTTGAAAATAAAGATTTTGAATTATTCTCTAATGAAAAAGGCATTCTGCATGATTTCTCTTGTCTTAGAACTCCCCAGCAAAATGGATTTGTAGAACGAAAGAACAGAACATTGCAAGAAATGGCCAGAACCATGATCAACGAGACTAACGTTGCTAAGATCTTCTGGGCAGAGGCAATAAACACAACGTGTTACATTCAGAATAGAATCTCCATAAGACTTATTCTAGAAAAGACTCCATATGAATTATGGAATAACAGAAAGCCTAACATTTCTTATTTTCACTCATTTGGATGCACATGTTTTATTCTGAATACAAAAAATTATTTGAACAAGTTTGACTCTAAAGCACAAAAGTGTATTATGTTAGGATACTCTGAATGCTCGAGAGGGTGTAGAGTATACAATACAGAAACACAGATTGTTGAAGAGTCAATCAGTGTTAAGTTTGATGATAAGCTTGAATCTCAAAAGTCAAAGCAGAATGAACTCCTTGCAGGTATGGAAGTTGAACTCACAGGTACTGAAGACAACCCATCAGAGGTTCTCAACAGAGACACTCCCTCAACAACAGAAAGAGTCACTGCAAGCAATCCAACACCTTTTGTTGATCAACTCCAGAAAAGACTATCCAAAAGAAGCATTGATCACCCAGAAGATACAATATTGGGAAAGAAGGAAGATCCAATCAGAACAAGATCAACATTCAGAAACTCTGAAGAATCTCTCATAGGACTGGCTTCTCTGATTAAACCAACAACAATTGATGAAGCACTTCTGGACAATGACTGGATTCTGGCAATGCAAGAGGAACTAAATCAATTCACCAGAAATGACGTTTGGGATCTGGTTCCCAAACCAAAAGGGTTCAACGTCATTGGTACAAAATGGGTGTTTAGAAACAAACTGAACGAGCAAGGTGAAGTCAGCAGAAACAAAGCACGTCTGGTAGCACAAGGTTATAGTCAGCAAGAAGGGATAGACTATACAGAAACCTTTGCTCCAGTCGCCAGGTTAGAATCTATCAGACTTTTAATATCATTTGCTGTTAATAAAGGCATCACTCTGTATCATATGGATGTCAAAAGTGCATTCTTAAATGGCTATATAGATGAAGAGGTATATGTGCATCAACCTCCTGGTTCTGAAACAAGCTCCCAGAGCTTGGTATGAAAGACTAAGTAACTTCCTGTTAGAAAAGGAATTCACCAGAGGGAAAGTGGACATAACCTTGTTCTGTAAGACAGTTAAGAATGACATGTTAGTATGTTAGTTTTATGTTGATAAAATCATATTTGGATCCACTAAACTCTCTCTAGGAAGAGAGTTTGATAAATGTATGCAGGCAGAGTTTGAGATGAGCCTAATGGGGGAACTCAAATTCTTTCTGGGCATTCAGATAAATCAAACTCCAGAAGGAACTTACATTCATCAGAGCAAATATGTCAGAGAACTTCTGAAGAAATTTGATCTCTCATAATGTAAGACCTCAAGGATTCCAATGCATCCCACGTGCATTCTGGAAAAGAAGAGGTAAGTAAAAAGGTAGAATAGAAGGTCTACAGAGGTATGATTAGTTCTCTTCTCTATCTGACGGCTTCAAGGCCTGACATTCTATTCAGTGTTTACATTTGTGCTATATTCCAATCAGATCCTAGAGAATCTCACTTAACAGCAGTTAAGCGAATTTTCAAGTATCTGAAAGGTACTGCTAATCTAGGTTTGTTTTATAGAAAATCAAGTGATTACAGCTTAGTAGGATACTGTGATGCTGACTTTGCTGGAGACAGAGTAGAACGTAAAAGCACTTCTGGAAGCTGCCAGTTTCTGGGAGAAAAATTTGATCTCATGGTCCAGCAAAAGATAATCCACAATAGCACTATCAACAGCAGAAGCTGAATACATAGCAGCTTCTGGATGTAGTAGGCAAATGCTCTGGATGAAAAGTCAACTTGAAGACTTCAATATATTTGAGAGTAATATCCATATCCTCTGTGACAATACTTCTGCTATTTGTCTCAGTAAAAATCCTATTTTGCATTCTAGGGCTAAGCATATAGAAATAAAACATCATTTTATTAGGGACTATATTCAGAAAGGGATTCTTAACTTAAAATTCATTGACACAGACCATCAATGGGCCGATGTCTTTACAAAACCTCTTTCTGAAGATAGGTTTAACTTCATTCTGAAACATCTCAGCATGAAGCTTTGCCCAGAATAAATTGTTTTATTTACATATCTTAACCTTCAGAATTTTAGTTATTTTCTGTGAACCACTGATCAACCTTCCTTCAGAATCTTAGAAGTACAGATTGTATCAGAATCTATCCATGAAGATCTGAGCGTTTCATTTCAAGGATAAAAGTGTGCTGTTTACGTAAGCAAATAGTTGTCATCCATTCACCAACTACCTTCTGAGGCTGAACACGCGTTCACTTTTCTGAAAGGTCAAAAGTGTTGATTGGGTGCATTGAGACACACGTCATGGGTAACCGTTCCAATATCTTTCTGAATCCCCTAAAATCAGCTGTCATTAATGCTTATAATCATGACTAATTGTTTCTCTCTCTTACTGTTTATGATTTCAAGAAAATCTATTTAAACTCAAGTTTCACTCTTTACATTCTTTCACTTTTACTCTCTCAATACCTTCTAATTATTTTCAGTTCGTACTTTCAAAAACCCTTTCATCTTTCTCAAATTTCTTGTGTGAACATGGCTTCTTCAAGTGTCCAAAACACCAGTACTCAGGAAACTTCTTCTATGGAACAGTATGAAGAACCATACAAAACGCTACTCACTCCCATTGACAATCTGGAAGTTCTTTCAGAACTGATTGTTGATTTTGAAAGCCTTCAAGAAAACGGCTTCAATCTCTTTGAAGACGTCAATGCTCAAGGATGGAACAAATATTTTGACCGTCTTCTAGGGCCAACGTTTCCAATTCTTGTCAAAGAATTCTGGGTACATGCTTCCTCCTCAAACCATCAAGTTACTTCGTATGTCATGGGGAAGAAGATTGTCATTACAGAAGACCTAATTTCAAGACTTATCAGTTACAATGGTGGAGGTGTCAGATGTATAGACATGACTGAAAGATGTTCTGATGTTACTTCTATTGCAAGGGAAATATTCACTCTGGGTCTACCCTCCAGCAAGATTACGGATCTGAAGGATCATCACATAATCTGGGCTAAAATAATTCTGGGATGCATCAACCACATGAAGCCAACTAGCTCTTCTGATTACATAAACATTGATCAGCAGTTTCTGATCTACTTTATCTCCAAGAAGACTAAGGTAAATCTCCCTCACTTGCTATTTAATCATCTGAGGACCAGTGTAAAGGAAACAAGAGAAGATGAGCGTACCAAAAGGGACTAGATACCCCTAGGAAGACTCATATCAGATATTCTGACAGAGAATAGGCTGATAGAGCATCTGACTGAAGCACGGGAAATTAGCTCACTAGAAGCAACTGCTGGGAAGCCTCTGAACGCAAAGAATCTGAAAAAATGAAAATCATTGAGAACATCAAGAAGGAACCCAACGTTACTTCTTTTTTAACCATCACTTCCAGAAGAATTCCTATGGATGATTTTCCTCTTTTCTCTGAGATTGACTCCAAGCCTGAGATAATTGTCAGATATATGGATGCGTGTAAGGTAGATGGAACTGCACCAAAAATAAATATCCAGGACTTGCATCAGGCGGCTCCAGAAGTTGTTTTGAAGAAGACCAAGAAAAGGAAGGAAGCAGCAGAAGGATCATCCCAGAGGACTCCAAAAGCTGCTAAAAAGAAAGGTAATCCTTCCTCTGCTACTGTTTTAGAATCAATAACTATATCAACATCTGAAACCATAACTACCCAATCAGAACATCCAACCCCACAAACTTTTGATGAATTTGACATAAGGTTTGATCCATCAGAAACTCTAAGTCTAAGAGAAACTCACTCCCTTCCTGTCAATCCAAATCCTGAACAAACTCAACCAGAACTTGCCAAAGTTCTGTCTGATATTGACTCTTTTGACCAAGACATTTCAGCTCCCACACCATAAAATCCAAATCCTCAAATCCCTGATAATCCAAACTCCGAAACTACAACAGATGTTCCACAAACAGATATTCCACTACCTCTCTCTCCACAACAAGATATTCCTCATCCACCATCACCTCAACCTGAACAATCATAACCAGAAGCTCAGACTTCTGAGAATCAACCATCTGAGAACTATGAACCAGAACCTCACAATATTTCAACCAACCAATCTGAAGAACCTACTTCAGATTTAGATACAATCCCAATCCCAGGAATCACTGAACCACTTGCCATTCGCATGCCTACCACCATCCTGGACATTCCACAAATTCCTTCTTCTCTGGAATCCACACCACCAAATTCCCCAACCAGTCCAATCATCATACCCGACTCTCCCACTCCCTCACCCAAGAGAAATCCAACTGACAACGTAAGACTTGTCATTGATCCAACTGCACTGGAACGATTAGCTGCTATATCTCACAAAACTGCCATTCCCAAACCAAAACCAACTGAAACCACACCAGATGTTGGTACAAGTTTGTTGATGTTTGAAACAAGAATGCAGGAATGGATAACCTCCCTGAAGCATGCTAGTCTAGAGATGACTAATCCTACTGCTTCTGATTATCTATGGACAAGTTTCAGAAACTGGCTAAGTTCTGAAACATTAAAGCTAAAAGAACAGAGCTATGAACAGGTTCAACGAAATTTCAGTGACATGCTAAAGGTTTTTGAAGACCAAATTCTGAGCCATCTGCTCAAGAAGGAGATTCTCCCTCTGGATAATGCTCCCTGGTCAGAACATCGTCTCTCAGGTGAAGTTCAACCAGAATCAGAAGGTCTCTCCCTGACTGCTGCTCCAGAAGAGATGATCTCAGCAGAGGAAATGGTTCAATGTGATCAAGCTGCAGAATGCTCTGAGAAGCGTCCAGATACTGAAGAATCTCCAGCTCCTTCCTATGTCATGCAAACTCTGGAAGAATTGAAGAGAGCAAATGCTGTTATCCAGGAAAGTTTGGATAAGCAGGAGGACACTAACAAAGAAATCAAGAGCATCTTGGGCAAACAAGAAGAATCTAACTCCCAGATCAAGGGCTTGCTGGAAGCTTTGTTCACACGCCTTCCTCCTCCCTCTTAGATTCTCTTCTGTTTTAAATCTGTTTATCTGTAACGCTTGTTTTACATTTCTTCTATTCTGAACTACTTATCATTGTTTCTTGTTTTTTTTAATATAAATCAACTTTTTAGCTCTGATTATATTTCCTTTTTGATAACTGACAAAAAGCGGGAGAAAGTAAGATATTTTCAATAACGGTTTACTGAGACAGAAGTCTCAAACATTCTGGACTACTTAACCTCTATCTTCTGAAAAGCTTGAACAGGTACAAACTCTGATGAAAGACGCAATTAAACTCTGATGCTCAAAGACTCAAGGAACTTAAGGGAAGTAATCAACTCAGGGGGAGTTTTTCTTCTTTATTCTTTATTTTTTAATTGAAAAATCTGGTTTTTGTCATCATAAAAAAGGGGGAGATTGTTAGAACATAGTTTGATTCTACAACCCTGGGTTAGAGTTTTGATGATAACAAATACAAAGAATAAATAAATACAAAGAACAAATATGCACCTTAAAAATATGTTTTATGTATGCAGAAGTTCTGATCAGATCAGCATCAGAAGATAAGCCATAAGTGTTACACGCTGAAGCAATTAGATTATACGCTGAAGATTGGTGACCAAAACCTGCGCTCAATTATAGTAAACTCTGATTCTAAACAAGAACATATCAAACCAAGTCATCAATATTCTGAAGCGTCATCAACAGTAAGGAGAAAAGACTTTGAAGCGTTACTGAACATTCAAGACAATATCAATTCCAACGGCTTTCTTTAGACAGGATCTTCTCCAAAAGGAAAGTGTGTTAATGACATTAAACATGCTTTATGATCAACGTCATTACACTGCCTATATAAACAAGTCAACTTGCAAAATGAAGCACGTACGTACACACAACGATTTTGCTAAGATCACCAACCACATATATTCAAGCTGCAAGCAAATTCATTCTTTATTCTAAGCTATAAACCTGTGTAATTTATCACAGTTGTGATAAACCGTTTTTGTTAGAAAAACAACAACACATATTGTTTAATCATATTGTAAAAGAGATCCTTGAGATTAACCGGATTGTGGTTGTACTCTAGAAGACTTTAACAGTTGTTAAAGTAGCTTTTGTAATCTTGTTGAGATTAGTGGATTAAGACCTCGTTGGAGAGAGGCGAAATCACCTTGACGGGTGGACTGGAGTAGTTTGAGATCAAATGAACCAGGATAAAAATACTGTGTCATTAATCTGTTTTAGATCCAAGTTTTCAATTCAACCCCCCTTCTTGTGTTTTTCACATCTTCATCCCATGCCAAAACGCAGCAAGTTTTCTCGAGCAATGAGTATCGGGTCTCATAGTCGGTAAACTTTTTGCTAAGGTAGTAAATAGCATGCTCTTTTAGGCCAGACTCGTCATGCATCCCTAACACGCACCCCATTGAACTATCTAATACTGTCAAGTATAAGATCAAAGGTCTTCCTTCAATTGGAGGCATCAAAATTGGCGGTTCTTGAAGGTATTCCTTGATTCTTTCGAAAGTGGTCTGACATTCATCATTCCATTTTACCACTTGATCTTTCTTCAGCAGCTTGATGATTGGCTCACAAGTAGCGGTCAGGTGTGAAATGAACCTGGCGATGCAATTCAGACGTCCCAAAAAACCTCTGACTTCTTTATGTGTGCGGGGGACCGGCATCTCTTGTATGGCCTTTACCTTGGCATGGTCCACCTGAATACCCTTATCACTGACGACGAAACCCAGCAAGTTACCATACCTTACCCCGAAGGTGCACTTGTTCGGGTTCAACCTCAGCCTGTACGTCTTTAACCTGTCAAACAATTTCTGGAGATGGTCAAGGTGCTCTTCCTCAGTCTGGGACCTGGTTATCGTGTCATCAACATAAACCTCGATCTCATGGTGAATCATGTCGTGGAACAAAGCGACCATGACGCGCTGATAAGTTGCCCCAGCATTCTTCAACCCGAAAGGCATTACCTTATAACAGAAGGTGCCCCACTGTGTAACAAATGTTGTCTTCTCCATGTCCTCGGGAGCCATCTTGATCTGATTGTAGCCATAAAAACCATCCATGAAGGAGAAGATCTTATACTGCGCGGTGTTGTCGATCAGAACATCAATGTGAGGAAGTGAGAAGTCATCCTTGGGGCTTGCCCTGTTCAGATCTCTATAGTCCACACACATTCGTACCTTACCATCTTTCTTAGGCACCGGAACAACGTTGGAAACCCACTGCGGATAAGAAGTGACAACTAAAAATCCTGCGTCAAACTGCTTCATGACTTCAGCTTTGATTTTCTCAAACATCTCAGGGCGCATACGGCGAACCTTATTCTTTATCGGAGGAAAGTCTTCTTTAGTCGGCAGGCGATGAACCACAATATCAGTGTCCAAACCAGGCATATCTTCATAAGACCAAGCGAAGATCTCAACATAGTCGCGTAGCATCTGTATCAACCGTTGTTTGACACTAGGCTCCAAATTCTCACCTATCTTAACTTCTTTCCTGTCTTCCTCTGTACCCAAATTCACTGATTCAACTGGCTCTTCATGAGGCTGTATGGCCCTCTCTTCCTGCAGTAACAGTCTAGCAAGTTCTCCAGGCACCTCACAATCATCCTCACCTTTATCCTCGACTTGGTTGATCGGATTTTCGAAGTCATAACTGGCAGTAGCAGAGTTGTTATCAATGGGATCCAGAGTGGATATGGATCTGCATTATGATACATGAGTGTGTGTAAGCGAATAGCTGTTTTGATAAACTGAGAGATAGAAAAGAAAAACAACGAGGGAAAAATTTGTAATGCAAGTAACGTCCAATGCTTTATTAATGATATATGAAAATTACAAATAATAAGCCCTCACAAGCAAAGCCAGGGCGCCTCGGGCAAGGCACCGGGTCGTAAAGTTTTAAACTGTCTATTACAACTCTTAAAACAAAAGTCAATTATTGTGGAATAAAATAAACAGGTATGAAGTCCTTCGCCGTCCAGTTGCTCAATCCACCATTGGTCGTTGGGTAGATCCAGCTGTCAACATCCGGGTTCTCATCATCAGCATCTTCTGTGGCGGAGACAACCTCAATAGCATTGATTCCTGAGCCATGCTTGGGCATGGGTGCAATTATGATGTTGGGCTTCTCCGGAGCATCAAACTCAATATCTTTGGCTTCGATCAAGTCTTGCACCTTGTTTTTCAAGGCCCAACAGTTGTTTGTGTCATGACCTGGACTTTCAGAGTGATAGGCGCAACGGGCATTCGGGTTATAGTAGGGAGATGTGGTGTTTGGGTTCTTCGGGGCCTCCCTCATAGTTACCAGATTGGTCTTCAATAATTGTTGTAGAATTTGAGTTAGGGTCATATTGAGTCGGGTGAACTGCCTCTGTGGTCTTTCCAACCTTTGGTGATTGTTGAATTGTGGAGCAACTGTGGGTCTTGATATCACTACCGCATTTACTGCTTGACGGTGTTCAGGTCTGCTTTAGCCCCTCGGGCCGTAGACTGCACTAGCTTCTTTCTTACCGGTGAAAGGCTTCTTCACTGTACTTGATGAAGTGTCCTTCTGTATCTTACCACTTCGGATACCAGCTTCTACTCTCTCTCCAGTCAAGATCAACTCAGTAAACTCAGATGACGAACTGCCGATCAGATGATTGAAAAATGGACCAGATAGCGTCCCTAGAAACATGTCAACCAATTCCCTATCAGACAAAGAGGGTTGGACTCTTCCAGCCAAGTCTCTCCACTTTTGAGAATAGTCCTTAAAACCTTCACTTGCACCCATAGACATACCCTGGAGCTGAGTACGAGTGGGAGCAAGGTCGGTGTTATACTGATACTGCCTGTAAAAAGCAGCAGCAAGGTCTTCCCAGTTTCGGACATTGGCTCCTTCCAACTGATAAAACCATTCAAGCTGAGTCCCTGACAGACTATCTTGAAAGAAATGCACCCACAAATTTCTATCAGCGGTGTGGGGTTGGATTTTCTGGACGTATGAGCGGAGATGGAGTTTTGGACAGGATACACCATCGTACTTGGCAAAAACCAGAGCTTTGAACTTATGAGGGATCACCACTCCCGATACCAATCATAGTTCTCTGAAATCCAAACCAGGGATCTTCTGAATCTCCATAGCACTCAAACGGTCTTCTAGCGGCTTGTACCTATCCTCAGCAGGAGGATATTGCTCATCATTAAAATCAGTATCATTATCAGAGATTGTAGGACTGAGGCCCTTTTCTTCTTCTTGGTTCTCCCCTTCCTTGGATGAAGAGGTCAGATCAGTTGATTGTCTTATCCTTTCTCCAAACTTCTTCTTCTTCTTCTCTTTTAGAATGAGAGTTTTTAGATCCTCTTGCCCTTTATCCAAGCTTAAGAACATCTGTTGGAATTGGGCATTTTGTTCCTGAAGATCTTTGATGGCTTGATCAGAAGACATTTCTGCTGAAATAGACAGCGGAGAAGATGAGAAACCTGTAATGGTACCTGTAATGGTGTGCATGATAATGGGATGCGCATGTAATGATTTCAAAGACTTTGGGAAATTTAAATTTGCAAACCAAAAATAAACAAACTTTATTAGATTAACTTGTAAAAGGTTCAACAATGCCTTTAAGGTGTTACAAAGAAATAAATGGAAAACAAATCTAAACCAGAAAAAGCAAAATCGAAAGTCCCATGGACGCTTCCTCTTGGTGTTGACGTAGTCATTGATCACTCTTTCATCCTTGAGCTTCCTGGTGAGCTTCAAAATCTTCCTTTCTTGCTCATGGTACTTCTCCCGGTAAGTATCCCTTTCCTCTTTCAGCTGAATCCAAGACCTCTGCAACGCCCCAGGATCAGTGGGCATGTAAGCATAAAGAACTGTGTAAGGAACGCCTTCTTCATTAGTGGGCTCCACAATTACTGGAAATACGGCTTCATAAGGCATCCCAAGCTTTTGGGCGCGGGCTCGGACCCATTGGAGGTAAGGCTGCATAGGAAGGGAAGTCCTTGGTCCCAGCTCTTAGGGGTCAGATCTGGTCACCATGCCCCAAGCACGTATAAACCTCCGACGATGCTCCTCAACGTCTTCCTTGTAGTCAAATGCAATATCCTCAAGAAGTAGCTCATGTGGACCATCTCTCTGAGCACGACCAAATTATCGCAAAGCTAGACAAGGATTGTAGGTTATACCCCCTCTGATTCTAAGCAATGGGACATTAAGGTATCCCCCACAACGATCAATAACAGTAGTGTCTTCCATAGCCAGGGAACACCAAAGAATATTTATAGGGGCAAGTGACATTATTCTGTAGGACCATCCCAGACCTTCTTCGTTCTTTAGTACATACTTGGGGAGGTGCGAAATAAACCACCTCGACAGCAACGACATGCAACACATAAGAGTTCCTCTTCTTCGCACAGTACGAGTGTAGAGGGCATGCAAGATATCACCCAGTAGAGTAGGCACAGGATTGCGAGAAAGGAAAATCTTGACAACGTGCACATCTACAAAGGAATCCGGATTCGGGAAGAGAACTAAACCATAGATAAGGAGAGCCAAGACATCTTCAAAAGCCTGAAAATCCAAATTATCCCAGAATAGCTGAGCATGGTCTATAAAAAATTTGGCTAGGAAACCTTCGACCCCGCTTCGTGTTTCCCAATTGGATACTACATCAGCCCATTTCAGATACAGAGCTGAGGCAATGTCTTCTGGACTAGGAACCTCTTCCATACCTATGAAGGGTACCTGCTCAAGGATGGATATGCCCAATAAGTGTGAGAACTCTTCCAAAGTGGGAACCAGCTGGTAATCGGGAAAGGTGAAGCAATGATGCACAGGATCGAAGAACTGGAAAAGTACACTCATCATCTGCTCATCAAACTTTGAGGTGACCAGGCTAAGAAGCTGACTATGTCTCTTAATGAACATAGAAGTCTCAGAAACTCTTGAGGCTAACTCTTTAAGTTGAGCAGGTATTTGCACAAAGTTAACTCGGATGGTATTTCTGCGCACATAAGTCATAATCTGCAAAACAGAACAAAGATAAATTCCCTTGGTCTTTGAAATGGTTAGTGTAATGAAATATGAATGCCATGTTATGATGCATGATGTCATGATAAAAAACAACAGGTATAGCAGATAACAGGCATGGCAAAGGAAAATAAGTCACACAAAAGCCCTTAAGTTTAAGGCTTGCATGGGGTCTAAGGTATTACCCTCTTGAAGTTCAGTTGGTTTCAACCTGTCCTAGTAAAAGTAACTGGGTTCTAAAGGTTCTCAATATCACTGACCATCCTCCATCGGTCATGGTTTCAGCTCACGCAATCTTTTCTTGCAGTCGAAACTATCTCGAGAGTATGGTCTCAATGAGTGTAGCATCGAGTATCAACCAGTTCTCAGCTTTACACCGAGGCCGACTGTCTTACTACTTTCTAATGGCCAAGTCGGTCGATTAAGGGTACTAAGGTCAGTTGATGCTTAACGATACACGTAGCAGCCCCGTATTATCCTCGTTTCTCCACAAGTGATACCAGTACCAACCAATGTGCCACATCAATGTAGCTACTGCTTCCGTATCGGTCTATGCCGTACAGTTCCCTCACAGTTTATTGCTACTTACCTAAAAGGTGTCCCCAGATTCGGGTTAGGATCTATAGTAAATCCCAAACAAAACCCTTAAAAGTAAAGCAACCAAAACAAACAAGAGAAGCAATTTATGATGAACTAAATCTTAAGGTATACCCCATTTATAACTCCCCAATAGAGTCGCCAGTTCTGTGATACGGTGGCAGAACCGACTGTTTTGAAAAATGCTGGTTTATGTTTTGCGTTTTGTATTTGAAAAATGTCGCGGTAAGCAAGAGCCACCACCGAATTTTATTTTATCCAACTGGAAAGGAAAAAAGCACAGAAAAATTCCTTTTTCGAGATTTTGAGTACGGGGGGTAGATTATAGAAAGGGAAGGTGTTAGCACCCTTTCTATCCATGGTTTTCCATGGGCTCTTAGGTACTTTCTCATCTTTAAAATTGCTTGTGTGTTTGTGTTTTGAAAAAAAGTTTTTGTTTTACTTGTTTTAACCCCTGTTTCTGTCCTCAAGAGTGTTACGAAGTGTTTTTGAAAACTTTGTTTGAAAAAAGTGTAAGTGTGAAAAGTTTGATTTTGAGCAAGTACCTATTAGCATCTACCTACTCGAAAAAAGATTGTTTCTGTTCTTGTTTCCTTTGGACAGTGCTATCCCACTATTAAGGAGTAGGTAGTACCTTCGTTGGAGTTGTAAGGGTCAATTCGTAAGGGACGTACGATCACTAAAGCAATGTTAAGACGTCTTAGTAATAACCCTAGAGTCTTAAGATCATATTCGAGGCAAAATTTCCGAGGCAACATTTCTGAGGCAACATTTCCGAACGGAACTTTTGATCTTTGTTTAGACAGGAGGGAAACCACTAGGACACCCTATACTTAATGATCGTTTACCGAAGGCAAGTGAAATGAGAGTATACCCTAAGAGTGCGCATGTGCGAGTGATTTGATTTCAGTTATTATCTTTGTACATTAGGGTCTTCTAGACATTTTAAATCATCATGCAGTCTTGTCATACAATCCTATTAACATACATCTAAACAGTTAATATTTGCGAGAATTAAAATGCGGGGAAAAAAAACCTACGCTATTACAAGGCTTCAGGGTAAGGATTAATTACATAGCAAAAAAAACTGTAAAAGACGATAAGGAAAAGAAAAGTCCTAGATTAAACTATTACATACCGTAGACAGTTACATCAATATTACAAAAAATAATAAACGCGCGCGATGAATTGAAAATGAAAGAATTAGGGTTTTGACCCCAACTAAGCCTAATTGTAATTTAAAAGAAAAATCATTTTTTTTCGTTTTTGAGTTATTTGAGAAAATAAAATTCAATTGAATAAAAATAACCTAATCACTAATTAATTTTCGTTAAGAAAAATAATTAAATTACCCTGTTTTTGTATTTTTTTTATTTTGAGAAAGGAAAAAATAAAAATTAAATCACAAGCTAACCATAATTTTTCTAATTGATTTTAATTATATAAAAAAAGTTAGAATTATCCTAAATTAAATTAAACTAACATTAAATTAAATTTGATAAAATAAAACCTAATTCTAATTTTTGTGTGAAATTCTTGATTTTATGATTTTATGAAGAAAAAAAAATTAATTTGTTAAAAACAATTAAGCTAATTAAATAAAAGAAATAAATAGAAAAGAAAGAAAGATGGGCCTGATGTTGTTTAGCAAAAAAGGGGGTATGATTTGCAATTCTGGGCCCAACAACCTCCTGGCCCCATTGACTTTGTCCAATCCCCTGCACATGCTTGACTGGGGTGCATGGTCGACCCTCATGGGAAGGCCTTAGATCTGAAGCCTTGGTGGTTTGGATGATCAGATCTGGAGAGTGCATGATGGATCCTAGAGTGTGAGATGCACTGGATTGCCTGTCCAAGAAAAACATGAAATAAAGTTGGGACCTGGGGATCGAACCCAGGCCCTTAGGTATTATCCCCTTGCCACACTGCCAGCTGAGCCAGAATCATTAGTTGTCATTACAATAGCAAATAATTATTATATAATATAAACAAAAAGTTAATCTTTGAAACGCGCGAAATTCAAACTGGCAATCCATGGAGTGCCACATATCCTTCTTCTTCCTCCTATCGTCGCTGTAAGTTACATGGCTTTTATCTATGGACACTGAGCATAGGTATAACCCTGTGCATTTCCAAAATCTCATACAAGCATGATAAATGAAAACTAATGGTAGCAATCAACTTGTTGCAACCTCACGAGCATCATGGCACCATTATTAATGGCCAATTTTCCCTGTACACAAAACCCCTAAAAACGAAGAAAAAACCCTAGCCATGGCACTTTGAGAGTGATTCAAGGCATGGGGAAGTCCAGCAATTGATTGGTATGATTAGAATGGCTTGAGATGGCCTGAAACCTGGAAATCAGTTCGCAACTTTTTCTTGAATTTTTGCAATTTGTTCTTTGCCTTTGCACACCTCTAGCCTCTCTGTTTTTGGTCTGCATATGTTCCTTATGTATCCTAGAATGTATTAGGGTTACCATTTGTTTCAAATATTCTCCAATTATGAATATTGATTCATGATTCAATCCTTGCACCAAATCTTTCCAAATCAAGAAAATTCAATTTTTTTGTGTCCAAATGGAGCCTTTCACGATTTGATCTTGTCTCAGCTGTGTAATGGACCTAATCATTCACAAAATCTCAAGATTTAATTAGTTTTTGATATTTTCATTATTTTATATTGATTTTATTTGATTTAAATGAAATAAAATCAAAATAAATAACAAAAATAAAATAATTACAAGTGGAAGGGCTCACGGGTTGTGGGTCACATTACAAACTCAGTGCAAGCATAAAAAGTTGGACCCATTTGACAAAAAAATGCAATTTTGGACACTTTTGACTTTTGGCAATTTTGCAAAAAGGGTCAACTTGGCCAATGCATAACTCTCTCAATTTTGGCCCTAGAGATGTGTTCTTGGGCTTTTTAGAAAGCTTAAGATGTCCTCTACGTAATCCTTTTGGTCTCATCTCAATTGAGTCTTCCATGTTCATGTATGAAGCTTTGACATAAAAGGTGTTTTTGTTGACTTTTCAAAATGACCTATAATGTCCAAATTCATATCTTCTTGTGAGTACATATTTTGAACTTGGGAGCTAAAGATGAATTGTAGGTAATCACATCCTCTTCAAAATGAGCTTTGGATGGGTCATTTTTGATAAAGTATGAGAAAGTTATGCTTGGTCAAAGTTGAGTTGACTTTTCTTGTAAAACCCTAATTTAGCAACTTTTGGGTTTTGATGAATTGTGGGAAATCCTTGAGGAATAATGATCAACCCTTGATAAAATGATTAATAATACTTTAAAATGGGAATGTTTACCAAAAATCTTGAAGTTTGACTGTATGTGGGCCACCGTTGACTTTTGCCCTAGCATAGTCGATTTTCTGGCCTTTGAGTAGTTGACTGAGCAAACTTCCTCTGCAAGGCTAGAAACTTGACATGGATGATCTTGAAAACATATTAGGACAATAATGAGAATTTGGGACCCTTTGGATTCAAACATCTTGATGCAAAATGAAACCCTAATTTGAGGTAGACTGCCTTAGGAGAGAGTTTGTCTGGTCTACCCTTGGACTTCCTTGAGCAATTTGGGGACCTCACTTGAAATGTTTTGCCTGTTAGAACAATGTTTGAATCTACTACCCTATATTTAAGTTTTGATGATAACAAAGTGAAAAGATATAGTATTTATAAACGTCATGAATGAACTATCTGCTGCCTAAAATTATTATGTTCTGACTTGCAGATACTCTGATTGAAATAAGCAAGATCACGTTTATTCAGCATCAGAATTTGATCTCATACACCAGCATCAGAAGTTGCTACATCAGAACGTCAAGATCAGATGATCAACTCACGTACATGCTGAAGCCTGATGAACAAGACTGCGCTCAAACACTCTGATACAGAAACACAATAGTTCATCAGCAGCGAAGCAGAATCAGAATGAGCCAAGCCAGAACTTGCGTTAAAGAAGCAACGGTACTGTGCATTGAAAGCTAATTAATTCCAACGGCCTCATTCTAGACAAGATCTGCTCAAAAAGGAAAGCTTGTTATTAGCATTGAATCAAGAATATTGCATTCAACGTTCATCTTCTCAAGTGCTATATAAACAAGGCTTTGAAGATTATAATGGCTAATGCTCTCCAAATCTCTACACGCACAAAGCTGAACCATAATCTTCGTTCTACCAGTTTTGCTAAACTACAAACTCTGATATTCCATTACAGTTTAGCAATCTAGTTTCTAAGCTTCATTTTGTGTATACATCACAGTTGTGATAAAGTTTTGTAGAAAACATCCACACACATTGTTTTATACCTTTGTAAGAAAGTGTTGCCTTGACAAACCGGGTTGTGGTTTGAATCAAGAAGGCTTTAGCAGTTGTTAAAGCAGTCTGTAATATTCAGTTGAATATAGTGAATTAAGACCTCGTTGGAGAGAGGCGAAATCACCTTGACGGGTGGACTGGAGTAGTTTGAGATCAAACGAACCAGGATAAAAATATCTTGTCAATTGCTTTAAGATTTCAGTTTTACAATTCAACCCCCCCTTCTTGTGTTTTTCACCATTTCAATTGGCATCAGAGCGCCTGGTTCTGAGCTAAAACACTTAACCGTGTCAGTACAAGATCCAGCGTCAGAAAAACACAATGGCAGGAAACAATTCTCACTTCAGCAATGACAATAATGAGGACAGAGACAGATTCAGTGGCAAACCGCCAGTCTTTGATGGAGAAAACTTTGATTACTGGAAAGACAGAATTGAAAGCTTCTTTCTAGCACATGATGCTGATCTGTGGGATATGGTGACAGATGGATACACGCACCCTGTGAATGCAAGTGGTCAGAAGATTGATAGAAAATCAATGACTGATCAACAAAAGCGTGACTTCAAGAATCACCATAAGGCCAGAACCATCCTCCTCAGTGCCATCTCCTATACTGAGTATGAAAAGATCTCCAACAGAGACACAGCGAAGAACATCTTTGATTCTCTCAGAATGACGCATGAGGGCAACGTTCAAGTCAAAGAAACAAAAGCTCTGGCGCTCATTCAGAAGTATGAGGCGTTCAAAATGGAAGAATCTGAATCCATTGAAACTATGTTCTCTAGATTCCAGATTCTGGTAGCTGGTCTCAAAGTTCTGGACAAAGGATACTCTACTGCTGACCATGTCAAGAAAATAATCAGAAGTTTACCCAAGCAGTGGAGGCCTATGGTTACTGCTCTGAAGCTAGCTAAAGATCTCAACAAAATCACTCTGGAGGAACTTATAAGCTCCCTCAGAAGTCATGAGATAGAGCTAGAAGCTGATGAGCCTCAGAAGCAAGGTAAGCCTTTAGCATTAAAATCTAACAAAAAATTTGAGTCTAAAGTTTTGCAGGCAGTTGAAGAAACATCTGATGGATCCTCATCAGAAGAAGACGAACTTTCCCTTCTCTCCAGAAGAGTAAATCAACTGTGGAAGCAAAGACACAGGAAGTTCAGGAATCCCAGAAGATCTGATCAGAACGAGTCTTCTTCCAGATACAGAAGGACAGACTCTTCCTCTGGATACAGAAGATCTGAAGGCTCCTCCAGTAGCAAGAAGCCAAACACCAAAGACATCATCTGCTACGAGTGCAATGAGCAAGGGCACTACAAGAGTGACTGCCCAAAGCTTCAGAGGGAAAAGCCCAAAAAGAAATTTGGAAGAGAGAAGAAGAAAAGTCTCATGGCCACATGGGATGACTCTGACTCGTCTGAAGCTGACTCAGAATCAGATGATGAAAGGGCAAACATAGCTCTCATGGCTAACATTCCAGATGATAGTGAAGCTTCTGAATCAGACTCAGAATCAGACACATAAGAGATATCTTTAGCAGCAAGTCAGAAACATCAGTCATGGTACCTGGACTCTGGCTGCTCACGACACATGACGGAAGAAGGCATATGTTCCAAAGCCTGGAACTTAAGCCTGGAGGCCACGTTGGCTTTGGAGGCAATCAGAGGGGAAAGATCATTGGCTCTGGAACTGTAGGTAATGGAAATCTTCCCTCTATTAATAATGTTCTGCTAGTAGATGGATTGATGCATAATCTGTTATCCATAAGTCAATTAAGTGATAACGGTTATGATATAATCTTTAATCAAAAATCATGTAAAGCTGTTAGTCAGAAAGATGGGACTATCCTGTTTAATGGTAAGAGGAAAACAACATTTACAAAATCAAACTTTCTGAACTAAAGAGTCAGAATGTAAAATGTCTTCTGTCTGTTAACAATGAGCAGTGGATCTGGCACAGAAGATTGGGGCATGTTAGTATGAGAAGAATATCTCAGATTAACAAACTCAATCTGGTCAGAGGACTTCCTAATTTGAAGTTCAATTCAGATGCTCTGTGTGAAGCATGTCAGAAAGGCAAATTTGCAAAACCTTCTTTTAAATCCAAAAATGTTGTTTCCACCTCTAAGCCATTAGAACTTCTGCACATTGACTTATTTGGACCAGTTAAAACTGCTTCAGTCAGTGGTAAGAAGTATGGGTTAGTAATCGTAGATGACTATAGCAGATGGACATGGGTAAAGTTCTTAAGACACAAGGACGAGTCACACTCTGTGTTTGTTACCTTCTGTAACCAAGTTCAGAATGAAAAAGATCTTAGAATCGTTAAAGTCAGAAGTGATCATGGTGGAGAATTTGAAAATAAAGACTTTGAGTCATTCTTTAATGACAGAGGCATTCTGCATGATTTCTCTTGTCCTAGAACTCCCCAACAAAATGGAGTTGTAGAACGAAAGAACAGAACATTGCAAGAAATGGCCAGAACCATGATCAATGAGACAAACGTTGCTAAGACTTTCTGGGCAGAGGCAATAAACACAGCGTGCTACATTCAGAATAGAATCTCAATAAGACCTATTCTGGAAAAGACTCCATATGAATTGTGGAAGAACAGAAAGCCCAACATTTCATATTTTCATCCATTTGGATGTACTTGCTTTATATTGAATACAAAGAATTATTTGAACAAGTTTGACTCTAAGGCACAGAAGTGTATTATGTTAGGATACTCTGAACGCTCAAGAGGGTACAGAGTATACAATACAGAAACACAGATTGTGGAAGAATCAATCAGTGTTCGTTTTGATGATAAGCTTGACTCTGAAAAGTCAAAGCAGAATGAAACTTTTGCAGGTATAGAAATTGAATTTGCAGGTTCTGAAGACAAGTCATCAGAAGCTCTCAACACAGACATTCCTTCAACGTCTGAAAGGAGCACTGCTAGAAATCCTACAACAGCTGCTGATCAACCTCAGAAGAGATTACCCAGAAGCAGCCTGGATCACCCAGAAGAGACTATCCTAGGAAGAAAGGAAGATCCAATCAGAACAAGAGCAAGCTTCAGAAACTCTGAAGAAACTCTTATGGGACTTGTGTCTCTGATTGAAACTTCTTTTATTGATGAAGCACTTCTGGACAATGACTGGATTCTGGCAATGCAAGAAGAGCTGAATCAATTCACCAGAAACAACGTATGGGATCTCGTTCCCAGACCAAAAGGATTCAACGTCATTGGAACAAGATGGGTGTTCAGAAACAAGCTAAATGAACAAGGTGAAGTCATCAGAAACAAGGCACGACTGGTTGCACAAGGTTATAGTCACCAAGAGGGGATAGACTATACAGAAACCTTTGCCCCAGTCGCCAGGTTAGAATCTATCAAACTTTTAATTTCATTTGCTGTTAATAGAGGCATCACTCTGTATCAGATGGATGTCAAAAGTGCATTCTTAAATGGTTATATAGAAGAAGAAGTTTATGTTCACCAACCCCCAGGTTTTGAAAATACAAAACATCCAGAACATGTTTTCAAACTAAAGAAGTCACTGTATGGTCTGAAACAAGCTCCCAGAGCTTGGTATGAAAGGCTAAGTAACTTTCTGCTTGAAAATGAATTCACCAGAGGGAAAGTGGACACTACTCTATTCTGTAAAACAGTTAAGAGTGACATCTTAGTCTGTCAAATTTATGTTGATGATATCATTTTTGGTTCTACTAATCCTTCTCTTGGAAGAAAATTTGCTAAGTGTATGCAGGCAGAATTTGAGATGAGCCTCATGGGGGAACTGAAATTCTTTCTAGGAATTCAGATCAATCAAACTCCAGAAGGAACTTACATTCATCAGAGCAAATACATCAGAGATCTTCTGAAGAAATTTGACCTCTCAGAATGTAAGCCATCAAAGATTCCAATGCATCCCACGTGCATTCTGGAAAGAGAAGAGGTAAGCAAAAGTGTAGAACAGAAAGTCTACAGAGGTATGATTGGTTCTCTCCTCTATCTGACTGCTTCAAGACCTGACATATTATTCAGTGTTTGCATCTGTGCTAGATTCCAATCAGATCCTAGAGAATCTCACTTAACAGCTGTTAAGCGAATTTTCAAGTATCTGAAAGGTACTACTAATCTGGGTTTGTTTTATAGAAAATCTAGTGATTACAGCTTAGTAGGCTACTGTGATGCTGATTTTGCTGGAGACAGAGTGGAACGTAAAAGTACTTCTGGAAGCTGCCAGTTTCTGGGAGAAAATCTGATCTCTTGGTCCAGCAAAAGGCAATAAACAATTGCTCTGTCAACAGCAGAAGCTGAGTACATAGCAGCAGCAGGATGTAGCACACAAATGCTCTGGATGAAAAGTCAGCTTGAAGACTTCCAGATTTTTGAGAGTAACATTCCTATACTTTGTGATAATACTTCTGCTATTTGCTTAAGTAAGAATCCTATTTTACATTCTAGGGCTAAGCATATAGAAATAAAGCATCATTTCATTAGGGACTATATTCAGAAAGGTATTTTGAACTTAAAATTTATAGATACAGACCATCAATGGGCTGATATCTTTACTAAACCCCTTTCAGAAGATAGGTTTAATTTCATTCTGAAACATCTCAGCATGAAAGTATGCCCAGAATGAAAATGTTTTAATTCCATATATTTATCTTCAGAATGTAATTATTTCACTGTGAACTTCTGATCAATCTCCTTTCAGAAAGATAGAACATGCAGATTGTATCAGATGCAAGTCTAAAGATCTGAGAGTTTAATCTCAAAGACAGACGTGCTGATCACTACATCAAACAAGTGTCATCCAATCATCAGCATATCTCTGAAGCAGAACGCGTGCACGCTTCTGAGAAGGCAAAGCGCTGATTGGGTGCATTGAGACACATGTCTGGTAACCGTTTTTAAGTATCTTTCTCAAATCCCCCAAAATCAGCAAGCATTTAATGAAAAGTAATCATGCTTTTAAATGGTAATCATGATTTTTCTCTCTCTTAAAAACGTTTAACTTTTCAAAACAATTTTGAAAACTCTATTTAAGCACATTAATCTCTCATTTATTCTTTATGCTTTCTCACAATCACTCAAGCATTTTCTGCATATTTCTGAGTTCATCCCTTGCAAACCTTTCTTTCTCAATTCATTCTCAAAGCTTTTTTAGTGTGAACAATGGCATCCTCCAGCATTTCTGCAGGCAATCAGAAGAAAGCAACTTCTGAGCAATATCAGGTGCCATTCAGAACTCTCCTCACTCCGGTGAAGAACCTTGAAGTGCTCTCTGAGTTAATCATTGACTTTGAAAGCTTGAAGGAAAATGGTTTTGACCTAACTGAAGAAATTAGGGCTCAAAAGTGGGAAAGGTACTTCAATAGGTTGGTTGGACCAACATTCCCAGCGCTAGTCAAGGAATTTTGGATTCACGCCAAGGTTTCAAAACATCTAGTCATCTCCTCTGTCATGGGGAAGAAGATTGTGATTTCTGAAGATCTCATTGCAAGGCTATTCGGTCAAAGTGGTGGTGGAGTCCGTTGTGTGGACATGGCTGAAAGATGCGCTGATACAGGTGTGGTAGCTAACAGGATTTTCACTCTTGGGATGCCCAGCAGCAAGATTAAGGATCTGAAGGATCACTGCAGAGTATGGGCTAAGATTGTTCTGGGATGCTTCAACCACAGGAAACCAACAAGTTCTCCTGATTATATAAATGTGGATCAGCAGTTTCTGATCTACTTTATTGATCAGAAGATAAAGATCAATCTGGCACACTTCCTGTTCAACCATCTCAAAACCAGTGTGAAAGAGACAAGAGAAGAAGAAAGAACCAAGAGGGACTGGATACCGTTTGGAAGGCTTATATCAGATATTCTGACAGAGAATAGGCTGATTGAACATCTGATAGAAGCTCAGGAGCTGAGCACTATTGAACCAACCATTGGGAAGCCTCTGAACGCAAAGAATCTGAAAAAGATGAAGCTGATAGAAAATATTCAGAAGGAACCCATAGCTACTTCAACTGCTGATATCTCCAGCAGAAGAGTGCCTCTGAGTGATTTTCCGGTATTTTCTGAAATGGAATCCAAACCAGAGATGTTTCTCAGGTACCCAGATGCGTACAAGGCAGAAGATACAGATTCAAAGCTGAAGATCAAAGATCTGAGTCAACCCCAACCAGAAGTGACTTTGAAGAAGACAAAGAAGAGGAAAGCGCCATC
Source organism: Vicia faba (assembly GCA_948472305.1). Classification (NCBI taxonomy): domain Eukaryota; kingdom Viridiplantae; phylum Streptophyta; class Magnoliopsida; order Fabales; family Fabaceae; genus Vicia; species Vicia faba. The sequence goes on along the minus strand of OX451740.1, from coordinate 390,684,955 downwards.
AGAAGGATCATCTCATCAGACTCCAAAGAAAAGAGGTATTTCATCTGCTGCCCCTGTTTTAATTTCATCTACTATTCCAGCATCTGCTGCTCCTCAAACCTCCCATAGAATATCAATTCCAATCCCTACCATTGATGAAACCATACCAGAAGACCCTTCTGAAGCATTACTACTCAGAAGACCTAGAACCAAACTCCCCAAACAACCAACAATTTCAACAACAACAGCACTTGACCAAGTGCTGGCTGATATTGAGCGTGAACATGCCTCTGCTAAACCAAACTCTGAACCACTAAATGTTCCTCCTCCACAACCAGAACAACAACAACAACCAGAACCAGAACCACAACAACAACAACCACTCTCAGAAGAACCTCTGATCCCTGAGCAATCAGAGATTCCACCTCCCTCTCCCCAACCAGAAATAAATCCACCTTCACCACAAACAGAGTTTCACCATTCTGAAACCCCTTCTCCTCATAAATCTGACCCTCACTCACCTCAACGTTCACCGCTGGCAATCCAGTTGCCATGTGGAACCACTATTGTCATGCCCCAGTTACCATCTTCAGAAGAATCAACACCACCAAAAACTCCCAAAACACCACCCACTCCAATCGAAATATCTGACTCTGATACCCCTCCTCCAAAATAAACAGCCTCTCAGAAATCCGCTGAAAACCCCAGCAGGACTTTCATTGACTTAACCAGTCTTGAACGTCTTGCTGATTTAAGACACAAAATTGCCATCCCAAAACCAAAGAAACCAGATGTTGGCTCTGGTATTTTGAATTTTGAAACAGGTGTGCTGCAATGGATTGCTTCTTTGAAGCAAGTCTGTCCTGGGATGATTGACCCAGCTGCTTCTGATCAGCTCTGGTCACAGTTCAGACTATGGGTACGTGCTGAAGCCCTCAAGTTGCAGGATATCAACTATGAGCAGGCTCAACAGAACTTCAGCAAGCTGCTGAAGGAAGTTGAAAGTCAGCTGCCTCAGGAAGTTGTGCTCCCTCTGGACAGTGAATCTTGGTCTGAGAAACAGCAAGCTGCAAAGGTGCAACCATCAGAAGAAGACAAGACCTTTCAGGATGAAAGTCAAGCAGCTGATGTTGCTGAAAGTTCTGAGAAGCCTCCTGCTTCTGATGCTTCTCAAGCTGCCTTGGACAGGCAGACTCTGGAAGAACTAAGGCTGAATGACTTGCGTCTACAGCAGCGGATGGATGATAATGATCAGAAGATGAAAGCAAGAATGGATGTGCAGGACAGCAAGATTGACTCTGTTGTCAGCATGGTGCAGAAGCAAAATGAAACTTCTGAAAAGATTCAAGCGATGCTGGAGAGCCTGTTCACACGCTTGCCTCCTCAACCTTAAATCTTTTTTCATGCATGACCTTTTCCATACTTTCTTGATTTTCTGATGTACTGTTTTGACTATGTTTTGTAATATTTTCTTGCTCTGATTCTGAACTATCTTAATATAATTTGTTTTTCTGATCTTAATTGTTTTAGCACATCACCAACACTTTTTGATTGCTGACAAAAAGGGGGAGAACAAGAATGATATTTAAATCAATAACGGCTAACTAGACAGAAATTCTCAAACATTCTAACTTTATTACTTGAAATGTTTTTTTTCTGTTTTGTTTAAAGTCTACAGGCACAAGGAAGCTCTTGGACACTCTGAAGACTAGAAACTCTGATCAATGTTGCTCTGATCAATATGAAGTTCTGATCGACCTAATACTCTGATCCAAAACAAAGCTCTGACAGGAAAAGCTCTGAAGCTCTGCTCTCTGATAAGTCAAAGACTCTGATAATCTGATGTTCAAAGAAAGAAAAAGATCTGATCCTGAAGAACACGTATAATCAAAGGGAAGTAATCAACTCAGGGGGAGTATCTCTTAACTCTGACTTCTCCGTACTTCTTACTCTGATACATTTTCCAGATACCTTTTCACGTTATTTTTCATTTAAAATATCTAGTTTTTGTCATCATCAAAAAGGGGGAGATTGTTAGAACAATGTTTGAATCTACTACCCTATATTTAAGTTTTGATGATAACAAAGTGAAAAGATATAGTATTTATAAGTGTCATGAATGAACTATCTGCTGCCTAAAATTATTATGTTCTGACTTGCAGATACTCTGATTGAAATAAGCAAGATCACGTTTATTCAGCATCAGAATTTGATCTCATACACCAGCATCAGAAGTTGCTACATCAGAACGTCAAGATCAGATGATCAACTCACGTACATGCTGAAGCCTGATGAACAAGACTGCGCTCAAACACTCTGATATAGAAACACAATAGTTCATCAACAGCGAAGCAGAATCAGAATGAGCCAAGCCAGAACTTGCGTTAAAGAAGCAACGGTACTGTGCATTGAAAGCTAATTAATTCCAACGGCCTCATTCTAGACAAGATCTGCTCAAAAAGGAAAGCTTGTTATTAGCATTGAATCAAGAATATTGCATTCAACGTTCATCTTCTCAAGTGCTATATAAACAAGGCTTTGAAGATTATAATGGCTAATGCTCTCCAAATCTCTACACGCACAAAGCTGAACCATAATCTTCGTTCTACCAGTTTTGCTAAACTACAAACTCTGATATTCCATTACAGTTTAGCAATCTAGTTTCTAAGCTTCATTTTGTGTATACATCACAGTTGTGATAAAGTTTTGTAGAAAACATCCATACACATTGTTTTATACCTTTGTAAGAAAGTGTTGCCTTGACAAACCGGGTTGTGGTTTGAATCAAGAAGGCTTTAGCAGTTGTTAAAGCAGTCTGTAATATTCAGTTGAATATAGTGAATTAAGACCTCGTTGGAGAGAGGCGAAATCACCTTGACGGGTGGACTGGAGTAGTTTGAGATCAAACGAACCAGGATAAAAATATCTTGTCAATTGCTTTAAGATTTCAGTTTTACAATTCAACCCCCCCCTTCTTGTGTTTTTCACCACTTCATTGCCAAATATGGAAGGGCAAATTTTGGGGTACAACAGACTCTTTCTAGGTAAAAAAGGGTAGTTTTAGAATGAAAAATTATGAAAAAATGACCCATAAAATAGTATGTGTCGACCTGAAAAAGTTATGTGTCGACACATGCAAAACAATAGCTACAGGCTTTAAAAATGCAGTACATGTGTAGACCTGAAAATCGTGTCGACACATGTGCCTGTGTTTTAAAGCAGAAATGCTGAAAGCTTTAATATTGTAGTACACGTGTCGACCTGAAAAAGTTATGTGTCGACACATACTGAAGCTTTTAGAAAATGCAGAAATGCAGAATTTATGTGTTGACATATAGAAATTTCAGGTCGACACATAACTGTTGATTTTGTGCAAAAACTGATTTTTCATGATTGGGACCAATTTAAAGTTATTTTAAATGATTCCTAAGACCTCTAATGAAATGGAATTCCGCAAGACATAAGGATATCATCCACCATACTGAAATGCCAGCTTTCCGAGTTTTGACATCATACAAAACATCTAATAGTGGAGTTGCACTCACACTCTCTACATAACATTTCCTAAAAAGTTCTTGGTCTCCTTGGATGACTCCATCCCTCCCGTCAGGGAATGAGTATTTCATGCACAAATATACATTTGACAACGTGGCAACCAGTTGATTAAAAGTATGACGCCCTATAATCATATTATAAGAAGAGATGACATATATAAACATATGCCTAACATTGATCTAATTGGCTTTTTCGACCACTCCAAAGGTGGTCTAGAGTTATGTATCCTTTCACTTGTAGTTACTCCTCAGAAAACCTAACAAATGGTCCCCATGAAATCTTTTAGGTCGTCTAGTTTGAAGAGGAGCCTCTCAAATAAATCCTAGTAAAGGATATCAATAGAGCTCCCTTGATATACCAAAACTCTTCTGATTTATAGTCACCGTACCTCACGGTGATGATCATGGGGTCATTATTGTGGGGGTTGATATTTGCTGCATCTTTTTGAAAAAGCAATCTTGACCTATGGCGTCTTGGTTTCACTTTCCTTTTGCTCCATGGAAAGATCCTCTACATTTCATATATGGAGGGGATATCTTTTCAGAGTGGAGTTAGTTATCATCTCCTCCCCTAACAAATACTCTTACAACAGTATTTAACGTATGATGTACAAGATTTTCACCCTCTTCTTTGGATGGTTCCTTTCCCTTTCTAGGTCTGGGGCTTCTTGTATTATCCCGCCCATAGTGTGAGTGCAACTTCACTATTAGAAGTTTTGCATGATGTCAAAATCGGAAAGCTAGCATTTCAGTATGGTGGACGGTATCCTTATGTCTTGTGGCACTCCCTTGCATTAGAGATCTTAGGAATCATTAAAACAAGTTTAAAATTGGTTATATACATGAAAAATCATTTTCTGTATCAATTTTTATTGTATGTGTCAACACATAAGAATTTCAGGTCGACACATACTGAAGCTTTTAAGAAATTGCAAAAATGCTAATTTTATGTGTTGACACATATGAATATCAGGTCGAAACATGTACTGTATTTTTAAAACCTGTAGCCTCTGACTTGCTTAGGTCGACACATCAGATTTTCAGGTCGACACATGCATTTAAAATTTCACTTATGTCTCGACACATACAATTTCAGGTCGACACATACTGTTTGATTGAGTCAATTTTTCTATTCTTTTTAATTCTTAAAATCTACTTTTTTCCCTAAAATTTATAAAACTATAAATACTCATTCATGCATCATTCATAACTTGGTGAAACCATAAAATTAGCCTATTTATCTCTTCATCTTCAACCACCAATCTATGCATACACACTGACATTACATTGTAACGATGTTCCGTTGGGGTGCCATCAAGATGAGGATTTCTAGTGTCCAATTGTGTTTTGGGTGGATTTCTGTAGGGGTTTTCATCCCGGAAAACACCAGGTTTGTCCTCCAAGATCATTTGTTGATTTGGGAGTTTTTGTGCAAGACGATCAAGAAGGAATCGCAGTCAAGTGAACAACCTTGGAGTGCTTAAATTTTTTGCAAGGAACCTTGGAGTGTTTGGAATTTTAAAAGGAAGTAGATTAAAATTCTAGATAGAATGGAAGATCTTGTGTTAATAGATTGCAATCGGATTTTCTTGAGTGAATAACCTTGGAGTGTTTAAAATATTTGCAAGGAACCTTGGAGTGTTTGAAATCTTTGTAAGGAATTAGCTTAAGCGGAGACTATATTGAATATATTGTATGCTTGATCTTGTTGAAGATCAAAAGAAGATAATGAGTTGAACCAACATCAAACGGTTAGGGCTTGTAGGATTGCTCTTGAACATTTCTCTTGTAACCATACTGTTGCAAAGCAAGAAATTATCCTAATTCTAAATTTGGAATTGGGGGGAGATGTAGCCATAGCGAGGATGATTGGTTAACTTCTTAAAAAAATACTTGTGTCTCTTATCTTTTATTTCTTTACTTGCTTTAATCTTCATACATTGATTTGTCAAATAGCATTGAGTAATTTATCGACGTGCAAGAATTTTTTGAAACTGTTTTTGCTTTGAATTATGTGTTGAGTTGCTTATAATCAATTTTGATTATAAGTTCTTTTTCATATCAACACAATACAAAGGAAAATTCTGAAACTTTAATTGCACGCTAAGTGTTTGACAAATTATTTAGATTATTTAACTCAAAGGAAAATTGCAGTGTTCTATCACTTACTTTCATTTACTCTCTCTGTGCCATTTGTTGAATATGTTGTTTGATCGATTGATTTGTATATAACTTCTCTTTGATTATTAAAGTTTAAATTTATCTGTTGATTAGCTCATGATTACTTTGATTGTAAGTGCTTTTTCATATCAACAAATCTTAAAGAAAATTTTGAAAAATTGATTGGGCGCCACATGTTCGATAAATTGTCAAGTCATGTTTTTAATATGATTTCATTGGAAATAGGAAACCGTTATGTTTGATATTAAACTATTAATGGAGATATTATTATATTGATTGATTTTATCTTTATGTTAATTCCACATGGCTCGTGCATATCCTAGTTTCCAATAACTAGGTTAGTTTAGGCTACTATATTTGATCTTGGCGAAAAAACCTTCTGCTCAATGATGGGATAAATAGCAAGTGTACTATATTTGCCTTGCAGTAATAACGGGAAATTCCCTGAATTTTGATCTCAAGGAATGCATGAAATTATCGAGTTCAATTCACGTTCAATTAAACAAAAACATTAACTGGGGTTTTGGTTTAGGAATTGTCACTTAGCTGGAATAAAAATAAGCAGAATGTAAATTAGGGATTTTTCATAGATATGAGGAGCATGCTAGGGTATGGTGTATAACTTGAATCCTGATCTCTTCAACAAATTCATATCCTTGAATTACCAGCCCTTAAGATTATCTTCCCCTAAGTCCTTAGTGTGAAAACCTTTAACCGCCCATCCTACACCTTAAGTCCTTAGAGATATCTGATGGAGTCAAGCCTTTATTTTATCAATGGTTAAATCTGGTAACTATAGGGCATCCCTAGTCCTAGGTGATATCTACTATAGCCTAATTATGCAAAAACATTACCAACTACGGTCCAACTGTTTGTTAACCGTAAATCAATCCTAATTTGTCCAATCAAGAAGGCATAAAAACATTGTACGATTAAATAAAATAGAGAAGACTATTAAATAAAATAAATTCAGGAATCAAAATCATTTACAGAGTAAAATCAGGGACACCCCTAGCATTGGGGGGTTTAGATACTCATATTGTTCAAAATAATCATAAGACAAAATATATACATTACAAGGATTGGGATGAACTTTGATCTTCAATTGCTTCCACAAATGTAAATCTTCCGCTCTCCGAAAACCTTGACTTCTCCAATCTTCAGTTGTGTAAAATATTCTTCGATACCAAAAAGTTCCTTCATTCCTCTTTCAAACGTGGTTAAATAGTGAGCAATCCATTCATCTCAGTCGGAAATGCCCAAAACGCCCCTCTGGGTCCCAAATTATGAAAATCATAAAAACACTCAAAATCAGCGTCCTAACTGACACGGGCCGTGTCACCCGACACAGGAACCTGTGTCGTTCTTTGTCCATCGTACAAAAAAATCCTCTTTCCAAGACCTTCCGGCACGGGCCATTTCAGCTGACACGGGCACCCCTGTCGTTCTGCCTCTGCCTCTCAAACCGCCTGTTGAGAATCCTCTCTTGACATGGCCCATGTCAGGCGACACGGGTGGCCGTGTCAGGTACCCAGTGGCTTGATTTTTGAGACTTCCTCCGAAAATCTGAACTATGCACTTTTTTGCATTGATTTTCATGGTTTTATTCCTCTGAGCCTGAAAACAACAACATACACAACCAACGCATAAAACATAGAAGAATGAACTAAAACACTTGACAAAATAAAGAAACTATAACTAAAATCAATTATAAATGAAGGTGGAAAAACCACTGATCAAACTCCCTCAAACTTAATTTGTTGCTTGACCTCAAGCGACCATTACAAGAACTCATGAAAATCACAGCAACCTGGTACTCATATGTGAGACATCCGTTCAAATTGATCAAAAAGAAGTTCATCCGATGTTCACATGATGCAAAGAGTTTGTTTAATAATCTTTAAATCTAGAGTTTCCTCTTCAGATACCTCTCTAACTATGCTTTGTACTTAAGTCTCTTTCCAATTTTCCTCCTTTATCATTCGGGCAATCAAATTAAGGCAATGAGAATTATGATGATCATCGCATGCATAAGACTACTCCAGAATTTTTGCTCAAGCACCAAATAGCAGCATTGGCTTCTTTTAAATACTAATGAAATTTTCAAACTTTACAGTTATATATTATCCTTTTGGACGGCGTTTGGGGATCAACCCCCTTTGGACTGAATAACCGGATGAGAGCTATCCAACTTAGCGAGCCAGTTTCCTTTTACCGCCTTTTCATTATTTGGTTCCAAATTTATTTTTTCTCTATCAATCATACATGCACGTGAATCTATGTTATGCTTGACTGTGAGGATAAACTACTTCAAGAGTACTGCTCAGGATTCAAGCACTATGGTACAAATCTACATGTTAGACTCGTATCACTGTCATATTATTTCTAACTTCCTACCTCCTATTATACCCCAATTTTTGCCCCTAAGATTCCTCTATCATCTCATATCAACCCAATCATATCAAGATCACACTAGGATTTGGTTCTTCTCCCTATCTTTAGGTTTGCTCATGAGGGATCTCCAAGCATTTTGATTTGCATATTATGGTTATATTTGTCTTGTGTTGATTAACTTTTAACTAACAAATACAATGAATGTTTTCTATAAATGATGATACTACAGGTGAGGGCACAACACACTTCATTAGGTTAATTCATAGGTTCATGAGTTTATTTCCATGACTTCTTTAAAAAAGCTTCATTAAAATTTAAGCTTCATCATTGAGATTTCTTTAAAGAAATGTCATGACAAGGTCTACTATGATTCATCATGCTTCAATTGCCAAAGGAAGTCAAAAGATGTTAGATTTGATTAAAGAAGTTTGACCTAATTGGACAAGTTCTTGATTCTTTGATCACAAGTGCATAGCTCCATAATTTCCCAACGTTTGGAAGTGGTTTTTGCTACTATAGGTTATTATTATTATCCATAACAACATCTCTTCACATAGAAAAAGTATTTGTACAAAAAAGATTGTCAAAATTGAAAGGGGTTCCCAAGCCATTTTGGTGCTCTAGGAGTTAGGGTTTTGAACTTCTAAGGGCTATATCTTGTCCATCTTTTGATATTTTTGAGTGATTCTAAAGACATGATTCTCCTTATTGGGTTATCAACAAATAACTTCAATAGTTTCAAGCAAATTTTGTATGAAAGATCACTAATGATTGAGAAATATTACAAGTCCTCTAGATAGGCCATCAAATTCCCTTACGTGACTTCGAAAAGTCATAACTTGATAAATTATTTTCCTCCTTGAGCGCATTAATTTTCCATAATGATCTTAAGACTGTGAACTTTAAGTCTTCTTTTATGTGCTAAACTTGATAATGGTTAGAAGATGCCTTAAAAGCTAAAAAGATTATAGGTCACCTTATGGATTTTCAACAAATTCAAAGGATCATAACTTGTCCAGTGTTTGGAATTTTTGAGTGATACAAGTTTCATAATACTCTTTAAGGAGTCCACTTCAAGCTAGCATCATTGTTCAAAGCAAAATTTTGGGATAAGACCTTGTTTGGAGTCAAAACATTTTGGGTAATTTTTGAAGAAAAACTAGAATTTTTTCTTATAAAAGTCAACACCTTTTTTATGATTTTGACCAAGCATAACTTTTAGCTCAAGCATCCAAATGATTCCTTTCTTGGAAAATTATAAAGAATGTTACCTCATCTTTCCAATGCATCAAGAATCAGGTCCTAAGGTTCCTTAAATTATGCACACCATGAGTTCAAAGTCAGCTACTTGAAATTGAATTTTCCTTCCAAGTCAGAATTTAAAATCCATATTTTGCCTTCTAAACTCAAAGTTTTCACGCGTTTTTGCTTCTAATTATGTTTAGAAACTTTCCAAAAGCATTTAGCATCATGAAACACAAGGTTTGACTGAGTTTTGATGCTAAGCAAGTCACACATTGCTCATGTTTAGTATTCACACGAATTCACTCAATTACTCTCCAATTTGCACGCTTAAGCATTGCCTCATCCTCTCCTATTAATAAGATGCACATTCCACCTATTTCCATAAGCTTTTGATAGCCAATTGACCCATGCCAAGATCTCATTTGAACTCTTAAGGCTTGGATTCATTTTCACATTTCCACCCTCCAAATCACTAAAAGCTCTACTTAGTTAGCTCCATTGAACTTCTATGAAGCTAACAATACTCTTACCTTCAAGAATCGTGACCTATTTTGAGCTACAGAAGTCCAATTTCAGAGCAACTTTATGCTACTACTTTCAGGTAGATTTCTCAGTCAAATCAATCCAAATATAAGACTAATATAGTCTCCTCATCCTTCTGATTCTCATTCTTCTTACAATTTGTGATTTCATTAAGATTTGAGTGAGATATTCCAGAACTCTATGCTCGCTATTATTTCTGCTTTTTTTTTTCAAATCAAGCCTTGCTCAGTTTATATAAATTTGACGCGAGGGTAACATTAGAATCATCTTAAAGAGACGAATCTAATGGTACCTGTTTGGTTGGCTAATTTTACAGTTTGTGGAACTCCAATCTAGGCCGTCCGGAGGTTGAAGATGACCTACGTGTCGAACTTCAACCAATGATGGTGTTACATGTAATTTTTTTTTGAATCCTATCCAGTGTGTTTACTTTATCGTACACATGTTTTGAGAGCCCTTGGATCCGACTACTTCCATTAGTCAGACTCCATCAAACACGCCAGATTTTTAGTTGTTTTTAATTATTAAAAAGTGATTCGGTGTAATTTTCAAAGTTAACCATGATATGCACAACGTGCATGATCCTTTGGATCTCTGTACTGGCGCGTTTTGACTCTCATCCAATGGTCCATATTTTTTTAAACTTTATTTTATTTTCTATTTTTTACATCAAACTTCAAAAAATCATAGAAAATTCATTTCTAACCCAAAAATTAAGAAAACATTCACAAAAATATTTTGAAATGTTCTCTTTCTGATTTTTAATTTGTCATGATTTGACTTTCAAATTTGATATTTTTTATGATTTTTCCTTTGTTTTGACTTGTTTCTAATTGTTTAAAAATACTTTTTGGTATTTTTAAATTCTAAAAAATTTCATAAAAATCATTTTCTTTATTTCTGACTTTCTGAAAGAAAAAAATTAGAAATTTATTTTGATTTTTTTATTTCTTATCATTTTTACTTGCTTAAGTGATTTTAAATAATTCTAAAAAATATTATTCTGTTTAAAAAGAATTGCTAAAAAATTTTGTAAAAATATTTGAGATCACTTCTGACTTTTCTATGATCTCTTTTAATTTTTCTTTGATGTTTTTAATATAGTTTGCTATTTTGCCTTTTATTTCTTTTTTTTAAACAATTTAAAAATAATTTTTCTCATTTTATTTTGTTTATTAAATGCAATATTATTTTTATATATATTTTGTTTGATCTTGAACTATGGGATTTTAATCATGAGCTTCATTAACATCATTGGATCTTTGGTGTTGAGTTTAACTCCACCAAAATAGATGAATGATTTTAATGATAGCTTGATTTTTTTTGGTTCAAATGTGGAATTCAATTCTTATCCCCTTCTCACTTGTACCACATGTTATTAGAGAATGATCTATATATCATTCCTCTAAACATATGGTACATAGATTGCTATTGACCGACCTCAAAATAGGTGCGACTTCTACATGAGTTCACTTACAATTGTTTAACATAGCTCTAAATTTTGTCCCGATTCGAGAAGTGATTATTCGTGGCCCAAACCCATGTTTGCAAGCCCAAGTATGTTTAATTTGAAACCTTTGATCCAATAACCTTGAGGTTCATTGTTAGGAGGTTTTGGTCTTATCAATCCTCTAATGAACCGTCATAAAATTTCGGTCTAAGTGAATCATTTAAACATCATTGATCATTTTTTATTTCCCCGAGAATTTGAAGTGAATGATATACTTGACAAAAAGCAAATTAAACTTGTTGTTGAGAAGCTTTGATTTTATCAATCTTCTAATGAGTTTTCAAATGCAAATTTCAAGATGGTCATTCAACTAACCTCTAATTCCTAACTTATTAACAATTGACTTTTATTATGTATCCTTTTACTTATGGCCTTTATCTTATGTCTTTATTTTTATGCACCATTTACTTTAGAATTTATATTTCATGCTATTTTCATCTTTGCTCACTTGAGCATTTATCTTTATGTCTTTTTTTAGTTTTTCTCACTTGGGCCTTTAATTTTCTTTTTGAAGATACTTAATAATCAACTTGAACAATAAAAAACGTTAAGATCATATGGACTATTTGGTTACTATCCTTGGAATTATGGAGTTATGGATCTCTTGGACCTAGGATTAGAAACCTTGACTACCCTTGAGACCATGTGCCTTATGTTGTTATTTTGTCTAGAGTTCTTGGGGTTTACTCCAAGACATTGGGTTGATTTTCTTTGTGTGCAGGTTATTATAATTATATGCTTTGTCTGTGATTTGGAATTCATCTGTATACTGCTGTTACTCTGTCTAATTTTTGTGAAGACCTAATGCATCTGAAGCTTGGTTTTCTTAAGAGGTTTAATATCTTTGCTTTTTAGGTTTCAATCCAAAGGATGAGAATTCTACATTGACTCATTATGTAAAGTGTTGGTTTCTTGTTGGTTACGCGATTCTTTTCCCTAACTTTTACCTTATGCCTTAGGATAGTCCATTCATCTCCTCCCATTTTCTTTAATTTAAAAAATATTCTCCTTCCTTTTCAAAACTATTATTGTTTTCTAAACATGAACCGCTTTCATAATAAACTTGGACTCAGGTCCATGCATTTTAAAAGAAAAACATTTTTTTTAATCAAACTTTAAACAACTTAATCATACTTTAACATTTTTATGAGAAGACTAAAAGTCAATCAATATCATTCAAACCATTTTGCTATTTTGGCATTTTACTTAAACTTTTTCTCAAAAGATTAGATTCTTATCAATCCTTGTAGTGATGCGAGCTATTAGAATTCTATGATATATAGTGAAGTGAGATATTTTCCACTTGGGTGTTGAGTGAGGCTTTATTAATTTTAAAATCCAAGCCATATCCTCCACTTTGAGATGATGCAAATTCTCCTTTCTCATAATCGTGGATAGTAAGTATGTTCTTCCACTCAGAGATAATGATGATGTCTCGTCTCTTAAAATTAACCAACACACATGTGTTTTAAATTTTTAAAGGTGAACTACGAGTACCCTGATCCCCTATTATACGGAAGGTGGTACATAGGCGCTAAAGGTTCACAACCACGACAAATGCAAAAATTGTAAAAAAATCTTTCTTTTCCCATCTCTACCATTTATTTTTTATACAACACTTATAGCCAAAATACACAATTTTTCAAACAGGTTCCTGCGGAGTACCATAGATGTTTAGGATGCTAATACCTTACCTTTGAATAACTAACTCCCGTACCAAGATTCTCTCACCCTCTTTTTGGGTTATTCACTCTTTTCTCATTCCTCTAGAAACAATAAAGCGCGGTGGTGACTTTTATTTGATATGTGCAAGTAAAGTCAATCCAATGGCTTAAGTCTCAACATTTCTACCACTACACCTCCCAAAAACCATCCCTTTGTCTCTATATTCTATTCCCGAAACCTATGAGAAACAAGTTCTTGAACAAAACAAAAATTTTCCGAAAAATTTGGGAAGGACTTTAACTCATGGATTTACACAACACTTAGCATAAAACCAACAAACAGATCGAACAGGAAATCAATAAAAAGAAAATTAACCCCCCTCCAGACTTGAACTAAACATTGACGCCAATGTTACAAAACAAGCTCGAGGAAGGTGACTCACGGAGGGGAATGTAACACATGTTGTTGCCTCCTAGCTTTCACCAGTAAGACTCATTTTTTATTACTTTCAGACAAAATTAAACAAAAACTAAGTTAAAAGTGTGGGTTGCCTCCCACGAAGTGCTCCATTTAACGTCACATGGCTCGGCAGTTTATCCCCTTATGGGGGGGGGGTATTTCCTCTTCCACACCTTGTTGCTTGTCTCTTCCATAATCTAAAACTCATTCAGATCAAAAGTATCACCCCACTTGTGCTTCCAGCCACTTCCAACTTCCATCTTCTCAGGTTGGTGTTCCCTCTTCTTTCTCTTCTTTCCTTCTTGACTGAGCTTAGGAATTTTTATTGATGCCACCTGAGAGATTTTTCCCGAGACTTCTTCTAGGAGTGATTTTAAACTATTGCTTTCTCCTTCTTCTTTGATCATTCCGACTAAAGATTTATTCTTTCCACCTACACCTTACTTCTGGTTCTCTAACACCTTCAAAGTCATCTCCTCATCAAATGATTTCATTGTTAGATTACCTGTCTCGATATCAAAATTGCATCGACTAGTCAGCATAAATGGTCGACCAAGAATGATAGGAGTCTATTCTTCTTCAGGGATGTCCATGATTTGAAAATCAACTAAGAAAACAAAATTGTCCATTTCTACTAATACATCTTCAGCTATCCCATATGACTTCTTGATGGTGTGTGTTGTACCCTAATTTTTGCCCCTAAGATCCATTCATCATAGCATATTGATTCAATCACAACAATATCACATTAGGGCTTTTGGTTCTCCTCCCTATCTTTAGATTTGCTCTATGAGGAATCACCAAACACATTGACTTGTTTTTTCTTTTGTGATCATGCATGTTTTGTTTTGACTTTCCTTTTAATTAATAAAATTCAATGTTGGTTTGTCTTACTTGTTAATGATATAGGCAAAGGCAATGTGGCTTAGCAAGTTGATCCATGGGTTCATGAGTTTATTTCCATGCCCTAGTCAATAAAGCTTGAGAAATTCAAACCTCACCATTGAAGTTGTTTTGGAATAAATGGTATGGCAAGGTTTATTTTGGTTCACCACATTTCAAAGTTATCAAGATTGATTTAAAAGTACAAGGGGTTGATTGAAGAAGTTGTCATGGTTGGACAAGGCCTTGTTCCCATTGGTCACAAGTGCATAGTTCTCTCAATTCTCAATATGTGGAAGTGGTTTTGGTTGCTATGAATTCTCATTTTAATCCTCAACAACTTTTATTTACAAATAATTTGTGTTGTTACAAGAAGTTTGTTCAAAATTGTCAAAGTTCCTCAAAGCATTTTCTTGATCTAGGAGCTAGGGTTTTGAACTTAAAAGAAGTATAACTTACTCATCTTTTGGTATTTTTGAGTGATTCCAAAAAAATCCTTCTCTTCAAAGGGTTATTAACAAATCACTTCAAAAGTTTCAAGGAGTTTTCATGTGGAAGAAACTTGATGATGAAGAAATATTACAAGTCCTCCAGATGAACCCCCAACTTCCCATGTGTGACTTAAAATGTCATAACTTGGTCAATTTTTATCACCTTGAGCCCACTCTTTTTCTCCAATGATCTTGAGGATGTGAATTTTATTACTTATTTTATGTGCAAAGTGAGAAAATGGATGGAAGATGCCTTAAGGATACAAAAGATTACAGGTCATTTCATGATTTTTTGCAAACTTCAACAATTCATAACTCTCTCAATTTTTGGAAAATTTGGATGGTTCAAGTTTCAAAATGTCATTCAAGAGGTCTATTTCATGCCATATGTTTTGGTCAAGAGCAAATTCCAAGAGGAAGGCCATGTTTGGATTCAAAACATTATAGGTCACTTTTGAAGAAAAACTTGAAATATTTCTAAGTATGGAAGTCAACTTCTTTTTCCCAACTTTGACTCATTGCAACTTTCAGCTCAAACATCCATTTGATTTCATTCTTTTCCCATTGTAAAGCTTGTAATCTCATCTTTCTAAAGCATCAAGAACCATTCCTTAAGACCCCTTGAGTTGAGAATGACATTGATTTGAATTTGGTAACTTGAAACTGAAGTTTCATCATAAGTCAAATTTTGAAATCTTTGTTTTGACTTCTAATCATAAGTTTTCCATGCGTTTTTGCTTCTAACCATGTTTAGCAACTTTCCAAAGGTGTTTAGCATCATGAAACACACGATTTGGCTGAGTTTTGATGCTAAACAAGTCACACTTTGTTCATGCTGCAGACCCCCAGAATTTCCCTCCAAACTTCACCATTTCACACGCTTAAGGATCCCATTCATTCTCCTATAAATAGAGGGTCATCCCCCATTCATTTTCTCAAGCTTGAACAACCAAAATCACCCTGCCAAACTCACTCCATAACTCACTTTTCTGTAACTTCGAAATAATTGTTCAAGCCTTTTTCAATCCATTTTTTCTGTCAATTCACCTTACTTGATCTTCCCCGAAGCTAACCATACAATTGCTTTCACAAATCGTGACCTATATTGATCCATAGAAGTCTAGTTTCAGAGCTATGAAACTTAACTTCAATAGGTAGATTCCTTTACCAGTTCTCTCAAACTTTGATATCATTGTGAAGCTCTCATTGCCATGGTTCTAGTTACAACACTTGCTTTTAACTGGAAACACGTTTTGACCATGAAATTTCAAATCCCTTTTCAAAAATTCTCTTCCAAATTGTTTGAGCTATAGTTTACATAAATTTTTTGTGAAGATGTGGTTGTCTTCGTCTTGATGAGACGAAGCAAATGGTACCAGTCTCGTGCTCTAATTTTACAGTTTGAGTGACCTGGTTTTGAGATTGGCTGGAGGTTAAAGATGACCAATGTGTCATCCTTCAACCAATGAAACAACGCCATTTATTCTTTTTGAATTTCTGATTTTATATTGAATCATATGCTTTATTCAGTAATGGCCATGATATGCACAACGCGCCAGATCCCTTGGATTTGATTACTAACGCGTTTTGACTCTCATCCAATGGTCCACATATTTTTGAATTTATTTTATTTTCTGATTTTTATATTTAAATTGTTTTGAACTTCAAAAAATCATAGAAAATTCATTTTTAGTCCAAAAAATCTGAAGCTAACCATACAATTACTTTCACGAATCGTGACCTATATTGATCCATAGAAGTCCAGTTTCAGAGCTCTACAACTTAACTTCAATAGGTAGATTCCTTCACCAATTCTCTCAAACTTTGATATCATTGTGAAGCTCTCATTGCCCTGGTTCTAGTTGCAACACTTGCTTTTAACTGGAAACACGTTTTGACCATGAAATTTCAAATCCCTTTTCAAAACTTCTCTTCCAAATGTTTGAGCTATAGTTTACATAAATTTTTCGCGAATGTGTGGTTGTCTTCGTCTTGATGAGACGAAGCGATTGGTACCAGTCTCGTGCTCTAATTTTACAGTTTGAGTGACCTGGTTTTGAGACTGGCTGGAGGTTGAAGATGACCAACGTGTCATCCTTCAACCAATGAAACACGCCATTTATTCTTTTTGAATTTCTGATTTTATATTGAATCATATGCTTTATTCAGTAATGACCATGATATACACAACGCACCAGATCCCTTGGATTTGATTACCAACGCGTTTTGACTCTCATCCAATGGTCCACATATTTTTGACTTTATTTTATTTTCTAATTTTTATATTTAAATTGTTTTAAACTTCAAAAAATCATAGAAAATTCATTTTTAGCCCAAAAAATCTGAAAAAATTATGAAAAATATTTTTGATTTTTCTCTTTCTGTTTTTCATTTTTTTACAATTTTATTTTGTGATTTGATATTTTTTATAAATTTTCATTTTATTTGAATTGTTCTAAATGTTTAAAAATACTTTTATGCATTTTTAAGTTCTAAAAAAAATATTGAATGATCCAATGAGATTGTGACAAATATTGGTGACCTCATTTATTTTTTATTTCTAACTTTGTTGTTTTTTATTATTTTTGGTTCATTTTACTCATTTCTTTAAATTTTAAAAATAGTTTCTGACTTTAAAAAAATTACCAAAAAATTTATAAAAATATTTGAGTTCATTTATGATTTTTCTATGGTCTTACTTAATATTTCTTGATTAATTTGAATATAGTTAATATTTTTCTCTCTTATTTCTATTTTAAAACATTTTAAAACCCTTCTTAATGTATATATTAAATGTAATATTATTTTGTGATTATTTTCTGGTTGGTCTTGGGTTAAATTTTTGATCTTGAACTTTATTAACATCATTGGATCCATGGTGTCGAGTCTAACTCCATAAAAATGGATGAATGATTTTAATAATAGTTTGATTAAATTTTAATTCAAATATGGTTTGTATATCTTTCCCACCCCTCTTCATCTTATCCCTTTCTTATTGCATTAAATGTTATTGGAGCATGATTTTCATATCATGTCTCAAAGCAAATGGTGCATAAATTGCTATTGACCAGCCTCAAAATAGGTGTGACTTCTATATAAGTCCACTGATGATTGCTTAATATAGATCTAAATTTTGTCCTGATTCGAATAAATGATCATTCGTGGCACAAACCTATGTTTGCAAGCCCAAGTATGTTAATTTGATCTCTTTGATCCAATAACCTTGAGATTCATTGTATGGAGGATTTGGTTCTACCAATCCTCTAATGGATCTACATGACTTTTGGTCAACACGGATCACTTAAACATCGTTGATCATTAAATGGTACTTTTGAGGATTCCAAAATGGATGATATACTTGACAAAAAGCAAATTCAACTTGTTGTGTGGAGGCTTTGGTTCTACCAATCCTCTAATGAGTTCCAAATGCAAGTTTTAAGATGGTCATCAAACTAATCACTAATTACTAATAATTGACTTTATTTTATGTTTTTATTTTATGCTCTTTTATTTTATGCACCCTTTACTTTAGCATTTACATTTCATGCTATTTTCATCTTTGCTCACTTGAGCATTTACTTTTTTTTATCATTTTTATTTTGCTCACTTGAGCTTTTCTTTCCTTTTTTTGAAGATACCTAATAACCGACATAAACCATAAAAAACTTTAATGATACTTGGACTATTTGGTTACTATCCTTGGCATTATGGATTTTTGGACTTCTTGGACTTAGGATTAGAAACTTTGGCCTATGTTGAAGACCTTGTGACCTTAATTGATATTTTGTCTAGAGTTCTTGAGATTTACCTCAAGACATTGGGTTGTTTGTTTGTTTTGTGTGCAGGTTATTGTGATTACATACTTTGTTTGTAATCTGGAATTCACCCGTATACAACCGTTACTCTGCTCAATTTTTTTGAAGACTTAATACTTTTGAAGTTTGGTTCTCTCAAGAGGTCTAGTATCTTTGCTTGCTTGGTTTCAATCCAAAGAATGGGAATTCTATCTTGACTCTTAATGTCAAGTATTGGTTTCTTGTTGGTTAGATGGTTCTCATCCCTAGCTTTTGCCTTATGCTTTAGGATAGTCCTTTCATCTCCTCCCATCTTCTTTAATTTCAAAAATCTTCTCCCTCCTTTTGAAAACTCTTCTTTTGCTTTGAAACTTGAACCATTTTCATAATAAACTTGGACTTATATCCATGCATTTTAAAAACCATTTTCATAAATAAACTTCAATCAACTTAATAATACCTTGGCATTTTTTGTGAGAAGACTAAAAGTCAATCAATATCATTTCAAACCATTTTTCCACTTTTGCTTTTTATTTTAAAAATTTTCTCAAAAGATTGGACTCTTGCAAATCCTTGTAGTGATGCAAACAACTATACTTCTACAATATAAAGTGAAGTGAGATATTTTCCACTTGGATGTTGAGTGAGGCATTGTTGATTTTAAAATACAAGTTATATCCTCCACTTTGAGATGATGCAAATTCTTGTTTCTCATAATTATGGGTAGTAAGTATGTTTTTCCACACAGACAATGACGATGATGTCATATCTCATAAAATTAACCAACACACTTGTGTTTTAAATTTTTTTAAAGAGGAACTACGTGTACTCTGATCTCCTATTGCACGAAAGGTGGTACGTAGGAACTAAAGATTCACAACTGCGGCGGGTGCAAAAATCATAAAAAATATATTTCTTTTCTCACCTCCACCATCTATTTTTTATACAACATTTTATAGCCAAAATATACAGATTTTTCAAAGTGGTTCATGCGGAGTACCGTAGATGTTTAGCGTGCTAATACCTTCCCTTTGCATAACCAACACCCTTACCTAGAATCTTTCCCCCTCTTTTTAGGTTACTCTCTCTTTTCCCATTCCTTTGGAAACAATAAAGCGCCGTGGCGATTTTTATTTCGATCTGTATAAGTCTAGCCAATCCAATGGCTTAGTCTTAAACATTTCTACTGCTACAATGTGACCAACAAATTTAAATTTTTTCCCACTCTAGCTTATTGTTGTACCCCAAAATTTTCCCTCTCATTTTATCAAGATTTCCCCTCACAAGACTCTTTGAACTCAAGACCAAGCTAGGGTTTGCTCTGCTCAAGACATCTCCTTGCACTGTTGACCTGAAATTAGGGTTTGAGTTTGCACAAGGATTTTTGGACTTTCAATGCTCAATGTGACTTTCATACTTCATGTTGGACCTCTAAGATTTCTCATATCAAGTTTCAAGCCTTGAATCCAATTTTTGCCCAGTCAATTGGATAATTGACCTAGAAATCAACTATAGTGGAGAAAAAGTCAATTGTGGCCAATTTACAGTCAAACCTCATAATTTTTGATCCACATCAACATTATAGACTCATATGAACCATTTGATCAAGTTTTGACAACAACTCCTCATGAAATTTGATCAGATCACCAAAAGGGCAAAATGGTCATTTTAAGGGTTTTGACTGCAGAAGGGCAATTTCTGATTTTTAACCTAGCCAATGGCAAATTGGGTTCAAGCATGGATTCAAGGACTCAATGGCATCATCTTGACCTAATCACAAGGTTCAAAATATCTCAAAAGCATTGGATTGACAGATGAATTTTCCAATCAACTGACCAAAAATCAACTGTACACTAAAAAGTCAAACTTTGACTTTTTTGTCAAAATCAAGTGCCAAGGGTCATTTTTCATCAAGATGTGTCAAAACATGAAACTTGTCCACCAAGAAACCTAATTTTGAAAATTAGGGTTTAAAATGGAAAATTTTCATAACTTAGAATTTTTCTAAGTTATGAAAATTTCTTATTTTTTTCCAACTTTTCCCAACTTTTACACCATGATGCAATTGGATTCAAACAAAAATTCCAACATGAAAGTTGTAGTCCTCCACAAAATCTACAACTTTGATTCACATAGTTTTCCCAAAAGATGCTTGGATCTCAAGTTATTATTTTGTGAACAAGGGCCAATGAAACTTTTAACTTAGTGAAATTTTGCCCTAGTTTAGGCAGAATTCTGACATATCTTCATGGCAATTTTTCATATAGTTACAATTGGAATCTCAAATTTCATTTCAAAGGTGGATTGTAAAGCATGTTACAAGCTTTCCAAAATGTCCAAGAAATCTCCAAAATCATTTATGGTTAGGGAGAATCAAAGGTTTGAATTTGGAAAAATATCACTTTGGTCCATGGCATTTTTCACTATGCTACAAGTTGCAGATTCTGCCCAACCTTGCTTGTACTTGTTTACAGGTCCTTAAACCCTTCCACACTCAAAAAGTGAATGAAAACACAATGGATTAAGGCATTGTTCTGAGCTTTAGAAGTTTACACACTGAATTAATCTAAAAATGGCAAAAAGGCAACATTGCCACTTTGATAAAGTTGGCTTTATGTCAAGTTGTTCTTGTTGAACTGTGAACCCAATCTTTTGCAGAAAACCAACTCCACAAACTTAGGGCAAGGTACACCAACTTTTTGCAGCTAGGAAGGAGGCCTGTACAGGCTCTTGAGCATTGTCATTTCAGTTTTGCTTCAAAAGCAAGTCAACTTGCAAAATCACCACAACTCTTGTATATGATATAACCAAGTGTTGTAAAGATTTCAAACAAGTTTTGCATATCATACTAAGCGAGAAACACGAGCTAGAAACCTCTCAAACACCCTTGTACACCAAAATCACATTTTCTTGCAAAATAGGGCAGGCCCTGCAGAATCACTTCCATCTTCACATCCATTCGTGCGTTTTGCTTGCAACCAGTTCCAACACACTCCATATAACCTACCTAAACTATCCCAACCATTCCCAAGTCACTGTAACTCCATTTACACACTTCACCATTTTTGAATTCTGATTCTGCAGGTTGACTTCTACAAGCATATTCAGGCAAGTTCAAAGCAAGCTAGGCATTGGGAAAGCTCAAAGGAACTTCAAGCAAGCTCACAAGCATCACATGCCTCACTCACAACCCCTACATTGCCATACTCGAGCTCGACTAAAACAGGTAAAGCTCAAACTTTTATCTCTCTATTTAGGAATCATTAGGCTTAGGTTTGTGAATAAAAAATGTAGTCCTCATTGCCCTTGAGTTGTACATATGCATAGAATTCATTTAAGTTAACTGAGCTGGGAGAATTTGAATGATGAACTTTCTAAAAAACTTGGTTAGAAATTAGGGCCAGAGAAATTCTCTCTGGTCTTTGAGAGTAAGATTAAATTTTTTACATGGTTAGAATCGTGTGATCATGCTCTATAACTTTCATGTTGCAAGTTTTTGTTTTTAAGCACAAATGCAAGAGTTAGCAATTTGAATAAGAAATGCGTGTTATTTGGTTCAGAGGTTAGGGATGAAGATAATCTGGGCTGGGCTTGGCTTTGGCTGGCTGTTGACACCCCCTAGCTTGCTGTTCACACCCCCTTGGCCGATTTCATTATTTGTCCATATTTTTCATTTCTATTTTTATTTTCTGACTTTATCTATTTTTCTAAATATTAAAAAATCACCAAAAATATTTTCATAAATTTTCACATTTTATTTTATTATTTTTGTTATTTTCTTGGACATAGAAATAATTACTATAATAGTATACTTTTATTCTCTTAAAATAAAAACTTGTAAATGTTATAAAAATATTATATATTTTTATTTTTATTATTTATACACTTAAATAATATTGTCATACATATTTTTATTTTTCAACATTTTGTATATATTTTATTTTATTTTTTGTACATAAATGAATAAATAATATAATTAATATATATATATATATATATATATATATATATATATATATATATATATATATATATATATATATATATATATATATATATATATATATATATATATATATATATATATATATATATATATATATATATATATATATATATATATATATATATATATATATATATATATATATATATATATATATATATATATATATATATATATTTCTTAAAACAAAATTAGGGTTTCCACCCCTTTCAAAAAGACCATTAACATTTTAAATATTTTTAGGATATTAAATAACTTATTTTTACATACATAAAAATAATACAAACACATTTTTTTTTGCATATTTACAATATATTACATATTTAAATATTTGTCCATTTACTTATTTGTACATGAGTTCAATATGGTTGTAATAGTTGATTTAGGGTTTTATTTTTTCTTGCAAATATCCCCCTATTCAAACTTGTATCCCCCTCCCCATATCAATGTTGTAATAGTCGTAGATTTACTTTTACGCATTTATTGCTTTCAAATATGCATGATAGAAAGATTAGGGTTTGTATGCAAATGACCAATATCAAAAAAATAGCTTGACTAAACACAAGACAAAAAGCATGAAAATTGGCAACACAATGGACACAAGTACCCCTAGGATTTCATCCACTTGTTGCCTTAAAAATGGCCATGGTATGCATGCTAGGTATCTTGGTAAAACAAATCAAACAAAAGGATCATAGTCCCTCGATGACGCTATCTTGGTTGCCTATACAAAAATGATATAGACACTCAAAATTTTGCTAAAGATACTTAGCGCAATTGCTATCATGGTCATACGATGACCCATGCTTGTCCCGTTTAACATCCAAACACAAGGTTGTTTACCAAATACAATGGTAAAACAACAATGTCAAAGGGTTAAAAATGTGTAGGAAAAATCTTTGAGTAGGGTAGATACTCCTAGTTACTTAATAAAATTTGCAAACATCCTTGCTATTTTCAAAAACACACAACACATTTCAAAACATTTCCTAAAAACAAACTTTTAAACATTGAAACATTTTTCAAAAGACAAACACCTTTGTATATATTCAAACAAGAATCATTACCAAGTTTGCCTAGACAAAGGCCTCTTTTCAAAATATTTTCAAAACCACACACAAAAGCACCATTTCAAACAATTGAAAAGCAAAAGCAAGTGATCTAAGAAAGTAACTAAGAGCCCATGGAAAACCATGGATGAAAAGGGTGCTATCACCTTCCCTTTTCATAATCTACCCCCTCGAACTCAAGAAAATATCTCAAAGGTCTTTCCTGTGCTTTTTACCTTTCCTTTTGGATAAAACGCAAAACTTCAAGTCAGTTCTCCCACCGTATCACAGAACTGGCGACTCTGCTGGGGACATTTCTAAAAGTGGGGTTACCTTAGGGTTTAGATCACCTTTACATGCTTATCTTGTTTTCCTTGATTGCTTTACATTTAGTTCTATTGTTTGGGTTTGAAATCCTCTACCTGGATTTGGGAAACATTCATAGGTAAATAGAAATACGTTGTGGAAACTATGCGGGGTATACTGACACGGTCTAAGCAATAACTATATTAGTGCGACATATTTGTGGGTACCTGTAGTATTTTAGTCAATCAAAGATAATACGGGGCCGCTGAGTGATGTCATGAAGCACTAATGGACTTTTTAGAACCTTTACTTGACCATCTTGGACTTTTTAGGGGTAGTGAGATGACCGGCTTTGGTGCAGTCCGAAGTTGGTAGATACTCGATACTACACTCATTGAGGGTTGTTTTCTTGGAATATTTCAGTCTCCAGTAAAGTGGCTAAACTGAAACGATGAACACAGAAAATAATCCAGTGATATTGAGTTCCTTAGAACCCGGTTACTATTTATAGGACAGGTTGAGCCAACTAAACTTCAAGAGGGTACTTACCTATGAAACCCCATGCAAGCCTAAACTAGGAACTTGTGTGACTTGCTTGTACATATACTTGTGCATACATCATGAACATCATGAAGCATCATATGCATCCACTAACCATTTCAAGGGTTTAGATCTTCACCTTTGTTCCTGTTTTGTAGGTTATGGAATCACTCCGCAGGAAAATAATCCATGTCAACCTTGTGAGAATTCCTCCTCAACTCAAGGAGCTTACTTCCAAGATTCCAGAGTATTTTCCATTCACTGAAAGACATGGTCGACTTCTCAATTTGGTCAACTCCAGTACAGAGGAAGACATGGTGAAAGTTCTCTTCCAGTTCTTTGACCCCCTACACCATTGCTTCACATTTCCTGATTACCAACTAGTGCCCACTTTGGAGGAATTTTCTCAACTCCCGAGGATTCCTATTCTCCATCAACTACCCTACAACTATACGGAAAGAGATCCAAAGCCTGAAGATGTTTCTCAAGCCCTACACTTGCAACCATCTGATGTCAAAGGTCATTGGGAAACCAGAAGTGGTGCCAAGGGTTTCTTGGAAAAGTTCCTATTTGAGAAAGCTCAAGAATGCTGGAATTCTCTAGATCTGCAAGCTTTTGAGGAGATTGTAGCACTTCTCATCTATGGGTTGGTCTTGTTCCCAAACCCTGATCAGCTTATAGATATGAATGCTGTTAAGATTTTCATATCTCGGAATCCTGTGCCTACATTACTTGGGGACATCCTCCACTCATTTCACACACGAACAATGCGGAAAAAAGGTGTTCTCATGTGCTGTACTCCTCTTCTAGCAAGGGGTTTATTTCTCACCTTCCCCAATCAGTCTTGAAGAATGAGAAAGGCTTGAGGTGGTCACAACGATTGATGACTCTTACACATTCAGATGTTCATTGGTGTTCTCAGTCTAGAGAAAATGTCATCATCATTGATCGTTGTGGGGAATTCCCTAATGTCCCATTACTTAGCATTAGGGGAGGAATTACCTACAACCCCTGCTTAGCTCTGAGATAGTTTAGGTATGCCCGAAGGTATGGCCCACATAACATGCTGATTCCCAAATTGGTTTTTGACTTCGACAATGACGCTCAAGGATTTCGACAAAGGTTTATCCGAGCTTGGAGGATATCCAACAAGGTAGACAATAAGACATTGGGACACAAGAATTCCATCCCCCTTGAGCCTTACCTCAAGTGGGTACGAACCCGCGCCTAAAGTATTATGATGCCTTACCCCTACATTCTCCCGGTAATCAAAGAGCCTGTTATACAAGGAGAGGTTCCATACACCCTCCTACATCCTGACATGCCAACATCATTGGGAGATTTACAAAGGAGTTGGATACAGCTCAAGGGAGAACACAATATGTTTGAAGCCCAATTCTACGCTAGTGAGAAGAAGGTTTTAGAACTTACTCGTCAACTTCACGAAGAGAAGACTCTCAACACCTACATTGCGCCAAAGAGGATGCACAACGTCTTTTTACATTAGGATTTTGTATTGCCCATGGGGCATTTATGTACTAACAAATTCTATCTTATTAATATGACGTGTGTTCCTTTTTGTTTGAAACAAATTTGAATTTTTGAATCCTTGAATGCATTACATGAACACATTTCATTCATCATATGCATAAACAGGTCTTCACACCAGGTTTCCTTATCTCTCTGCTGTTTATTTCAGCAAGATGGATATAGAGCAGACGGTCAAAGATTTGCAAGCGCAGAATTCACAGTTCCAACAACTCCTCATGACCTTGGAAAAGGGTCAGGAGGATCTTAAAGCTCTGTTAGAGAAGGAAAAGGAGAAGAAGAAAAAGAAAAGAGTTGGTGTGGCTACTTTGGGTAGAAGATTTGAAGGTCAATCTAGAAGGGTCTTGGATTTCCCCTAAACATCTGATGAAGGGGTAGGAAAAGGGAAAGGAGCTGCAGTACCATCTGAGTCTGAGGAAGAAGAAGAGGAGGAGGATGAAGACTATTCCGAACAACAGTATCCTCCTGCAGATGACAAGTACAAGAATCTGGAAGAGCGTCTGGCAGCCATGGAGGTACAGAGGGTGCCTGGGCTGGATTTTGAAGAGTTAGGTTTGGTTTCTGGGATTGTCATTCCCCCCAAGTTCAAAGTGCCTATTTTTGCTAAGTATGATGGGTTGTCTTGCCCAAAGATGCACCTACGGTATTACGTCAGAAAAATTCAACCTCACTCCTCTGACAAAGACCTGTGGGTACATTTCTTCCAGGACAGCCTGTCGGGGACGCAATTAGATTGGTTCTACCAGCTAGAGAGGTCTGATGTACACAATTGGGAGGATTTGGCTGTCGCCTTCTACAAGCAGTATCAATATAATACGGACTTAGCACCAACCCGTACTCAATTATAGAGTATGGGCATGGTCTCCAATGAAAGTTTCAAGGAGTATGCCCAAAAATGGAGGGACTTGGCTGGAAGGGTGCAACCACCATTGTCTGAGAGAGAGCTTGTGGATATGTTTTTGGGGACCCTGTCAGGTCCATTCTTTAATCACCTGATAGGAAGTTCGTCTGCGGGGTTCACCGAGTTAATTCTAACTGGTGAGAGAGTTGAAGCCGGAATCAAGAGCGGGAAAATTCAAAAGGATACATCTTCTTCCGCTGCCATCAAGAAGGCTTTCCCAGCAAAGAAGGAAGTCTCAGCTGTCTACTCTCAAAGAGGTCAAGGAAGAGTTGAGCGCCGGCCAGCGGTGGGGGCCGTAATGATTCAGAAGTCTACAGCTGATCAGCCCAAAAATAATCAACCCAGAACCAACCAGCAATGGGTGGAAAGGCCACAACGGCAATACACCCGGATAAACATGACACCTGCTCAAGTTCTCCCCCATCTCTTGAAATTAAACCTTACAACCTTGAGAGAGGCCCCTAAAAACACTAACACAACTTCACCACATTACCATCCCAACGCCAAGTGTGCTTATCATTCGGACAGCCTGGGGCATGACACCAATAATTGTTGGGCCCTCAGGAATAAGATTCAGGATTTAATAGACGCTAAGGAAGTGGAATTCGACGCCCCTGAAAAGCCGAATGTGATCTCTGCTCCAATGCCAAAGCATGGCCATAATGCCCATGCTATTGAAGAAGATATGTATGTTGCTACTATTAATGATTTGATGACTCCGTTACCGATAATCAAGCTAAATTTGTTGAAGGCTGGGATTTTCCCAGGATGTGAAAAAGATTGCTGCTTTGTTCATCCTTACCATCCGACTGTCCGTTGTTGAAATTAGGCATCCAACGCCTAATGGATAATCAAGAGATCCTTTTTGAAAAGACTCCTGTTACTCCGACTCCTGTCAATGATGTTGCTATAATTACCATATCCTCCAATCTTTCCAAGGTCTCCAAAAGACCTGTTAAGATTACATCTGATCCGAAGATTGTACCTCTGAAGATAACTATGTCGGGGCCTATCCCGTACAAGTCCAACAAATCAATACCGTGGAACGATGGGGGAGAGATCTTATACCACGGTATTAAACAGATTGAATCCGCTGAAGAAAGTTCTGATGAAGGGACTTCTGACATTGGAAATATTGCTAGAACGAGTAAAATCACTCGCAGCGGAAGAATTTTCTCTCTGGAGATTTCTCCTCCAAGGGAAATCTTCGGACCCTCAATTGCTCCTAAGGTTACTCTTGTGCGGGTCAACATATCTGTGAGAACTCCAGTTATTGAAGAAGTTGTAACTCCCATGGTTGTACCCTTTGTTGTTGCTGCTGATAAAGGGAAGGGGATCCAAGAAGCGCCCGTTAGGACGAGGGCTCAGCCTTTGGTTATCCCCGAGACCACTCAAAAAGAAATGGAAGAGATTTTGAAAATAATTAAGAAAAGCGACTATGATGTTGTGGAACAACTGGGGCAAACCCCCTCAAAAATCTCTATGCTGACCCTGTTGCTTTGTTCCGAAGCTCATGCCAAAGCCTTGATCAGATTCTTGAAGACGGCCCACGTGCCTCAGGAAACCTCCGCGGACCATTTCCAGGAGTGTGTAGCTAGCCTAACAGCCGACAATGGTCTTGGCTTTTCCGATGCCGATCTAACATCTAAAGGGAGAAAGCATAATGATGTGCTGCATGTCTCGGTGGAATGCAGAGGGACTACTCTAGCTCACGTTCTAGTTGATACTGGGTCGTCTTTAAATGTCTTGCCGAAGAAAGCATTGGACAGATTAGACTATGAAGGTTTAACTCTGAAGCCCAGCAATATCATTGTCAGAGCCTTTGATGGTTCTAAAAGGATGGTTCACGGGGAGGTGGACATACCGATTAAAGTGGGAACTGAAACTTTCAACTCCACATTTTATGTGATGGACATCCGTCCCTCCTAATCTTGCTTGTTGGGAAGACCCTGGATTCATAATGTTGGGGCCGTCACTTCTTCTTTGCACCAAATGCTCAAGTACCCAGTCTAGGGGAAAATTATTACAATTCACGGTAAAGAGGAATATATGATAAGCCATCTTAATTCTTTCCGCTATGTGGAGTTAGATGGCGAATTCATAGAAACCCCTTTCCAACACTTTGAGGAAGTTTCTGAAGAGATTGCAGCAACCAAGACGGTGTCTTCTGTACCCATCATTACCAAACCTGTGCCTCAGATGTCATCCCTCAAGGATGCAAAGGCTGTGATTGAAGAAGGAGGAAGCACAATATGGGGTCATCTACCAGACTTTCCTTTCAAATCTGATAAAGTCGGCTTGGGTTTCACCGCTTCTGCTCAAAAGGCTATACGCCGCTCCCGGGCTGGAGGACCACCAGTGAAGATCACCCATCATGGAGTCAATGCTTTGGAGGATGGTGAAGAGGAGAGCAATTTTGAAGACTGGATTTTCCCTACTATTGAAGGAGGAATGAACAACTGGGAGGCAAGGGAATTTATTCCCATTACTTTCATAAATCAGTAATTTATCTTTCAAACATTTTTGTTGGTCTATAATAATTATTAAACAATTCGTACACTTTTTGCCTTGTGCCTTACCCGAGGCACATAGGTCCATTTGTAAGGGTTTGATTTTTCATCTTCATATGCCATTTTAATGAATCATGGACGTTTTCACATATAAACTTTTGTGTTCATTTTATTTCCTTTTACTTTTATTTGTTTAAAGGTGGCTATCCCTTACACACACCCACACTCACAAAATGCAGGTACCCTTCCATTCCGGATTCCATGGGTAACAACTCTGCTATGGCCTTCAGTGACTCTGAAGATCTGGTCAATCATGCCGAATACGAAGGTGATGGAGACTGTGAGGTGCCGGGAGAGTTGGATAGACTTTTACAATAGGAAGAAAGGGATATTCTGCCCCATGAAGTATTGTTAGAGACTATCAACTTGGGTACTGTCGAAGACAGAAAAGAAGTCAGAGTGGGTGCCAACCTAGAGCCAAGTGTAAAAGAGCGCTTAGTTCAGTTGTTGAATGAATATGTTGAGATCTTCGCCTGGTCTTACGAAGACATGTCGGGACTCGATACAGTTATTGTGGTTCACCGTCTCCCTACAAGAGAAGACTGTCCACCAATTAAACAGAAAGTCCGCCGAATGAGGCCCGATATGTCTGAAAAGATCAAAGCTGAAGTGATGAAGTAGTTCAATGTTGGGTTTCTTGCTGTTACTTCCTATCCACAATGGGTTGCTAACATTGTGCCCGTGCCTAAGAAAGACGGCAAAGTCAGAATGTGCATGGATTATAGAGACTTAAACAGGGCTAGCCCTAAATATGACTTTCCACTATCGCACATTGACATCTTGGTTGACAACACAACTCAGCACAAGGTATTTTCTTTCATGGATGGATTTTCAGGATACAATCAGATCAAAATGGCCCCTGAAGACATGGAGAAAACTACTTTTGTTACACAGTGGGGTACCTTCTATTATAAAGTGATGCCATTCGGACTGAAGAATGCCAGGGCAAACTATCAGTGCACCATGGTAGCTTTGTTTCATGATATGATACATCATGAGATTGAAGTCTATGTAGACACAATGATAGCCCGTTCACAAACAGAAGAAGAACACCTCGACCATTTGCAAAATCTGTTTGTCGGGTTGAAGGAGTACAAGCTCAGACTGAACCCTAACAAGTGCACTTTCGGAGTCAGGTCCGGTAAACTCTTGGGTTTCATTGTCAGCAATAAAGGCATCGAGGTTGATCCTGCCAAAGTCAAAGCTATACAAGAAATGCCCGCCCCTCGCACTGAGAAGGAGGTCAGAGGTTTCTTGGGACGCCTAAACTACATTGCAAGGTTCATTTCTCACCTAACATCTACCTGTGAGCCAATCTTCAAGCTGTTGAAGAAAGATCAGGTGGTTAAATTGAATGATGATAGTCAAATTGCTTTCGATAAAATCAAGGAGCATTTGCTAGAACCTCCTATCTTGATGCCACCCGTCGAAGGAAGACCGCTAATCATGTATCTGAATGTTTTGGATAATTCAATGGGGTGCGTACTGGGCCAACATGACGAGTCTGGCCGAAAAGAGAATTCCATTTATTACCTTAGCAAAAAGTTTACCGACTGTGAGACTCGATACTCACTGCTCGAGAAAACTTGTTGCGCTTTGGTATGGGCTGCTCGCCGGCTAAGGCAGTATATGTTGACTCATAACACTTTACTGATCTCTAAGATAGATCCGATCAAATACATCTTTGAGAAGCCTACTTTATCTGGAAGAATTGCTAGATGGCAGATGATCCTGACTGAATACGATATACAGTACATGAACCAAAAAGCCATAAAGGGGAGTGTGCTAGCTGACCATCTAGCCCATCAAGCTGTCGAAGATTACCAATCCATGAAGTTTGACTTCCCCGACGAGGATATCATGACATTGGACAACATTGAAGATAACGGACCGTATGACGGACCTGAACAAGGATCCTGATGGACCCTGTACTTTGGTGGTGCCTCCAATGCACTTGGGAATGGTATCAGTGATGTGCTCATCTCACCAGAAGGTTGCCATACACCTTTCACTACTAGACTCTGCTTCAACTGTACTAACAACATGGCAGAGTATGAAGCTTGCATCTTTGGACTCAAGGCTGCCATAGACTTGGGAATTAAATCTTTGATTGTGTTTGGGGACTCAGCTTTGGTTATCAGTCAGATCAAAGGAGAGTGGGACACTAAGCATCCAAACCTCATCCCTTAAAAAGAACATGTCCTGACATTGTTACCTCATTTCGAGCAGATTACCTTCGAGCACTTCCCGCGAGAAGAAAATCAGCTAGCAGATGCTCTAGCTACAATGTCTTCCATGTTTAAACTTAACTGGGATAATGAGGCTCCCAAAATCACCATTGAGCGGATGGACGAACCTGCACATTGTCACGAGATTAATACCGAAGAATTAGTGGACCGACCTTGGTTTCAAGAAGTCAAAAGGTATCTCGAGGCACGAGAATACCCTGAAGGAGCTTTAGTCAATGATAAAAAGTTCTTAAGGAAATTATCTGCCAAGTTCTTCCTGAGCAATGGTATCCTATACAAGCGCAATCATGATTGCATCCTACTCCGCTGTGTGGACAAGGTTGAAGCTGAGCAGATCATGGTCGAACTACATAATGGTACCTTTGGCACTCACTCAAGTGGACATACGATGGCTCAGAAGATTCTACGGGTAGGCTACTACTGGTCTACCATGGAAGCTGATTGTCATCAACATTCCCGTACTTGTCACAAATGCCAAATCTATGCGGACAAGGTACACATACCTCTGGTTCCTCTCAATGTCTTAACAGCTCCTTGGCCATTCGCGATGTGGGGAATCGACATGATTGGAGAGATCAAGCCTACATCATCCAATGGACACCGTTTCATTCTGGTGGCCATTGACTACTTCACCAAGTGGGTCGAAGCAGCCTCCTTCGCATCCGTCACAAAGAATATGGTTGCCCGCTTCATCAAGAAGAACCTCATTTGCCGGTATGGTATCCCTGACAGGATCATCACTGACAATGGTATAAACCTGAACAACACTATGATCACCGCCTTGTGCGAGCAGTTCCAGATTCAACATCATAATTCATCTCCCTATCGGCCAAAGATGAACGGTGCTGTCGAAGCTGCAAACAAAAATATCAAGAAGATTATACAAAAGATGACAGTCACCTACAAGGACTGGCATGAGATGTTACCTTTTTCCCTACACGGGTACCGTACCACGGCGCGAACATCAACTGGGGCAACACCTTATTCTTTGGTATACGACATGGAAGTTGTTTTACCTATTGAGGTTCGGATTCCCTCCTTGAGAATCATGAAGGATGCTGGTTTGAGTGAAGACAATTGGATTCAGACCCGGCTTGATCAACTTAACTTGATTGATGAAAAGCGACTCACTGCTGTTTTCCATGGTCAGACATATCAAAAATGGATGATCAAGGCTTTCAACAAGAAAGTCAGGCGCCAGGTATATCAAGTCGGGGATCTTGTAATCAAGCGGATCATCTTACCGCAAAGTGATCCCAGGGGCAAATGGACTCCTAACTACGAAGGACGATTTGTGATAAAAAACATCTTTTCTGGTGGGGCAATGATCTTGACCACCATGGACGGCGACGACCTTCCGCACCCTGCGAACGCAGACATAGTGAAAAGATACTACGCATAATTGACCCGGCAAGTTGAAAACCCGAAAAGGCGACTTGGGCAAAAAAGGGCATCCTGATGAATCGAAAACCCGAAAGGGCGATTCAGGAAAAAATTAGGGATAAATAAAAAAAATCTGTACACCCAGCAAGTTGTAAACCCGAAAGGGCGACTTGGGCAAAAAAGGGTTTCCCGGTGGATCGAAAACCTGAAAGGGCGGTCCAGGCAAAAGTTAGGGATTTAAAGCATATGACTATGTATCGTCATATCACTTTAAAGATAATCTCTTTGCCAGACAAGCTCCAGGCTTCTGATCAATCCAATCATCTGCGGACGAAGCAACAAATGGACAAGATATTCACAGTTACGAAGCCTATAGCAGAATGGGAACCCCATGGAATTTTTACACATAGCCATTTTTCTTTGTATTAATTTTTCTCAACTTTATGACAACATTCTCTTACTAGGATATCTGTCTCCTTTGTACAAAATACTTACACAAAGTTAATACAAAGATACTTCAAAGTGCAGAAAACTATTCGCCTTTTCTCTTTTTTTTACACTTGTGTTTTATTTGAAAACGTCCAATGATTTATTTAATAAGCATATGCATTTGAATATAATCACATGTTTACAAATAAACGAAATGGGAAAGAATAATTACTGATAGGTTGAAAGTATAGGAATACGTCTTTAGGCTATTCCAGGAGAAATCCCCTGCAGCATATCATCTGGATCCCCCAGTGAAGCTAAAACCTTGAAATACATATCCCCAGCGGAGTCAAATTTCAAAATCCACACCAGAGTTAAGTTTTCAAACTCCCAGTCCCCAGCAGAGCAAAACTTTGAACTACAGACCCCCAGCGGAGATGAGACTACCAACTATAAATCCCCAGCGGAGCTCAAACTATCAATCCACAACGGAAACCATCAGTATCTCCGGATTCCCCAACAAGTTGTCTTAAAACCTGAGAATCAACCAGATAGCAGTTAACTTTCATTTTATCCCCAACCTAGGATAATTACCCAGTAGATTGGCATGAAACCCACACTCCTGATCTCCCTAGCGAGATAGCTACTCCCCAGCAGTAAGCTTTTTCCCCAGAATCCTGAACTTACTCTCCAGCAGTATAGCTACTCCTCACAGAGTTTTTCGCTCCCCAGCAGATTGAAGATTCTTATTCTTGATTCCCCAGTGAAGTTTCCAGAGCCTTCTTTATTCTCAGCATGAATTTGTCAGAATTTTTAATCCCCTAGCTGATCGAAGATTCTCATTCCCAGTTCCCCGCAGAAGCCATCAGAGCCTTCCTTATTCTCCAGCAGATCAAGGTTTTCCTTTGTTTGATCCCCGGTAGAGATCACCAGAGTTTTCCTTATTCCCCAACCGAGTAAGGATTCCCATTGTGTAATCCCCAGCCGTAGTCGTCAAAATTCTCTGGTTTCCCCAGGAAAGTCGTGAAGGATTCTCACAATCCCACAGAAGTTGTCAAAGTTTTGTTTGATAATCCCCGTGAGTTGTCAAAGATTTTGAATCTCCAGCAGTGGTCATGGGTTTATTTTCCCCGACAGCAGTCAAAGATTTTATTATCTCCAGTTATCAAGAATTTATTTTCCTCAGTAAGACAGCTAATCAGCTTACATGCGCATACATTACAATCATATATCATAAACATTGATAAAACACATATATTGCATCATATATTTCATGCAACATAACTTTGTATTTCAGCTAATATTTTACCCTTTTCAGGATAAGATTAACAAGCTACCAATATGCAATCATGAAAACAGCTTAGAGAGGCTCCAGACACAGATGCTATTCTATTGCTTATTCAGATTCAAAGTTCAGAAAACAGCTTAGAGAGGCTCCAGACACGGATGCTATTCTATCGCTTATTCAAAATTCAGAATCAGAAAACAGCTTAGAGACGCTCCAGACACGAATGCAATTCTATTGCTTATTCAGATTCAAAGTTCAGAAAACAGCTTAGAGAGGCTCCAAAAACGGATTCTATTCTGTCGCTTATTCAAAATTCAGAATAAAAAAAAAAAGCTTAGAGATGCTCCAGACACGGATGCAATTCTATTGCTTATTCAGATTCAAAGTTCAGAAAACAGCTTAGAGACGCTCCAGACACGGATGCAATTCTATTGCTTATTCAGATTCAAAGTTTAGAAAACAACTTAGAGATGCTCCAAACACGGATGCAATTCTATTGCTTATTCAGATTCAAAGCTATGAAAACAGCTTAGAGATGCTCTAGACACGGATGGTATTCTATCGCTTATTCATATGTAAAGCTTAGAAAACAGCTCAGATACGCTCCAGACACGGATGTTATTCTATTGCTTATTCAGATCCTCAGCTCAGAGATGCTCCAGACACGGATACCATGCTGGCGCTCATTCTCCTGATTTTCAACAAACATTCTTGGATGGCATCTTTAAGCCCATCTCCAACAAGATTCATACTTCCAAATGGCATCTTTAAGCCCATTCTCTCAACCATATTTTGACGAGTGCAAATTTACGGGCACTCTAGTGTCCAATCCTCTTTTACCTTCGAGTCACGAAAGGAAAACTCACCAATCTAACTCTTCAGGTTCAAGAAGATTGAACAGGGGCAGCTATTGTACCCCAAAATTTTCCTTCTCATTTTATCAAGATTTCCCCTCACAAGACTCTTTGAACTCAAGACCAAGCTAGGGTTTGCTCTGCTCAAGACATCTCCTTGCACTGTTGACCTGAAATTAGGGTTTGAGTTTGCACAAGTATTTTTGGACTTTCAATGCTTAATGTGACTTTCATACTTCATGTTGGACCTCTAAGATTACT
This sequence comes from Vicia faba, assembly GCA_948472305.1. NCBI lineage: Eukaryota > Viridiplantae > Streptophyta > Magnoliopsida > Fabales > Fabaceae > Vicia > Vicia faba. The sequence goes on along the minus strand of OX451740.1, from coordinate 390,648,874 downwards.
CATACCAAGTTTCAAGCCTTGAATCAAATTTTTGCCCAGTCAATTGGACAATTGACCTAGAAATCAACTATATTGGAGAAAAAGTCAATTGTGGCCAATTTACAGTCAAACCTCATAATTGTTTATCCACATCAACATTATAAACTCATATGAACCATTTGATCAAGTTTGGACCACAACTCCTCAAGAAATTTGATCAGATTACCAAAAGGGCAAAATGGTTATTTTTAGGGTTTTCACTACAGAAGGGCAATTTATGATTTTTAACCTAGCCAATGGAAAATTGGTGTTGTACCCCAAAATTTGCCCTCGCATTTTTCCACAAGAAATCACAGCTTCAGGCGTTTCCTGATTTTTCAGATTGGCTCAAGAATCGGTCAAACGGACTTTTCTCGTCAGCCAAGCAAAAATTAGGGTTTTATTGATTTTTCAGGGCTCTGGAATGTTTCACACCATTGGCTTAGGGTTTTGGTTGATTTTGGCTCAACTTTGATCAGGCGAACGCTCTTTGGAATTTAATCAGGAATTAGGGTTTTTTCGGGCACGTTCTACAGCACTTTGCAAGTTATTCCGAGATTTGGGTTGAATTCGCATTGTTTGACTTAATCAGTAAAAAGAATGCATTTGGATTGAATTCACATTTGTTTGTTTGAACCAGTCAAAGGATGCACTCAGTTTGGATTTACAGTGTTTGATAAAAAATCAGTGAAAAGGGAATGCGCCTGATCAGTTGTTTTGATTAACTGTTGTTTTACTGTGGACGTTGGAAATGCCAGGTTTAACTGATCAATTACTAAAGCATTGTTTATTTAAATTATTTATTATTCTAAAATTGAGTGATTGAAATTTATTTTTCAATTATTTTAATTCAAAGAGTTTTAAATAATAAATAAACAATAAAGGAGGAAATAGAATTAATTGGATAATAAAAACTTTTATTCATTTTTAAATTATTCGTACAATTATTGTTTACAATTTATTTACAACAATGATTTTACATTAATTTAAACTTAAATAAAAAAAATGAAACTATCCTATTTTTTCTAAAGTCTCCAATTCTTCATTCTTCATTTAATACCCCTCTCCATTCAATTATTCATCTGCAAAAGAAAAGAAGAAAAGTCAAAAAGCAGATAAATAAATAAAGAGGCAGATAAAAAGAGTTCATCATTAAGGGCCATTGATTGAGATCAGTTAACCCTCTTTGCAAATCACGGGATTTCTCCCGGTTCACAAAGAGGGAAGAATTTTTATTTGCTAATCATGAATGCACAAAGTTGAAAAAAATGCAAAGTTTGTCAACATACTGCATAGTTCAAGTCTCAAACAAACTGCACAGTTCAAATCAAACTAAAAAATCCAAATTCCAACTTTCTGTCAAAAATGCCAAAAAAGTACAAGTTGTTGTCACAAGTACAAGAAGCTGTCAAAAGAAGATTTTGGAAAGATATCAAAGACTAGAAGCTGTCAAAAAGAAGAGATAAAATATGCAGAGAAAAAGTGATATGCAAGCAAGCTATTTCATCATTTCCCAACTAGGTGGCCCTTTCAGAAAAAAGAAGTACAACACAAACATAGTTTAATATATTAACTGTACTGAGAGAGAGAGAGAGAAGGGAAAAAGAAAGCAGGTTTAGGCTTTAGGCAGGAAGATAATAGATAACTGAACACAGTGGATAAGGGCAAAGGGGGAAAAAACCAATACAAAGAATATACACAAAACTGTATAAGCATAATAACCATTGCCAAAACCACAGAACTGCCCATATCCAAACAGCATAACCTGTGTCAAACATCCACAAACCAAAGAATCTGCAAGCAAGGCCAGGCCTGGGCCTCAAAGCCAAAACCTGCTAATAACCACAAAATCATCACCAAACCTGTTCATCAAACCTTCCACCCACTGTCAAAGGCCTAACCTGAGAGAAGAGCCCCAAGGCCATCAACCTGAAGCATCAAACCTTAAGCAAAAACCTGCCTAAGCATCAACCTGAAGCATCAAACCTTAAGCAAAAACCTGCCTAAGCATCCAACCTGTCTAAGCATCAAACCTGCTAAGCCATTAAACCACAAGCCATACCAGCAGAAGCACAAAACCTGCCTTAACCATCAAACATTAACGCCTCTAAGAACCCTGTCAAACTGATCAAAAAGGAAACCAACAATCAAAAAACCAGATAACCTGTAAAAGGCCTAATCTGAAGCCAGAGCCTCACAACCTGTCAAACTCAAACATAAGCAGAAGCCTAAGCATAAACAAGCTAAAGCCTGATATCCAAGGCAACCAAACCCACGAGCCCTCAGATTTGCATCATCATAGGGTATTTCAAGAACCAAACACGAGCCAGCACAAAAAAGGGCAACAGAAGTCAGGGGCGAGAAGAGAAAGAAGGCAAGCGTTAAAGGCAACCAAACCCAAAAGGCCCTCAGTAAACACATCATTGGGCAAAAAGCATTCACAAGCCAACATAAACAGGTGAAATGTTCAAAGGCAATTCAAAGTCAACCAAACAGAAACATCCAAGGCAACTCAAAGACGAAGAAGAGAGATAACAAAAGCGTACAGAGGCATGTAAACAAGGCGATAAGCAAGAAGAAGAGAAATCAAATAAAGGTTTTCAGAACGCATCATAAAACCTAAAAAAGGGGGTTAAGACACGAATACCAGGAGTCCAGACAAGCTAGCTCATTCACGATCCCCTCGCCGTCAAACCTCCGGAATGCCTCCGACCCCAACATCTTCCTCCGTCTCCAAGAGGTAACGCTTTTTGTTTCTCTATCCTTCCACAACCTCCATGACAATAATAGCAAAGCTTAAAGTCAAAGTTCAAAACGAAATAAGCATGCAAATCGTTAAAAAGTATAAAAACATCAAAATCAAACCTTGCTTCGTAAAACCATTTGGCTCGAACTATGGAGGAAGGAGAGATTAAGGGGTAGAGTTGGTGGCTTAGGCAAGGAGACAAACTCAGAAGCTGGCAAGGAAAAGACGGAGAAGACGAAGTAACCACGAACGGCGCCGCTGCCACATTCTCAAACCCTAAATCCTTTTCTGAAGACAAAAACAATTAACCCTAATACAAACTTTTGTCTCAAAGCTTTGGGCCTGCCATTTGCGCCTAAGCCCATTCACTCCCAAAACCAGTTAACACCCCCCCCCCCCCCCCATTTTGTCTATTCTTTCTATGTGTTTGGTTTGGGCCTAATGCCCTTTTGGCCCATTCAAAACTCCAAACTTTTTTAGAGTTTAAAACATTTTCATTTTTTTTTCTTTTGTTAAATAAACTAACATAATATTTTTTACATTAATAACACTTTTTTTCATATATATATATAATAGTTAAATTTTATATAGAAACTAATATTTTTTCTTTACAATTAAACTCACATTTTCTTTTATTTTTCTATACAAAGAATATATAGTTTTTCTTAAGATTAATACTTAATTTATACATTAATACTTCAACACTTTTAAAATATTTTTTTAATATACATAAACTTTAAAACATTTAATTAAATTTTCTTTTTGTACATAATCAATAAAATACATTTTTTAATTAATTTAAAACATTTAATACTCTTTGTACATATTAAACACAAAAAATATAAAGATGCATTTTTTTTATATCAAATGTAAAGTGACAATTTTTAAACTTAGAATACTTTCTTTTCTTAAATTTTCTTTTTGTACATATTAAAAAAAATACAAGATTATTAATTAAATTAAATGAACATTTAATTTTTTCTTTAAGTCAAAACAATACTTAATAATACTCCCTTAAGTCCACAATGTCGCACCTGTAAATAATTACATATACAAATATACATACACGTATACACTTACACAATACGTTTACATTGTCTCTATACACATTTGCTTATCTTATACATTGCTATACATTTACATTTGATCGATTCGATTTGGTTGTAACTTATTGGACACTATATTCCTAAGTCTCATCCCCATTCATAAATTTGTACCCCCACTCCCGGATACTTATTTTGTAATAGCATAGACTTTACATTTTCGCAATTTACCGCTTTCAATTATACTATGGTTAGACCTAGGGTTTGCATGTACATAAAATCAAACGCTAGATAACCTAATACAAGACAAATACATGAAATCAATACACAATCACACTTGCACCCTCTAGGGTAATCCCACATGTTGCCTTTAATAAATGGGCCATGCTTGCACGTCGAGTATCTTTGGCAAAACAAATTCAAATGATCATAAGTCCCTCGATGACGCTTTCGAATGTTGCCTAAATGGAATGATCATAGTCCCTTCAAAGAAAATTTCCAAAGACACTTGGCACCATTGCATTCATGGTCCATACGATGACCCGCGCCCGTCCCAAACAAACTTCCTAAACGCAAGATTGTCCACCAAATTCAATGGTGGAACAAAATTGTTAAAAAGGGTTGAAAACATAGAGAAAACCTTTGAGTACAATAGGGTAGACAAAACTCTTAGTTACTTGAGATAAACTTGCAAAAACACTTGCCTTCCTTTCAAAAACCACATTCCACAAGCCCTTTCAAAACAAACTCTCAAAAACACTTTGAAACATCTTTTCGAAAAGATACACACTTTTGTAAAATATTCGAGTAAAGAATTGTTACAAGGGTAGCCTAAGACAAGGCATCTTCTTCAAAAACATTTTCAAGACACACACACACACACACCATTTTCAAGCAATCGAAAATCAAGGCAAAGTGATCTAAAAAAACCAAGTAATTAAGAGCCCATGGATAACCATGGATGAAAAGGGTGCTAATACCTTCCCTTTTCATAATCTACCCCCCGGACCCACGAAATATCTCAAAAGGTTTTTGCTGTGCTTTTTTAACCTTTCCTTTAGGATAAAATAAAAAGTCGGTGGCGACTCTTGCTCAACCGAACAAGTGCGAATACAAACGCAAAACTCATAGTCAGTTCTCCCACCGTATCACAGAACTGGCGACTCTGCTGGGGACAATAATTAAAAGTGGGGTTACCTTATGGCTTAGATCACCTTTACTTTCTTGCTTTGATTGACTTGATTGCTTTATCTTTTGGGTTCTTGTTTGGGTTTGTTGTAAATCCTACACCCGGATTTGGGGCACCTTCTTAGGTAAATAGCAAAAAACTGCGAGGGAACTGTGCAGGGTATACCGACACGGTTGAAGCAGTAAGTTATGTTAGTGTGACATATTTGTGAGTACCGGTAACCCTTGAGTAGTCAAGGAGAGTACGGGGCCGCTGTGTGATGTCATGAAGCACTAACGAACTCTTAGAACCTTAATTGACCATCTTAGCCTTTTTAGGGGTAGTGAGATGACCGACTTTGGTGCAGTCCGAAGTTGGTAGATACTCGATACTACACTCATTTGAGGATTGTTTTCTTGGAATATTTTGGTCGCCAGTAAGTGGCTAAACCAAAACGATTAACACAGAAAACAATCCAATGATATTGAGCTCCTTAGAACCCGGTTTTTATTTTAGGACAGGATGAGCCAACTAACTTCAAGAGGGTACTTACCTAAACCCCATGCAAGCCTAAACCTAAGGACTTGTTTGCTTGGTGTGAATATGTTTGTCTGTATATACCCTTACTTGCTGGTGCATACATATACATAACATCATGACATCATACCATAGCATTTTCAATAACCATTTCAAGGATCTCGAGGGTTCTTTTAATGCAGGGTTACGTTGAACCAGACGTCTACCAAGGGGCAAGAGGTTTCTCCTCTAAACCAATACCAATCAAAGATCAAGTGCAACAACTTGAATCAGTGGCTATGACCCACTTGACATGGTGAGCTTGATTCTCGCGGAAAGACATCCACCGGTACAAAGTTCTCCAAACAAAGATCAAGTGCGACAACTTGAATCAGTGGCTATGACCCACTCGACATGGTGAGCTTGATTCTCGCGGAAAGACATCCACCGGTGCGAAGTTCTCCAATCAAAGATCCAAGTTCAACCTCTAACATTTTCTTGTGTTTACCCCAAGAGATCCTTGAAAGCATGCATCCGCATATCATGCATTGCATTTTGACAGTCTTTCCTTTTTCAGGTTTCCTTACTCTCCTGCTGTTTATTTCAGCAAGAGATGACTCTAGAAAGGTATGTCAAAGACATCCAAGACCAGACTGCTCAGCTGCAGGAGATGTTCCTGAACTTGTCTCTGGGGCAAGAAGAAATGAAGGCTCTCCTCACAAAGGGCTTGGAGAATTCAAACAATGCCAGGAGTGATCAGCTTGCGGAGCTGCAGTTTGATCTGACAACATTGAGGACCCAAATGATGGGACAGTTGGTGGGCCAGATGGATCTCATCCAAGACCTATCTCAAAGACAAGAGGAACTCAGAGTTCTTGTCCGCCAACTGCTTCCAAACAACCAACTGGGGCAAACATCTGAGGTTGAAGAGCAAGTCACCGCTCAGCTTCCATCCACTCAAGAAGACAAGGGGAAAGCTCCTTTGCTTGCTTCAGGGTCACAAGCCCGTCAACAACCTCGCCAGCGTCAACGGGGTAATCGGCGTAAGCAAGAAATGTTGGGAAGACAGTTCACGGAGACTGAAATACCATCATTTTTCATACTGAAGCGCCAGTTGGAGGTCAACTTGCTTACCTTAAAGGACCCTCCTCAGAAGCCCAATATCTCCTCTCCTCAGTATCATCCCGACGCATTTTGTGTTTATCACTCCTACAGCCCGGGACACGACACCAACGACTGTTGGGCCTTGAAGAACAAGATTCAAGATCTGATCGACATTGGAGTGCTGGAATTCATGCCAGACGGCGAGATGAAAATCTTCCGTTAAAGGGTTCTCCACCTGAAATGACGAAGCTCAAGTTGAAAGACTTTTGCTTCTTTCTGAATTTTCAAAGTTGTAATTTCTTTTGCTGTCAAACAATTATCTGTTGATGTTAAACTCTGTTTTCATTAATGCATTGCATATGTTTGTCTTGAATTCATCCATTCGTTTCACTACTCTTATGCTTTTCTTTATGATATTTGACTCTTGATAAAAAGTTGTAAGCCTTTAGAGGGAGGATGACGAAACAATACCATGATCTTATACAGTATGTTTTTGAACAGACCTTGCTGATGATGTACAGGCATTTCTTTCAAATCCCAAACACTGAAGTTATAAGGAAGATAATCCCTAGTCAACCCCTTCGAGCCAAAGAAGTAGGAGTTTTCTGTTCTAAACAATCAAAACCTTTGATATAAACCTGGGGCAGGGTAGTATCTCAGTTGAGTGCGCATTGAAGTCGCAAACTTTCAGTTCGTAACACAACGAACGACGTCGAAGAAGAAAGCATTCCTTTAGAATCAAAAGACAAGGGTGGTTCCCTATCACATAGACAGCCAGTCTCTCAAAAGAGAAAAGCCCACCAAGCTAAAACCTATAAAGGAGGCTTAAGAAAGCTGGGGCATCCCGCTGACGGTAATCCCGGAAAACGGTAACAGTCAGGCAAAAGTTAGGGATAACAAATCAAAATCAAAATAGTGAGGTCGTTACAAAATCCTCAACAACATGAAAAATACTGAAAAAGAAAAAAGAGATGATGACTGTCTCCCCAAATTCAACTGATGAACCATCGCCCGAAAGTCGTTCCAAACTCAAAACAGAGTATGACGCAATTAACTGAGCTTAGGATGAAGAACTTCACGAAGAGCGGGTGGGTACAAATATACTTTGAGCCTTTATCCTTTGTTTCTTAAACCTTGAACCAGGCCACGTTACAACCCTTCAAAAGTCCTAATTGAAGCATGGGTCAGTTCGAAAGCATACTGTTACAAAAGGTATCCTGACTCCTGTAGGGCTTTACTCTAAATCTTGTGTTGACTTGTCTTATGAAAAGTTTTCTTCTAAAAACGCATTTTTCAAAACTTCGAGACAAACATAAACTTTGCATTGTTTGAATATCACTGTCTGCATTTGGCTTTTTGTTTGACAGCGAAGAAATTCATACAGCGAACGTTCGGAGGAACGAAAACTCTCTCAGCAGGTAAAAATCACTTCAACAAGGGGCATGATATAGCACAATCCAATTAACCTGGGGCAGTCCAGTCAAGGTCCAACAGATCTTTCAAAATCAAGTTAACCTGGGGCAGTCCAGTCAAGATTTCAAGAAATCTCTCAATATGCAGAGTAATCTAATTCAAGACTCCTTCATCACCACTTGGGGCATTCGAATGTCAAAAGTGTTCAACAAATCAACTATCACCTTTCCAGACTCGATTCTTGTATCCAGCAAGGGCACGTCTGAAGAGTTCCAGACCAACCCCTGTAACAAGCCAGAAAATTATCTACATCACCACTTGGGGCATTCGAATTTCAAAAGTGTTCAAAAACCTGATGCAGTTTTACACGAGCTCATCCTCAGGAAGCCCTACACCGGTTCCTCCTCAAGACTTCTGAAAACAGTCAACAGGTTCTCCAAGTAACGGATGTTAACCTATCACTTGTTCAGATTCTTCTCAAGACGCCTGAAAACAGTTTACGGATTCTTCCTAACAACGGATGTTAATCTACTAACTTGTTCAGATGCAATTTTTGAAAACAGTTTATGGACGCTTCCCAACAACGGATGCTGCTCTATTGCTTATTCAACCTCAATACTTCTGAAAACAGTTTATGGATTCTTCCCAACAACGGATGTTAATCTATCAGCTTGTTCAGATGCAATTTTTGAAAACAGTTTACGGACGCTTCCCAACAACGGATGCTGCTCTATTGCTTATTCAATCTCAAGATTTCTGAAAACAGTTCACGGGTTCTCCAAGTAACGGATGTTGACCTATCACTTGTTCAGATTCTTCCCAAGACTTCTGAAAACAGTTTATGGATTCTTCCCAACAACGGATGTTAATCTACCAACTTGTTCAGATGCAACCTTTGAAAACAGTTTACGGACGCTTCCCAACAACAGATGCTGCTCTATTGCTTATTCAACTTCTCAAACTTCTGAAAACAGTTCACGGGTTCTCCAAGTAACGGATGTTGACCTATCACTTGTTCAGATTCTTCTCAAGACTTCTGAAAACAGTTTATGGATTCTTCCCAACAACGGATGTCAATCTATCGCTTGTTCAGATTCCAAGCCTTCACCTGCAACAATCAGAAGACTCTCGCAATCCCCAGCCAGAGAACCTTCCAGAGGCTAACTCCCCTCAGAGTCAAGTCTCATTATCCCCAGCGAAGCTAAAACTTCAAATTATCAATCCCTAGCGGAGCCAGACTAGTGAACCTTCTCCCCACAGAGTTACTTCCCGCCAAACTGAAGATTCTCAGTCTTACCTCCCCAGCATGAGTCAGTTAGATTGGAACTCCCCAGTAGAGGTCATCAGGATTTCTCTTCCCCAGCAACAGCCAAGGAATTATTTTCCCAGCAGCAGTCAAGATGTTTCTATCTTCAGCCATCCAAGATTCATTTATCCTCAGCAAGATAGCTCATCAGCTTACATGTGCATTCATCACATTCATGTCGTAAACATTGATGTCACATACATTGCATCATGCATCATGACATTGCATACAACTAACCCTTTACTTTTTCAGGTAAAATCAGTCGACAGACAAAGATCATCTCCCGAGATTCATCAAGAAATAGTTCCGATGTGACCCGGACACGGCGAAATTCTGATACTTATTCCAGATCCATTCAGACGCATCATCAGGAAACCCTACACCGGTTCCTCTTCAACTTCAAGACTTCTGAAAACAGTTCACGGGTTCTCCAGTAACGGATGCTAACCTATCACTTGTTCAGATTCTTCTCAAGACTTCTGAAAACAGTTTATGGTTTCTTCCCAACAACGGATGTTAATCTATCAGCTTGTTCAGATGCAACTTTTGAAAACAGTTTACAGACGCTTCCCAACAACGGATGTGGCTCTATTGCTTATTCAATCACAACTTCAAAATAGTTTACGGATTCTCCAAACATGGATGTCAATCTATTGCTTGCTCGGACCCCCAACTCAGAGATGTTCCAAAACATGGGTGCCTTTCTGATACTCGTCCACTCACCATTGACATACAGTTCAACATTTCCAGATCTATAAGCCCATCCTCCTACCAGCAGTCGCCAGATGGCATCTCTAAGCCCATCCCCCGACAAGATTCTATCGCATCAGATGGCATCTTTAAGCCCATCACCAAATGGCATCTTTAAGCCCATTCACCTCTACCATCACATCGCCGAGTGCAAATTTTCTGGGCACTTTAGTGTCCAATCTTCTTTTACCCTCAAGTCGCGAAAGGCAAACTTGCCAATCTAACTCTTCAGGTTCAAGAAGATTGAACAGGGGCAACTGTTGTACCCCAAAATTTGCCCTCGCATTTTTCCACAAGAAATCACAGCTTCAGGCGTTTCCTGATTTTTCAGATTGGCTCAAGAATCGGTCAAACGGACTTTTCTCGTCAGCCAAGCAAAAATTAGGGTTTTATTGATTTTTCAGGGCTCTGGAATGTTTCACACCATTGGCTTAGGGTTTTGGTTGATTTTGGCTCAACTTTGATCAGGCGAACGCTCTTTGGTATTTAATCAGGAATTAGGGTTTTTTCGGGCACGTTCTACAGCACTTTGCAAGTTATTCCGAGTTTTGGGTTGAATTCGCATTGTTTGACTTAATTAGTAAAAAGAATGCATTTGGATTGAATTCACATTTGTTTGTTTGAACCAGTCAAAGGATGCACTCAGTTTGGATTTACAGTGTTTGATAAAAAATCAGTGAAAAGGGAATGCGCCTGATCAGTTGTTTTGATTAACTGTTGTTTTGCTATGGACGTTGGAAATGCCAGGTTTAACTGATCAATTACTAAAGCATTGTTTATTTAAATTATTTATTATTCTAAAATTGAGTGATTGAAATTTATTTTTCAATTATTTTAATTCAAAGAGTTTTAAATAATAAATAAACAATAAAGGAGGAAATAGAATTAATTGGATAATAAATACTTTTATTTATTTTTAAATTATTCGTACAATTATTGTTTACAATTTATTTACAACAATGATTTTACATTAATTTAAACTTAAATAAAAAAATGAAACTATCCTATTTTTTCTAAAGTCTCCAATTCTTCATTCTTCATTTAATACCCCTCTCCATTCAATTATTCATCTGCAAAAGAAAAGAAGAAAAGTAAAAAAGAAGATAAATAAATAAAGAGGCAGATAAAAAGAGTTCATCATTAAGGGCCACTGATTGAGATCAGTTAACCCTCTCTGCAAATCACGGGATTTCTCCCGGTTCACAAAGAGGGAGGAATTTTTATTTGCTAATCATGAATGCACAAAGTTGAAAAAAATGCAAAGTTTGTCAACATACTGCATAGTTCAAGTCTCAAACAAACTGCACAGTTCAAATCAAACTAAAAAATCCAAATTCCAACTTTCTGTCAAAAATGCCAAAAAAGTACAAGTTGCTGTCACAAGTACAAGAAGCTGTCAAAAGAAGATTTTGGAAAGATATCAAAGACTAGAAGCTGTCAAAAAGAAGAGATAAAATATGCAGAGAAAAAGTGATATGCAAGCAAGCTATTTCATCATTTCCCAACTAGGTGGCCCTTTCAGAAAAAAGAAGTACAACACAAACATAGTTTAATATATTAAATGTACTGAGAGAGAGAGAGAAAGAAGGGAAAAAGAAAGCAGGTTTAGGCTTTAGGCAGGAAGATAATATATAACTGAACACAGTGGATAAGGGCAAAGGGGGAAAAAACCAATACAAAGAATATACACAAAACTGTATAAGCATATTAACCATTGCCAAAACCACAGAACTGCCCATATCCAAACAGCATAACCTGTGTCAAACATCCATAAACCAAAGAATCTGCAAGCAAGGCCAGGCCTGGGCCTCAAAGCCAAAACCTGCTAATAACCACAAAATCATCACCAAACCTGTTCATCAAACCTTCCACCCACTGTCAAAGGCCTAACCTGAGAGAAGAGCCCCAAGGCCATCAACCTGAAGCATCAAACCTTAAGCAAAAACCTGCCTAAGCATCAACCTGAAGCATCAAACCTTAAGCAAAAACCTGCCTAAGCATCCAACCTGTCTAAGCATCAAACCTTAAGCAAAAACCTGCCTAAGCATCCAACCTGTCTAAGCATCAAACCTGCTAAGCCATTAAACCACAAGCCATACCAGCAGAAGCACAAAACCTGCCTTAACCATCAAACATTAACGCATCTAAGAACCCTGTCAAACTGATCAAAAAGGAAACCAACAATCAAAAAACCAGATAACCTGTAAAAGGCCTAATCTGAAGCCAGAGCCTCACAACCTGTCAAACTCAAACATAAGCAGAAGCCTAAGCATAAACAAGCTAAAGCCTGATATCCAAGGCAACCAAACCCACGAGCCCTCAGATTTGCATCATCATAGGGTATTTCAAGAACCAAACACGAGCCAGCACAAAAAAGGGCAACAAAAGTCAGGGGCGAGAAGAGAAAGAAGGCAAGCGTTAAAGGCAACCAAACCCAAAAGGCCCTCAGTAAACACATCATTGGGCAAAAAGCATTCACAAGCCAACATAAACAGGTGAAATGTTCAAAGGCAATTCAAAGTCAACCAAACAGAAACATCCAAGGCAACTCAAAGACGAAGAAGAGAGATAACAAAAGCGTACAGAGGCATGTAAACAAGGCGATAAGCAAGAAGAAGAGAAATCAAATAAAGGTTTTCAGAACGCATCATAAAACCTAAAAAAGGGGGTTAAGACACGAATACCAGGAGTCCAGACAAGCTAGCTCATTCACGATCCCCTCGCCGTCAAACCTCCGGAACGCCTCCGACCCCAACCTCTTCCTACGTCTCCAAGAGGTAACGCTTTTTGTTTCTCTATCCTTCCACAACCTCCATGACAATAATAGCAAAGCTTAAAGTCAAAGTTCAAAACGAAATAAGCATGCAAATCGTTAAAAAGTATAAAAACATCAAAATCAAACCTTGCTTCGTAAAACCATTTGGCTCGAACTATGGAGGAAGGAGAGATTAAGGGGTAGCGTTGGTGGCTTAGGCGAGGAGACAAACTCAGAAGCTGTCAAGGAAAAGACGGAGAAGACGAAGTAACCACGAACGGCGCCGCTACCACATTCTCAAACCCTAAATCCTTTTCTGAAGACAAAAACAATTAACCCTAATACAAACTTTTGTCTCAAAGCTTTGGGCCTACCATTTGCGCCTAAGCCCATTCACTCCCAAAACCAGTTAACACCCCCCCCCCCCATTTTGTCTATTCTTTCTATGTGTTTGGTTTGGGCCTAATGCCCTTTTGGCCCATTCAAAACTCCAAACTTTTTTAGAGTTTAAAACATTTTCATTTTTTTTTTCTTTTGTTAAATAAACTAACATAATATTTTTTACATTAATAACACTTTTTTTCATATATATATAATAATTAAATTTTATATAGAAACTAATATTTTTTCTTTACAATTAAACTCACATTTTCTTTTATTTTTCTATACAAAGAATATATAGTTTTTCTTAAGATTAATACTTAATTTATACATTAATACTTCAACACTTTTAAAATATTTTTTTAATATACATAAACTTTAAAACATTTAATTAAATTTTCTTTTTGTACATAATCAATAAAATACATTTTTTAATTAATTTAAAACATTTAATACTCTTTGTACATATTAAACACAAAAAATATAAAGATGAATTTTTTTTATATCAAATGTAAAGTGACAATTTTTAAACTTAGAATACTTTCTATTCTTAAATTTTCTTTTTGTACATATTAAAAAAAAAACAAGATTATTAATTAAATTAAATGAACATTTAATTTTTTCTTTAAGTCAAAACAATACTTAATAATACTCCCTTAAGTCCACAATGTCGCACCTGTAAATAATTACATATACAAATATACATACACGTATACACGTACACTTACACAATACGTTTACATTGTCCCTATACACATTTGCTTATCTTATACATTGCTATACATTTACATTTGATCGATTCGATTTGGTTGTAACTTATTGGACACTATATTCCTAAGTCTCATCCCCATTCATAAATTTGTACCCCCACTCCCGGATACTTATTTTGTAATAGCATAGACTTTATATTTTCGCAATTTACCGCTTTCAATTATACCATGGTTAGACCTAGGGTTTGCATGTACATAAAATCAAACGCTAGATAACCTAATACAAGACAAATACATGAAATCAATACACAATCACACTTGCACCCTCTAGGGTAATCCCACATGTTGCCTTTAATAAATGGGCCATGCTTGCACGTCGAGTATCTTTGGCAAAACAAATTCAAATGATCATAAGTCCCTCGATGACGCTTTCGAATGTTGCCTAAATGGAATGATCATAGTCCCTTAAAAGCAAATTGCCAAAGACACTTGGCACCATTGCATTCATGGTCCATACGATGACCCGCGCCCGTCTCGAACAAACTTCCTAAACGCAAGATTGTCCACGAAATTCAATGGTGGAACAAAATTGTTAAAAAGGGTTGAAAACATAGAGAAAACCTTTGAGTACAATAGGGTAGACAAAACTCTTAGTTACTTGAGATCAACTTGCAAAAACACTTTCCTTCCTTTCAAAAACCACATTCCACAAGCACTTTCAAAACAAACTCTCAAAAACACTTTGAAACATCTTTTCGAAAAGATACACACTTTTGTAAAATATTCGAGTAAAGAATTGTTACAAGGGTAGCCTAAGACAAGGCATCTTCTTCAAAAACATTTTCAAGACACACACACACACACACCATTTTCAAGCAATCGAAAATCAAGGCAAAGTGATCTAAAAAAACCAAGTAACTAAGAGCCCATGGATAACCATGGATGAAAAGGGTGCTAATACCTTCCCTTTTCATAATCTACCCCCCGGACCCACGAAATATCTCAAAAGGTTTTTGCTGTGCTTTTTTAACCTTTGCTTTAGGATAAAATAAAAAGTCGGTGGCGACTCTTGCTCAACCGAACAAGTGCGAATACAAACGCAAAACTCATAGTCAGTTCTCCCACCGTATCACAATTGGGTTCAAGAATGGATTCAAGGAATCAATGGCATCATCTTGACCTAATAACAAGGTTCAAAAGATCTCAAAAGCATTGGATTGACAAATGAATTTTCCAGTCAACTGATCAAAAATCAACTGTACACTGAAAAGTCAAACTTTGACTTTTTGGTCAAAATCAAGTGCCAAGGGTCATTTTTCATTAAGATGTGTCAAAACATGAAACTTGTCCACCAAGAAACCTAATTTTGAAAATTAGGGTTTAAAATGGAAAATTTTCATAACTTAGAATTTTTCTAAGTTATGAAAATTTCTTATTTTTTTCCAACTTTTCCCAACTTTTTCACCATGATGCAATTGGATTCAAACAAAACATCCAACATGAAAGTTGTAGTCCTCCAAAAAATCTACAACTTTTATTCACAGAGTTTTCCCAAAACATTCTTGGATATCAAGTTATTATTTTGTGAACAAGGGCCCATGAAACTTTTAACTTTTAAAATCCTAGTTTAGGCAGGATTTTAACCTATCTTCATGGCAATTTTTCACATAGTTAAAATTGGAATATCAAATTTCATTTCCAAGATGGATTGTAAATCATGTTACAAGATTTCCAAAATGTACAAGAACTCTCCAAAATCATTTATGGTTAGGGAGAATCGAAGGTTTGAATTTGGAAAAATATCACTTTGGTCCATGGCATTTTTCACTATGCTACAAGTTGCAAATTCTGCCCAACCTCGCTTGTACTTGTTTACAGGTCCTTAAACCCTCCCACACTCAAAAATTGAATGCAAACACAATGGATTAAGGCATTGTTCTGAGCTTTAGAAGTTTACACATTGAATTAATCTAAAAATGGCAAAAAGGCAACATTGCCACTTTGATAAAGTTAGCTTTATGTCAAGTTGTTCCTCTTGAGTTGTGAACCCAATCTTTTGCAGAAAACCAACTCCACAAACTTAGGGCAAGGTACAACAACTTTGTGAAGCTAGGAAGGAGGCCTGTACAGGCTCTTGAGCATTGTCATTTCACTTTTGCTTCAAAAGCAAGTCAACTTGCAAAATCACCACAACTCTTGTATATGATATAACCAAGTGTTGTAAAGATTTCAAACAAGTTTTGCATATCACACTAAGCCAGAAACACGAGCTAGCAACCTCTCAAACACCCTTGTACACAAAAATCACATTTTCTTGCAAAACAGGGCAGGCCCTGCAGAATCACTTCCATCTTCACATCCACTCGTGCGTTTTGCTTGCAACCAGTTCCAGCACACTCCATACAACCTACCTAAACTATCCCAACTATTCCCAAGTCACTGTAACTCCATTTACACACTTCACTATTTTTGATTTCTGACTGTGCAGGTTGACTTCTACAAGCATATTCAGGCAAGTTCAAAGCAAGCTAGGCATTGGGAAAGCTCAAAGGAACTTCAAGCAAGCTCACAAGCATCTCAGGCCTCACTCACAACCCCTACATTTCCATACTCGAGCTCGACTGAAATAGGTAAAGTTCAAACTTTTATCTCTCTATTTAGGAATCATTAGGCTTAGGTTTGTGAATAAAAAATATAGTCCTCATTGCCCTTGAGTTGTACATATGCATATAATTCATTTAAGTTAACTGAGCTGGGAGAATTTGAATGATGAACTTTCTGAAAAAACTAGGTTAGAAATTAGGGCCAGAGAAATTCTCTCAGGTCTTTGAGAGTTAGATTAAGTTTTTTACATGGTTAGAATCGTATGATCATGCTCTATAACTTTCATGTTGCAAGTTTTTGTTTTTAAGCACAAATGCAGGAGTTAGCAATTTGAACAAGAAACGTGCGTTATTTGGTTCAGAGGTTAGGGATGAAGATAATATGGGCTGGGCTTGGCTTTGGCTGGCTATTGACACCCTCCTAGCTTGTTGTTCACACCCCCTTGGCCCATTTCATTATTTGTCCATATTTTTCATTTCTATTTTTATTTTCTGACTTTTATCTTTTTTTCTAAATATTAAAAAATCACCAAAAATATTTTCATAAATTTTCACATTTTATTTTATTATTTTTGTTATTTTTTTGGACATAGAAATAATTACTATAATAGTATACTTTTATTTTCTTAAAATAAAAACTTGTAAATGTTATAAAAATATTATATATTTTTATTATTTATACACTTAAATAATATTGTCATACATATTTTTATTTTTCAACATTTTGTATATATTTAATTTATTTTTTGTACATAAATGAATAAATAATATAATTAATATATATATTTCTTAAAACCAAATTAGGGTTTCCACCCCTTCCAAAAAGACCATTAACATTTTATTATTTTTAGGATATTAAATAACTTATTTTTACATACATAAAAATAATACAAAAACATTTTTTTTGCATATTTATAATATATTGCATATTTAATTATTTTTCCATTTACTTATTTGTACATGAGTTCAATATGGTTGTAATAGTTGATTTAGGGTTTTATTTTTTCTTGCAAATATCTCCATATTCAAACTTGTATCCCCCTCCCCATATCAATGTTGTAGTAGTCGTAGATTTACTTTTACGCATTTATTGCTTTCAAATATGCATGATAGAAAGATTAGGGTTTGTATGCAAATGACCAAAATCAAACAAATAGCTTGACTAAACACAAGACAAAAAGCATGAAAATTGGCAACACAATGCACACAAGCACCCCTAGGGTTTCATCCACTTGTTGCCTTAAAAATGGCCATGGTATGCATGCTAGGTATCTTGGCAAAACAAATCAAACAAAAGGATCATAGTCCCTCGATGACGCTATCTTGGTTGCCTATACAAAAATGATCTAGACCCTCAAAAATTTTCTAAAGATACTTAGCACAATTGCTATCATGGTCATACGATGACCCATGCCTGTCCCGTTTAACATCCAAACACAAGGTTGTTTACCAAATACAATGGTAAAACAACAATGTCAAAGGTTTAAAAATGTGTAGGAAAGATCTTTGAGTAGGGCAGATACTCCTAGTTACTTGATCAAATTTGCAAACATCCTTGCTATTTTCAAAAACACACAACACATTTCAAAACATTTCCTAAAAACAAACTTTCAAACATTGAAACATTTTTCAAAAGACAAACACCTTTGTATATATTCAAACAAGAATCATTACAAAGGTTGCCTAGACAAAGGCCTCTTTTCAAAATATTTTCAAAACCACACACAAAAGCACCATTTCAAACAATTGAAAAGCAAAAGAAAGTGATCTAAGCAAGTAACTAAGAGCCCATGGAAAACCATGGATGAAAAGGGTGCTAGCACCTTCCCTTTTCATAATCTACCCACCGAACTCAAGAAAACATCTCAAAGGTCTTTCCTGTGCTTTTTACCTTTCCTTTTGGATAAAATAAAAGTCGGTGGCGACTCTTGCTAACCGCGACATTTCCGACAAAACGCAAAACCTCAAGTTAGTTCTCCCACCGTATCACACTTATCTTCTAAATACCCAACTTTTGGAAATAGACAATGGCATCAAACTCACACTAGAACCAAAATCAATTAGAACCCTCTTGAAAGTTCTATCTTTTATGGTGGATGGTGTTGCAACTGACCCCAAATCCTTCTGCTTGACAGATATTTTTCTCTCGGGCGCAATTGCACAAAATTCTTCATTACAGGGTACCGATCCCTCTCCTGTTAATCTCTTATTTGATAATACCTCCTTCATGAATTTCCGGTACAAAGGAATTTTCTCGAGTTCTTCAAAGAATGGTATGTTTATCTCTAGATTTTTGAACAACTGGATAAATTTATCAAACTCTTTCTCTTTTGTGTCCTTCTTTGCCACTCGAGATGGATATGGTAACTTGATCATTGGTTTAGTATTCTCTTCAACTGGATTCGCAAGTGATACCACTTATCCCTATTTTTTCTTATTCTTTCTCACTTCCAGCTCAACTTCTATGATACTATTATAAAATTTTACCTCATCTTTATTTTCTCCAGCAACTTTTTCCTTCCTTGTTGTGACAACATTAACATTCTCATGATTTTTCTGATTCTCTTATGCTCGCAGCGCTACCTGTTACGCAATCTGTCCCATTTGAAATTCCAAATTTTTGATTACAGTTGTGGTGTTCCTGTAATTACTCCTTGTCTCTTCTTGAAATTGAGAGGTGCAGGCAGCCATCTTTTCAATGGCTACCTCCCACTATGCCTTTTGAGGAGCTTGTTATTGCTGATCTTTACAGGAGAAGTTAGGATGATTCTTTCACCCAGAATTATAGGTGTTAGAATACAAGTTATTTTTCCTCAAGAATTTTATCCCCTCAATTTTCTATGGATTTGCAAGACATTGCACTGTAAGGTGGGGTCCACTACAAATTTCACAAGCTAACTTCTGTACCTGTTGAACCCCAGCTACCTGTTGAGTACCCACGCTCATTGCTTTAAGCTTTTTCTCTACTTCTGCATCAATTGCTTCTTCAATTTTTAGCTGCTTATTAATTCCCAACTTCAAATCAATCACTCCCTCTGGTTTGCTTACAACTCTATCATATAGCTCCAGATGCTCATTTGTAGCAATGACTTCAATAATCTTCTTCACACCAGTGGATGTTATAAAGTTAGATGAGCCACCAACTGCTATATCAATTAGATGCTTTGTCTTCTGTTGTACCCCAAAATTTGCCCTCTCATATTATTCAAGACATTCTTCTAGGTTTCTCAAATGCTCAAGGTTGCCCAAGAACTGATCAGACAAATTCTCCTCCTAAGCAATGGGTCCACAACTAAGGTTTCATCTTTCACAAGGAAATTTTGGTTTCTAAGGTCTCAAATGGAATTCATGGTCTCTTAATAGGTCTCCAATAATTCTCGTACCAAGTTTCATGCCTTGTATCACAAGTTTGCACAGTCAATGGCTCAGATGACTGAAAAACAACTGTATTGGACAAAAAGTCAACTATGGTCAACATACAGTCAAACTTCAAGATTTTTGGTCAACATTAACATTTTGAACTCACATTCATCATTTGATCAAGGTTTGATCATGATTCATCAAGGAAAACTCTCAAATCATCAAAAGTCAAAAGTTGCTAAATTAGGGTTTCCCTTAGGAGAAGTCAATTGAACTTTGACCAAGCATAACTTTCACATGCTTCATCAGTTTTTCCCTAGCCAAATCTCATTTTGAATAAAATTCAATTCTCTACAACTTTGTAGCTCTAAGCTCAAATCCAAACAATGATTCATTTGAGATATATGAGCCAATACATTATAGGTCATTCCAAAAGTCAACAAAAAGACACTCTTTGTCAAGGAAATTTACATTAAGATAAATTCTTCAAATGCAAAAATGATCAACATAGGGATTGAATAGGACATCTAGGGCTTTCCAAAAAGGTCGAGATCACCTTCGAAACCTAAAAATTGAGAGAGTTATGACTAGTGCAAGTTGGGAAATTTTGAGCAAGTGCATGAAGTTCAAATTGAGCAAACTTGCTATTTTGGACTATTGGGCCATTGTTTAAGAATCCAAGTGTGTATTACACTCCTTATACACCTAAAGTATTGTTCATGTACCCCTTGGTCTATTTTGTTTTAATTATTTTTTATTTATTCATTATTAATTCAAAAATAAATAAGATAAAGTACAAGGCTTCTTACACAAAGTCCAAGCCCATTTTATCTTTGACCTAATTCATGCTATATAATATCCATTCTTCATACAAGAAAGGCACAAACCCTTATATCAAGAAACTTGTTCAAAAATTTTAAAATTTTCAAGAACCCTAAAATAACTTGAAACTTTATTCATAGTCCCTTTCACCATAAACTAGCCACTCCATTCACTCCCAACAATCATACCAAGTAAGAATGGACCAAGTTGGATGGTCCAAAGCTCACAAAACTCACATGCATTCATCTCCGATCCGATGATTTTCACAAAATTCATACTTTGATTTTCATTTTGTTTTAAGTCATACTAATTCCATTAATACGTTTCTAAGATGTGGTTGTACATGTTTGGATCATCATAAGAATCCCATGCAATCGAAATTATGGTTTGCCATGTTTGGTCTGATCCACATCATTTTCATTATACCTCTTAACCCATCGAGTTACAAACCAAAACAACTGTCCCATTAAACTCGCAGGCCTCGACTTAGGGGGGTAGGGTGCTTTTGGTTTGCTAACATCTCGTATTTTTGCAGGTTGATAAAAAGGGCTACCGGAGAAGAAGACTAGAGCTAGGGCTTCGGCGCCTCTACAATTCATGCATGATTTCTACATTCTATATATATTGTTTGATTAAAGTTAACAGATGTATTACCGCTCTAGTGGTTGAAGTGCGCACATTAAAGACCTTATTATGCCAAGACGTGGGTTCGATCCCATCCTTTTGGAATTTTGACATTTTTTATGATTTATTTGTTTTTGCAGATAATAAAGCGTTGGTTTTCTCTCTTTGTCACCAAGGCACGCCTGGCCTGGTGGTGAACATGTTGGCTGGAAGTTCTGAGGACATGGGTTCAACACCCACCCCTACCATTTTGGTATTTTTCTTCAATTCTTTATTCTTCTACTCTTTTTCCCTTATTTTTTCCTATTTTCACAAAAAATCTTTTTAATAAACCTTTGATTTTTTATAAACCCTAATTAGTTTTAGGTTTTTATTTAATCAACTCAAATTAATTTTTGTTTTTTTATTTAATCAATTAATTTAGTTTTTTTAGGTTTTTTTCACTAAACCTTCTTGATCTTACCAGTTGATCATAACCCGAGGAGTGGCCGGAAGATGATCTACAGTCGGGCTGTGAAGTCGAGGAAAAAAGAGGGTTGTACCTGTAAGGCACTCCAACGATAAAGTAAGAGTGGGGACAAGGAGGTATAAGCAAAGTAATAGATTGTGAATGATGAATATTGGATACCTGGCCCTCACATGTGTGAGGGTTTATATAATGCTCATAGCACGTGGCCATTGGTTCCTAATTTCATGCCTAGATATGCGGGTCCGTGAAATTAGGTAACTGTCAGGACTTGGTCAAACCCGGAAGATGTGCCCGTAACTGGCCGTTGGTACCGAGTAGGGGGTTAGTTACGAGCATCTCTCTGGTCGATTCCTGATGGCTTGCACGACGTTGATGTGAGGCAGGATGAGAGGACGCTCGTCGATGATCTCGGGCCAATGCTGAACTGGGAGGGCAACGGTTGTCCCCAGTCGCGTGTTTTATACGTGCAGATTATCTCAGCTATAAATACGAGAGGAACATGGTGTTTAGTATTTTTTGCATTCCCTCTCAACTACTCGTACTAGATTGACAATCGGCCACCGGTGTTCGTTGAGTTTCTCTGCTCGCAGCTGCTAACTACCATATTTTCTTCTATTACTAGTAAGTCTATGATCTTCCTTTATCATTTGCTTTCGTATTTTTGCTTTTTCCTTTCTAGAGATGCATGCGGTTAGGATTTAGAGTTCTGTTAGGGAGGATGTCGTTGGAGACTGTCGATAGTGGATAGCGTTTCTTTGATTTAGAATCGCCGGAGCCGCCGTGGGGTGGATCATTAGCGTTTAGGGATTTTTCTGTAATTCATGCCCGTTAGTATGACTCAATGAGGGTTATGGTCAGGGATATGATCCTCGCTTCCCAACACCCTTTTTCTTGTTTAGCCGTGGAAGGGTAGTTCTGAAATTGATGTCGAGCTCATCTTTTTCCTCTGCTTTTCAGGTGCCATGGATGATACTTCTCGGGTCATTATTTCGATCGAATCTATACAGTCTTCAAGGAGTTCCTCGGGCGAGACAAGTAGCTCGTCAAGCATCTTGGAAATCTTCGGGATATGCAGAACCATATGGGACAACAAATGGGGGAGCCCGACGTTGGGGCGACTTCCACCAACTAGGGCAGCTTGTTTCCTCCTAGAGACGAGGAGAATCCCCGGGATTGAGTCACGAACAACCCCTGGGACTGGCGGTCATATTTTTACGAGCACATGGAGGATGTCTTCACGGACGTATACACTCATGAGGAGTGGGCCCTAGAGGAATGGTCGTTATATATCCCTGGGAAGTAGAGCAGGATCTGCTCGAAGTATGACAAGAGGAAGATTCCAATGTACGACATTGTTTTTCGAGAGATGGGTCTTCGCCTCCCCTTCTCTGACTTCGAGGTGTCTGTTTTAGGCATTTGCGTGTGGCTCCCTCTCAACTGCATCCGAACGGTATTGCATTCATGCGAGCGTTTGAAATAGTTTGCGACCATCTGAAGATAGGGGCCACCATTCCGTAGTTTTTCTACTACTTTCACATTTAGAGGAGTAAGGTTGATGGGAAATAGGGATGGGTTTCCCTGAAGCAAGGCAATGGGAAGTTATTCAAAGCCTATTTGGAGTTTGTCCACAATTTTAAGGACGAGTACATCTTGGTGCATCCCTCCTCAACAAAGGAAATGTTAAACGTCTTTAGGACCGCGTCGTTGCTCAACGAGGATGTAACTCCCTGTTTAAACGAGCTAGGGGAGCCCATTGTGAAGCTTATTTACAAGTTCCCATTCCGATGGACGAGGAAGCATTTTGACAGGGAATTGGGATCCTATGTTTGGAGAGAGGGGGAGCTCGGAGACGAGGATCTGGAGAGTTTTACTACTCTGACCATGTTTGTGGCTCAAATCCCTCGGGTCCAGCAAGTTGGTCGGGGAGGCAGGCCTGTATTAGGTAAGGATGGGGAGCCCGTATACGAGCCGGGCCTCATAAACGTCAAGGAGCTCCTCGGAAGAGAGAACCCTGTTAGATACTTGGGTATATATGTTTCTAATAGTAGTAAGTGGCCGTCGTTTGTTTGACTCCTCATTTTACTGACTATGTTTCTTTTTGTTTGTTTTGTAGAAAGCATGAATCCTGCTCAAGAATGTTTGGCCAAAACTCCTGCTGCCCGAGCGAGGAGGGATTTGAAGGATGCACAGATTGGTGTGGGGCCAACTCCTGCCTCGGGGTCGAGCGTTTCGTCCTCAGCTTAGGCCACAATTGCTCTCTCTCCCGTTGTCGTTTATTCAAAGGAGAAGATACCGTGAGCCGAGGGGAGTGTCGACCTAACCTAGGAAACAGGGAAAGGGACGTACGACATGCCTCCTTGCTGGCTGGAGAAGTCTTTTTTCGAGGGCATAACTTTCCTTCTTCCCCTGGCTGAATCTCTCCTCCTCGAGGGAATGGGCCGTCCTGAGAAGAGGGCGATGATGGCGCAAGATGCTGGCGGCCTGATGCGGATCTGGAGATGGCGGTTGCTTACACTGAGGGGAGCTCATCTCAGGAGGCAGAAATGAAGAATTTCTGCGCAAATCTAGCTACGAGCGAGAAAGCCTTGGTCGAGAAGGACAAAGACTTGAAGTTGTGTAAGGAAGAACTGGGGAAGCTTTCCGAGGAACACATGGTTCTTTTGCTCGAGAAAGAGGGCCTCGAGGGAAAGGGAGCGACCCTAAATGCTAATATCACGCTTGTTGAAGACGAGCTAGAGGATACTAAGTATCTGAAGACTCAGGTGAAGTTGGTTGCTCGTTTCTAGTTGGCCGTGGATGATGCTCAGGCCGCTTCTGAGGGGAGCTTCGAGAATGCCATGAATCATATGCGTGTGTTAAACCCTGGTGTCGAGCTCAACACCTCGTGAATTGGGGTCAACTACCATGTGGCTGGCGGCCAAATTCTGGTCCCTGATCATCTCAAAGATATTATCGCTCAACCGACCGAAGATCCTACCCAATTGTCGCCCATTGTCAAAGGGGAAGCGAAAGGATGATTATATGTTTATTTTGGCCTGCATGCCATACTTGTTGTATTTGTTTCTCTGGGATATTGCCCATTTATGTAATATTCACATAATATCGGCCCCAATGATCATTTTATTTAAATTCAGGCCATTGGCCGGTTTCTTTGAATATTTAACTTGTGTTTTTTACAATTTTGTTGACAAACTAGCCCGTTTAGGACGTTTTTTATTTCTCTAAGAGTGTATAGCGGGGATGTGCTCATTTGGTATGTTCGTCAGTGTGGGGAAACTGATCAACCGACCAGGGTTAATATCGGGTGAGGGACGAAACATGGGTCTCGTTTCGAGGGACCCGGGTTTGGCGGTGTTAACTTCCCATCATGAGTCGGGTGTTCTACCATCGTGGCACAAGGACTATGGAGCTCGGTCGAGTTATGCACGTCGGGCTGAGTGTGCGCTCGTTAAAAGAGCGGAGCTTCGCCCCTTCTGAATATTTTGGGTGCTATGCTCGTTCCTAGGCATGCACGCATGGTCGGGCCTGGGTGAGTTTGTCTTGTCGACCAAACTCGCTGACTTCTCAGTGTTTTTAACTTTAATATTGTTTTTGCTTTTCAGCATTCCATGATCGAACAAGCTGTTCCCTATGAAGTTTTCCAAGTAATACGCTCCAATCCCTATTTCCGCGTAGATGTGATAAGGACCTTCCCAGTTCGCTGCGTGCTTGCCCTTGCGAGATTCTTTTTAGGACAAGGCTTCCGACCTCGAACTCTCGTTGTATGACCTTGGCATCGTAGTGCATGGCTATTTTTTGTTTGAGCGAGACCTCTCGTAGGGCCGCTCCTGTTATGATTTCTTCCACCAGATCCATCTCTTCACGGAGGGTGACGTAATTTATATCCTCGTTAGGAGGTGCCTCGGTTTGCCTAGAAGGTTCCTCGATCTCCACGGGAATGACATCCTCCGTCTTGTAGGCTAGTCAGAACGAAGTCTCCCCGGTGGATGAATGGGAAGTCGTTCGGTATCCCCAGAGCATACTGTGTAGCTCCTCGACCCATCGCTTCTTAGTTTCGTCCAACCTTCTCTTGAGGCCTCTGAGTATTACTCTATTCGCAGACTCGACTTGGCCGTTTGTTTGGGGATGCTCGATGGAGGCGAAGTGTTGGGTGGTGCCCAGTTTGACGACGAATTCTTGAAGGGTGTGATCTGTGAACTGGGTCCTGTTGTCGGTGACTACCGCTCGTGGGATGCCAAAGCGAGTAAGGATATTTCTTTTATAGAAGCGGGGGACATTTTGGGCGATGATTTTGGCCAAAGCTTCTGCTTCTATCCATTTGGTAAAGTAGTTGACTGCTACGATTAGGTATTTGTTCTGATTGGTTCCGACCACGAATGGGCTGAGGAGATCTAGTCCCCACCTAGCGAAGGGCCAAGGAGAGGAGAGGGATTTAAGCTCGTTAGGAGGAGCTAGATGCATGTCTCTGTGTCGCTGGCATTTATCGCTTTCTTCACGTGCTCTTTTGCATCGTGCTGCATGATAGGCCATTAGTATCCCGCCCGCAAGGCTTTTCTCGCGAGGGATCTCCCGCCTAGATGTTGGTCGTTGATTCCCTCGTGGATTTCGAGCAAGACGCGCTCTGCCCCATTTTAGTCGACACACTTTAGAAGTGGAATGGAAAACCCTCTCCTATAAAGTTTTCCTTCGACAAAGACGTACGAGCAAGCTCTCCACCTGACAACGGCCGCTTCTTTTGGGTCGTCAAGGAGTTTGCCCTTAGTAAGGTAATCGTGCACGGGGGTCGTCCATCAATCGCAGTCCCCGATGTTGAATACTTCTAGGATAAAGGATGGCCTTTGGGTGCTCAGTCGAGGGAGTATCTCCTGTATCACAAATTTGTTTCCTCCCTTTCTCTTCGTGCTCGCCAACTTGGATAAGATATCCACGCGGGAGTTGTGCTCGCGGGAAACGTGATGTATGTCGACGAACTTAAACTTCTTTTTCGTCTCCTGTACCAGGGCCCATTATTCGGCGAGTTGTTCTTTTTTGACCTAATATTCGGCTCGAACTTGAGAGGCAACCAACTGAGATTCGGTGAATATTTTCACTTCCTCGGCTCCCAGATCTTTGGCCAGTCATATATCCGCGAGAAATGTCTCGTATTCGGTCTGATTGTTGGAGGTTGGAAAAGATAGGGTGAGGGAGACTTAGATTAGGGTCCCTTCCTCGTTTTCCAATATGATTCCCACACCGCTTCCGGTCAAACTGGAGGCGCCGTCGACGGAGATCATCCAACGACGCGATCCGTCAGGGTCTGTGGGCAAGGTCATTTCAGCTACGAAGTCGGCCAAGGCTTGAGCCTTAAGGGCTTTCCTTATCTCGTATTGGACATCAAATTCAGAGAGCTCCAAGGACCATTTCAACATTCTTCCGGCCATGTCTTGTCTTCCGAGTAGTTGTTTTATTGGTTGATCTGTCCGTACCACTATGGTGTAGGCTATGAAGTAGTGTCTGAGTCTCCTCGCTGCATTAACAAGGGCTAGAGCTACTTTTTCGATTTGCTGATATCTTGCTTCCGGGCCCTGCAGGGCTTTGCTTGTGAAGTAAATTGTCCTTTGTTTTTATGGGGTTTCCCTTATCAGTGCCGAACTTATTTCCTCGAAGGCGACGAAAAGATAGAGGTAGAGGACCTCGTCTTTTTGGGCCGAGATAAGACGGGTGGCTGTAACAACGCTCTTTTCAAATGAACGAGAGCTCGATCACATTCAGGGGTCTAATCGAAGGTAGCTTCCTTGCGCAGGAGCTTGAACAAAGGAAGCGCATCCTGGGTGGATTTTGCCACGAATTGAAAGAGAGAAGTGAGCATGTCGTTCAAGATTTGGATGGACTTCTTCGAGGTGGGCGTCGGAAATTCGGAAAATGCCTGACACTTGTCGGGATTTGCCTTAATGCCTCGTTCTGTTAGACAGAATTCGAGGAACTTTCCCGCCCGTACGCTGAAGGTACATTTTTCCGGGTTGAATCACATCTGGCATTTTTTTGAGCTTGTCTGAACACTTTTTTCAAGTGGGTGGAATGGTCGAGCTCTTCAGTGGACTTGACGATCATGTCGTCCATATAGACTTCGAGCATGTCTCCTATCTTGTTGCAAAAAACTTTGTTCATCATGCGCTGGTAAGTAGCACCCACATTTTTTAGGCCGAAGGGCATTACATTATAGTAATAGTTGCCTGACTCGGTCATGAAAGTGGTATATTTTTTGTCCGTTTTTGCCATGGGGATATGGTTATAAACAGAGTACGCATCCATGAATGATAGAAATTTAAAACCGACCGAGTTGTCGACCGTTTGTCAATATTGGGGAGGGGATAAGCATCTTTCGAGAAAGCCCGATTAAGATCAGTATAGTCAATACACATGTGTAATTTTCCATTAGATTTTTTAACAAGAACTACATTTGAGAGTCAGGTTGTGTATTGGGCTTCAAAAATAAAATGTTCCTCTAGGAGGTCTTTTACAGCTAGTTCTGCAGCCTTTGCTTTCTCGGACGACTACTTTTTCTATGCTGTACGACCGCCTTGATGGCAGGATCAATGGTCAAGTGATGACATGCAACCTCTGGATCTAAGTCGGGAATCTCGGTCGCACTCCAGGAAAACAGATTAGCATTTTCCCTTAGGCAAGCTTTAAGTTACCTTTTCTCCAGGTCGGGGAGGTATGTTACGATCTTTACTCCTCTTGCAGAGTCTTCTCCGAGGGAAACTAGCTCAAAGTTTCCGTCCGGGATGGCCCGTGCGTTGTGATCAGCACAGGAGGTCTATCCCTCGTCTTCGACCATAGGATCCTTCCCTTTCCTCCTTTACTCGACACGATCTTCCATGGAGAAGTGATTGTCAAGGTCAATGGCGTCTACCCTCGGCAGCGGCTTGACTTCCTCGGAACTAGAGGGCAGTGTGGTTCCAGTGGTTGTTCTAGGTTGGGTGTTGATGGAACTGAGGCCTTTGGCCAAAGCTTTGAAGCACCTTCTGGATGCTTGGATGTCCCCGTGGAGGGTGGCGACCAAGCCTTCGGCGGTGTAATACTTCATCTTTAGATGAACGGTAGAAGGGACCGCGATGAGTTCGTCGAGAGTGGGTCTCCCAAAGATGCACTGATAGAGAGACGAGCAATCTACCACCAAGAATTGGGTCTTGATGGCTCGGGCCGTTACACCTCTCCCGAATGTGACGATCAGTTCTACATATCCCCAGGCTTTCGTGTTGGCTCTATTGAAGCCCTGGAGATCAGATCCCACGTAGGGGGTTAGGTGGATCTCATTCAGCTACCAGGTTGTGAACAACTTGGCGTACATAATGTCCACCGAACTTCCTTGGTCAACCAGAATGCGATGTGCGTCAAAATCAGCCATCTGGGCTCTCACGAGTAGTGGGATGCTCGAATTCAGGGCCCCGCCCGTCAATTCTTCCCTGTAGAAGGCGAGGGGATGAGATCCTCCTCGGAATTTGTCGAGCGTGGCATCCATATCTGAGTTAACCTCAATGAGTTGGTTGAATCTCCTCTTCACTGATCCAACTATGTGCTTGTTGAACCCTCCTCTAGAGATGACCATCACTGTAGGGAAGGATTCCCAAGGACTGTGAGAGGAGAAGTACATGGGGACGTTCTCCATGTCCGGATAATAGAAGTCTTCTGGCCGTGAGATGCTCATGGCGACCAGAATAGGGCCGAGGTCGGGGGATTTCTTCCCTTCCTCGACGTTCTTGGTTTCTGGTGCTTCATCACGGGCACCCTCCTTCATTTTATACTGCTTTAGGTGCCCGTCTCTGATCAGTATTTTGGTTGCATCTTTGAGATGAATGCAATCCTCTGTGTTGTGCCCGTGACTCTTGTGGAACCTGCAATACTTGCTCTTGTCGGTTCCCAACTTAGATGGTGTTTGTCGGGTGAAGTGTACCCCGGATTGCTTGAATTCAAAATTGGCGCATTTAGAAAGAATGCGCTCCCTTGAGGTTGTCAGAGGGGTGTAGTCATGGAAACGACTGGCTGACCCCTTGTAGTATTTGGAATCACGGGATTTGTCCTCCTATTTCTTCTCTCCTCGACGGGACGTCGAGGGCTCATCATTCTTTGAGGACTTGGAATTCTCTGTGTTCCTGGATTCTCTAGCATTATTGGCCGCTTCCTTCTCCTCGTACTATATGTACACACGGGCCTTGAGGAGGAGGGAGTCGAGCCTGGTCGATGTCTCTACGCCTATAGATTTGACAAAGTCACTGCGGGGACAAAGCCCGCGCTCAAGGAGGTACTTCTTCATGTTGTCTATTTTCGGGACTTGGACAGCTTCCTTGTTGAAGCGTTCAATATATGCTTGCAGAGACTCGTCCCTACCCTATATGATTGTTTCCAGCGAAGCCTCCAATTTTGGGTGTCGACGGGAGGCGGTGAAATGCCTCGAAAATATCCTCCCGAGCTGTTTCCACGAGGTGATGGATTCATCGGGGAGGCTCTTGTACCACGACATCGCCCCCTTCCTGAGAGTGTTTAGGAAGAGTCTGCATTTGATGGCTCCCCTGACAGCTCTGTAGTCGAGGAGAGCGTCGATGTTCTCAATGTGCTCGTCAGGGTCTGTTTTTTCGTCGTAGGTTCCCAATGTAGGCGGCTTCTCTAGGCCGATAAGAAGTAGAGCTTCAGTAATCTCCCTTGATAGAGGGCCATGGGACTCGTTATCCTCACTATCAACGAGAGATGGAGAAGGAGAGTGGTAGTTCCTCCCCCGTCGACCGTCATGGTCTCGTCGGAGGGAGGGGCTTCTCCGTTTCTACTTTGGCTTAGAGGAAGGTAGTCCAGCATGGTTGATTTGCATGTTGTCTTTCCTCTTCTTGAATGAAGGGGAGTCTTGGTATCTGGAAGGAGGAGTGTGATTGTGTTTCTTGAAGAAAGAAACATTGTGCCTCTCCTTTCTGGGTGGTGGGCCACGCTGGGGTGGCGAAACACTGGAGGAGTTTCGTCGTCTGGTTCTACGAGGAGGAGATCTTGATCGCCTGTTTTCCCAGGACCCTATCCTTTGATTTTGTTATAGGATAAGGGTGTTTGTCTAGTTGATAGCATCTGTTGTACCCCAAAATTTTCCCTCTCATTTATCAAGAATTTGCTTACAAGATCTCCTTGGGCTCAAGACGACACTAGGGTTTGATCAGCTCAAGACACCTCCTTATGCACTGATGACCAAAATTAGGGTTTGAGTTTGCACAAGTATTTTGGAACTTTTAATGCTTCATATGACTTTCATGGATCATTATGGACCCCCAAGATTACTCATGCCAAGTTTCAAGCCATGGATCACACTTTTGATCAGTCAATTGAGCAATTGACCTAAAAATCAACTATATTGGGAAAAAAGTCAAATATGTTCAATTTACAGTCAAAACTCATAATTATTTATCCATATAAACATTTTTTACTCATATGAATCATTTTATCAAGTTTGGAGCATAACTCCTCAAGAAATTTGATCAAATCTCCAAAAGGGCAAAATGGTCAAAATTAGGGTTTTGACCGGGAAAGGGCAATTTCTGGTTTTTGACCTAGAAAATGGTAAATTGGTTTAAGTCATGGTATCAAGAGTCCAATTGCATCATTTTGACCTAATAGCATGGTTCAAAACATTGTAAGTCCATTGGATTGACAAATGAATTTTGCAATCAAATGATCAAAAGTCAACTGTATACTGAAAAGACAAACTTTGACTTTTTGGTCAACTTCAAATACCAAAGATCAAAATTCATCAAAACATGTCAAAATATGAAACTTATTCATCAAGAAATCAAAAAGTCAAGATTTCATTTTGAAAAGTCAAAATTTCTAAACTTAGAAATATTTCAAAGTGTTGGAAATTTCATGTTTTTTCATAACTTTGAGCCAAATTTTCACCATGATGCAAGATGATTTAAGAGAAACTTCCAACATGAAAGTTGTAGATCTCCATGAAATATACAACTTTTCTTCACACAACTACTTCCAAAAATTCTTGGATCTCAAGTTATAATTTTATGAACATAGGGTCATGAAACTAAACACTTAGTGAAATTTTGCCCTAATTTGGTCAGGATTTTGACCCAACTTCATGGCACTTTTTCATATAGTTCCAATGGGAATATTCAAAAGCAATTCAATGATTGGTTGTATAGAATATTTCAAGCTTTCAAATATGTCCAAGAACTCCTTGAGATCGTTCTTGAGTAGGGAGAATCGAAGAGATGAAGTTAGGGTTTTATCACTTGGATTACAAGTCATTTTGGATGAACACATGAACCAAATCCATGCTAGGCTGCATAATCATTGCTTTTCAGGCATCAAACTTATTTGTCACTCCATAATTAAATGTTTACACATCTGTTAGGGCTTTGATCCAAAAAATTGAGCTATTGTCCAACTTGCATTTCCATTTATGGCACAAAGTTAACAATGTCATTCTTGTAAAGCAAGCTTTTTGCATAAAGTTCACATTGAGCCTCTAACTTGCTCCCTCTGATCACACTCCATCCACAAAGTCATAAGCAAGATTGTTTAAATCATAACCACTCTATCTTAGCAAGTACACAAGGCATGGAAACTTGTTTTGTAAAAAAATCACATGTTTAACTTAAACATGTAAATTTGAATTCTGATCAACTAGAGAATTCCAAACTCGTTGCTTATAAATAGAGTCACTATTTGTGAGTTATAACATGAGCTTGAGCACCCTTAAATACACCAAAACTCTATCAAATCATAAATGGCAGAAAAACTCCATTGTTGCACAGTTTCTGACCTTGAACCTCAAACTCTCATTTCCCTCGTACGCTTTTTGGTCTTGTAGTTTCTAAAGCTTCCTTACATCAAGTGTAACTTATCCTTGTACCTGTTTCATTTTTGTAACATCATTTACCCTATCTTCCATAACCAAAAATAGAGCATTGCACAATGACTTCTCCAAGTCATTTGAGCTTAGAGAATTTTGAAACTGAAACTTCTGAAATTTTTAGGGTTCAGATTAAGGCCATTAAAATTCTTGCATATCTTTAATCTATAGTTTTAATACTTTACATTTCTGGAATCATGGGAAAATTTGCTACAAGTTTCATGTTTACAGTTTTCATTTTTGATGAGAAATGAGCAAGTTACAGTTGGTCTGGCTGGAGGTTGAAGATGAAGTCTTCAGAACACATTTTGCCTTACATGTTTAATATTTTATTTGTATTAACGAATGTATAGCCACCCCAGTGGTAGAAGCGCGCGCCTGTAACCTATGGGACCTGGATTTGAGCCCTAGTGGTACCCTTTTCATTTTTTCACATTTTTCTGACTTTGTTTGTTTTTTTGTTTGTTTTTGCTCACTAACCTCCCTGTTTCCTCTTGGCACCCCCTGGCCCAAGTTATTTATTTATTTATTTATTTATTTCATTTATATTTTCTTAAATATATTTTTTTCTAAATACAAAAAATCATAAAATACAAAAAAATGATATATTTAGATTTTGACTTATTTTATTCTATTTTTTCAACGAAAAAAATATTTTTATTTATTCTACTTTATTTATTTTTATTAACTAAATCTTGTAAATTTAATTAATATTATGTTTATTTATTTATTTAGTTTTTACACCATTGAAAATACATTATTTTTAATATTAAAAAGGGCCAAAAATTATTTTATAATGCTATAAATATTTTCGAAATAAAAATACTTAGAATACTATTTTCTAAACTTATTTTCTTTTAATCAACTAAATAGAATTATGGTTTTATTCTAAAATATTTTCTTAATAAATTAAAACTTAAATAACTATTTTCTTTATTTAATTAGGTTAAGACAAAATCTCTTTTCATGAAAACCAAACAAATTCGTTTTCTTCACATTTTGCATCCTTGTACATTTTTTTTATACTTTGTATTTATTTAAATTCCTTGTATATTCATACCAATTCAATATAGTTGTAATATACTAATTAGGTTTAAATTCTTTCAATCCCCATTTACAAATTGTATACCCCCCCACAAATGTTGTAATAGCGTAGTAACTTTAAATTTCGCAATTTATCGCTTTTATATACAATGCTAGTAATTAGGGTTTGTATGAATAGACTAAAACCAATACTTAGAAAACCCTAATTCAAGACAAAATCAAGCATGAAAATAATACACTTGCACACTAGCACCCCCTAGGGTAAAATCTACTTTGTTGCCTTACAAAAATGACCAAGTTATGCATGTGAGGTATCTTAACAAAAAACAAGCAAATACAAGATCATAGTCCCTCGATGACACTATCTAAGTTGCCTTCCAAATGATCTTAGTCCCTAAAGAAAAATGCTAAGATACCTTGCAACATTGCTAATCATGGTTATACCATGACCCACACCCGTCCCGTTTATATCCAAAGATAGGGTTGCTTACCAAATCAATGGTAAGACAATAATGTCAAAGGAAAAGGAAATGAACATGAAAGACTTTTGAGTAGGTAGGATGCTCCTAATTACTTGCTCCATTTCAAAACAAACATCCCTGATATTTTCAAAATAATCACCTACACTTTCAAAACATCTTACAAAACTTGAAAATATTTTCAAAAGATCAACATCTTTGTATACATTCTTACTAACAAGAATCATTACAAAGATTGCCTAAACAATGGCCTATTTACAAAATACTTTCAAAAAACCACACAAAGCACAATTTCAAACAAAAGCAAGTGATCTATCAAGTAACTAAGAGCCCATGGAAAACCATGGATGAAAAGGGTGCTAATACCTTCCCTTTTCATAATCTACCCCCCGAACTCAAGAAATAATCTTAAAGGTATTTCCTGTGCTTTTTCACCTTTCCTTTTGGATAAAAGAAAAGTCGGTGGCGACTCTTTCTAACCGCAACATTTGCAATCAAACACAAAACACCCAATTCAGTTCTGCCACCGTATTACAGAATTGGCGACTCTGGTGGGGAAAACTCTAAAAGTGGGGTTACCTTAGGGCTAGATCACATTTATTTTCTTTCATTGTCTGACTTGTATGCTTTACATTATAGTTATTTGTTTGGGTTTGAATCCTCTACCCGGATTTGGGATACATTATAAGTAAGTAGCAATACATTGTGAAAACTGTGTGGGGTATACTGACATGGTCTAAGAAATAGCTACGTTAGTGCGACATATTTGTCGGTACCGGTAGACTTTGAGTTAATCAAGGAGAATACAGAGCCGCTGAGTGATGTCATGAAGCACTAATGAAATTTTAGAACCTTTACTTGACCAACTTGGCCTTTAGGATGTAGTGAGATGACCGACTTTGGTGCAGTCCGAAGTTGGTAGATACTCGATACTACACTCATTGAGGTTTGGTTTCTTCGGATATTTCGGTCGCCATTAAAGAGGCTTGTGCTGAAACAATGACCAAGGAAACAAACCAGTGATATTGAGCTCCTTAGAACCTGATTACTATTACTAGGACAGGTTGAGCCAACTAAACTTCAAGAGGGTACTTACCTATAAGACTCTGTTGTACCCCAAAATTTGCCCTCCTATTTTTCCACAAGAAATCACAGCTTCGGGTTTTCCCTGACTTTTCAGATTGGCGTAAGAATCAGTCAAACAGACTTTTACTTATCGGTCTATCCAAATTAGGGTTTTCATGGACTCTGGAACAGTTCAAGCAAATTATTAGGGTTTGGTTGAGTTTGGCTCATGGTTTGATCAGGCAGGCGCTTCTTTGACAATAAATCAAGAATTAGGGTTTGCGCGCACAGTTTCAGAAGAGTTTGAATCCAGTGTTTTTGAATCCACAGTGTTTTAATTGGTTGTTACAATGTTTTGACGTTTGTTCAAGATTTCT
Source organism: Vicia faba (assembly GCA_948472305.1). Taxonomy (NCBI): domain Eukaryota; kingdom Viridiplantae; phylum Streptophyta; class Magnoliopsida; order Fabales; family Fabaceae; genus Vicia; species Vicia faba. The sequence goes on along the minus strand of OX451740.1, from coordinate 390,613,239 downwards.
ATCTAAACATCTGAGATAAAAGCTGAGGCATTTGAATTGAGATGGGATAAAAGCTGAGGCATTTGAATTAAGAATTTACAGTGTTTGATTTAATCAGTAAAGAGATAAGCATATGGACGTTGGTTTGATTAACTGTGCAATGCTCATGGCTAATTAGAACGCCGGGTTTATTATTGATTGATGCTAAGTGGAAAGACCACAGTGTCTATTAATTATTTATTTATTCTAAGTTAGAATAGTTGGGATTTACTTCCAGTTATTTTAATTTAAGAAACTTAAATAATTAACTGGACAGTGAATTGAAAAAAAGAATTAACTGACAAAGAAGGATTTTTATTCATCTTTAATTGTTTGTTACAAATTATTATTGGAACACTGTAAATTTATTTACATTTTGTTTACAATAATAATATTACAAATAATTAAAATGAAATAAAACTGTATCCTAATTATCCTATGTCATCATCTTCTACTGATGCTCCCCTGTGCTCAACTGATTTTTACCTGCAAAAAGAAAAGAAAGAAGTCAAATGCAGATGAAATAAAAAAAGGCAGACAGTTAATCATAAAAAAAGCTCATCATTAAAAGTGATTGGCCGGAATCAGTTGTTCGCCCTCTCTGCAAATCACAAGAAAATTCTTGGTTCACAAAGAGGGGTAGAAAATGTTTGCAAGCAATAAAAAATGTACAAGGCAACATATTAAACAAAATGCATAGTTTCCAACCAAATTGCATTGTCAAAAAAGCCAAGCAAGCTGCATAGTTCAAGATGCCAAACAAACAGCATGTACAAACTACAAAGTTCAAACCAAACTAAGTCAAAATGGCCAACCAAGTGCAGAACCGTCAAAGCTGCCTACAAGCTAGCAAAAGCAAGACAGAAAAAACAGGAAGTATGCAGAAGAAAGGTACAATGCAAGCAAACATATTGAAAAATCATCATCTACCAGCCAATCACTTTTTCAGAAAGTACAGTTTAAAGCAATAAACAAAGCTTTTTTCTGTGGAGAGAGAAAGAGAGAGAAGTAAGAAGCTTACAGTACAGCAGGCCTAAAGATATAAACAAGGGATATCAGAACAAGCAGAGGCGGGGCAGAATGCACACAGGAAAATATATCACAAAAAACTGTAAACCTCAAACCTTACAACCTGCTCAAGCATTGGTATTCAAACTAAGACTTAATTCAAAAAACTTGTTAAAAACAAACAGCCTGGATACAAAACAAAGGGATCGAGTTCACATAAAAAAGATATAAACTACTGCCTTCCAATTGACAACAACACAAGCCTAAGCAAGCAAAACTGCATTGAAACATTCAAGTCAAAACTATCTCAAACCTGTTTCAAACACAGAACATAAGCCTAAACCTTAAGCCTTTCCAACATCCTGCCTGTTCCAAAACATTCCACCACCAAACTGTAATAGCCTAACCTGCATCAACACAAGCCATACAAGCCTGGAAAAAAAACCCCCCTGCCTTTCAACACAAGCCAACTAGCCTGTAGTTTCAAGCCAGCAACCTACCTCAAAGCCAGTCAAAAACCAAGCAAACTCTCAAGCCTGTTCAAGCTTTTCAAACCAGAAGCAAACAACAAAAACATGCCTTAAACTTATTCAAACACGAGGCCTAAACCCCACAAATCAAAACCAAAATAGCCAAACAACATACTCAGATTCAAACATCATCATCATATACAGAAGCTCACTCGAAGCCAAGAGAGGAAAAGAAGCAACAGAAGCAAATCATACAAGCATCTCAGAAACTCAGATATCATAATCAAAGGCAACTGAAGCAAGCTAGGGTTTTCAGAAGGTAATCATCATAAAACCGTAAAAAAAGCAAAATACGAGTACCAGGAAGGCTAGCCAGTCAGCATCACATATCCCCTCGCCTCCGGCCACCTAAGACGCCACCGTCCTCCTCTGTCTCCTCTCCAAAGGTAGTATTTTTTTCCCTTCCTTTATTGCAGCTTCACACCTCACATAAACATGATAATCAAAGATCAGAACACAAAACAACAATAACATGCATGAACTGAAAACCTAAAAGCGTGTTAAGACATAAAACAGAATCATTACCTTGTATAACCACCGCCTGCGTGACCATGGAGAGGAGGAAGTAGAGGCGGCGCCTGGTAGCCTAAGGTTGGAGGAGCGTCAATAGGCCATGCTTTGAGAGAGTAAAGAGACGAAGAAGACGATGCTAGAAACGGCACCGCTTATCAAAGCTTGTAAACCTAATCTGAGGCAAATGAAACAAACCCTTACAAAATATTATGAAATGCCATTGGGCCGGTTCGCCCCATCAACATGCCTAAGCCCAACTAAATCTAGCGCCCGACCCCTCCTTTCAGCGTGCATACCCCCCCTGTTTCTCTTCTCATCTTTTGTTTTTATTTTGTTTTGTTTGGGCCATAAATCCCCTAAGCCCATTTAACTCTTTCTTTTTATTTTCTATTTATTAATACTAAATACTTTTATTTATTTTCTTTTTATATAACACTACTTATTTTGTAGATAAAACAATACATTAACTCTTTTATATAAAATGTTCTTAATTACCTTTTTATTTTATTTTTTAGCTAGTATAATTAAAATATATAAGAATAGAACTTTGAGTTAAATAATTTTCTTAAACTCAAAACATTTTTCTTTTCTTTAATTAAAACTCTTGTACATAAAAATACTAACTAAAATACATAAAAACATTAATACAAAAAAAATAGAATTTCTTAAGTATTTTCTTTTCTTTTATTAAATCTTTTGTTTATGCATAATTAACAAAAACACAAAAAAATAATAATACTTAATAAATACTTACTTAATTTTGCATTAAGTTAAACATCTTAGCCATTTGTAAATAATCACATACACTTACACAAATACTTTTGATACATTGCTTTTATTCTTATACATTGCTACATTGACATTGAGAATGCGTCTCGATTTGGTTGTAAATATATTTGGACACTACTCTCCTAATAAGTCTCATCCCCATTTGTAAATATTTGTACCCCAATCCCGGATACTTATTTGTAATAGCTTAGGACTTTAAATTCCCGCAATTTATCGCTTTCTATATACTGTATAGTAATTAGGATTTGTATGCGAAGATTCAAAATCAACCGCTAGATAACCTAATACAAGACAAATGCATGACAATCAATACACAATTCACACTTGCACCCCTAGGGTAATCCCGCTTGTTGCCTTTAAAAAATGGGCCATGCTTGCACGTTGAGTTTCTTTGGTAAAACAAAACAAATCAAAATGATCATAGTCCCTCGATGACGCTTTCGAAGTTGCCTAAACAAAATGATCATAGTCCCTTCAAGCAAAATTGCCAAAGACACTTGGCACCATTGCATTCATGGTCTAACCGATGACCCGAGCCTGTCCCGTTAACATCCTAACACAAGATTGTCCACCAAATACAATGGTGGAACAATACTGTTAAAAGGGTTAAAACATAGGAAAAATCTTTGAGTACAATAGGGTAGACAACTCTTAGTTACTTGATCAACTTGCAAAACACACTTGCCTACTTTTCAAAACACACTCCACAACACAACTTTCAAAACAAATTTCAAAAAATTTGAAACATCTTTTCGAAAAGACAAACACCTTTGTAAAACATTCGAGTAAAGAATTGTTACAACGGTTGCCTAGACAAGGCATCTTTTTCAAAACATTTTCAAATACACACACACACACCACCATTTCAAGAAATTGAAAATCAAAGGCAAGTGATCTAAAACAAGTAACTAAGAGCCCATGGATAACCATGGATAGAAAGGGTGCTAATACCTTCCCTTTCTATAATCTACCCCCCGAACCCACGAAACATCTCAAAAGGTTTTTCCTGTGCTTTTTTAACCTTTCCTTTAGGATAAAATAAAAAGTTGGTGGCGACTCTTGCTAAACCGAACAAGTGCGAATACAAACGCAAAACCTCAAGTCAGTTCTCCCACCGTATCACAGAACTGGCGACTCTGCTGGGGACTAATTTAAAAGTGGGGTTACCTTAGGGTTTTAAATCACCTTTACATACTTGCTTTGATTGCCTTGATTGCTTTACTTTTTGGGTCCTTGTTTGGGTTTGTTGTAAATCCTACACCCGGATTTGGGGGCACCTTTTTAGGTAAATAGCAATAAAACTGTAAGGGAACTGTGCGGGGTATACCGACATGGTTGAAGCAGTAAGCTATGTTAGTGCGACATATTTGTGAGTAACGGTAACCCTTGAGTTCAATCAAGGAGAGTACGGGGCCGCTGAGTGATGTCGTGAAGCACTAACGAACTCTTAGAACCTTAATTGACCATCTTAGCCTTTTTAGGGGTAGTGAGATGATCGACTTTGGTGCAGTCCGAAGTTGGTAGATACTCGATGCTACACTCATTGAGGGTTGTTTTCTTGGAATATTTTGGTCGCCAGTTAAGTGGCTAAACCAAAACAATGAACACAGAAAACAATCCAATGATATTGAGCTCCTTAGAATTCGGTTTCTATTTTAGGACAGGATGAGCCAACTAACTTCAAGAGGGTACTTACCTACAAACCCCATGCAAGCCTAAACCTAAGGACTTGTTTACTTTGTGTGAATATGATTACCTGTATATACACTTACTTTCTTGTTTTTGCATACATGTACATAACATCATAACATCACACCATATCATTTTCAATAACCAGTTCAAGGATCTCGAGGGTCTTTTGACGCAGGGTCATGTTGAACCAGACGTCTACCAAAGGGCAAGAGATTTCTCCTCTAAACAAATGCCATCAAAGATCAAGTGCAACAACTTGAATCAGGAGCTATGACCCACTTGACATGGTGAGCTTGATTCTCGTGGAAAGACATCCACAGGTGTAAAGTTCTCCAATCAAAGATCGAAGTGCAACCTCTAACATTTTCTTGTGTTTACCCCAAGAGATCCTTGAAAACATGCATCTACATATCATGCATTGCATCATAACAGTTTTTCCTTTTCAGGTTTCCTTACTCTCCTACTGTTTATTTCAGTAAGAGATGGCTCTAGAGAGGACTGTCAAGGATATCCAGGATCAAAATGCTCAGCTTCAAGAGATGTTCTTGAACCTGTCCTTGGGGCAAGAAGAAGTGAAAGCTCTCCTCACAAGGGGCATGGTCCAGGGGAATTCAAGCAATGCCAGGAGTGATCAGTTGGAAGAGCTTCAGTCTGAGCTGACAACAATGAGGATCCAAATGATGGGGCAGCTGGTGGGCCAGATGGCTCTCATCCAGGACTTGGCTCAAAGACAAGAGGAACTCAGAGTTCTCGTCAACCAACTGCTTCGAGACAACTGAGTGGGACAAACATCTGAGGTTGAAGAGCAAGCCATCATTCAACCCCCTTCCAGACAAGAAGACAAGGGGAAGGCTCCCCTACTTGCTTCAGGGTCACAAGCCCATCAACATCCTCGTCAGCGTCAACGGGGTAATCAGCGTAAGCAAACTACGTCGGGAAGACAGTTCACTGAGACTGACATACCGTCATCTCTAATACTGGAGCACTTGTTGGAGGTCAATCTGACTGCTTTGAGGGATCCTATTCGGAAGCCCAATACCTCTGCTCCTAACTATCATCCCGACGCATTTTATGTATACCACTCCTATAGCCCGGGACATGACACCGACGACTGTTGGGCCTTGAAGAAGAAGATTCAAGATCTGATCGACATTGGGGTGCTGAGATTCATGCCAGATGGCGAGATGAAAATCTTTCGTTAAGGGTTTCTCCACCTGAAATGACAAAGCTCAAACTGAGAGACTTTTGTTCCATTCGAATTTTCAAGTTGTAATTTCTTTGTTATTCAAACAATTATCTATTAATGTCAAACTTTGTTTCATTAATGCATTGCATATGTTTGTCTTGAATTCATCCATTCGTTTTCACTACTCTTATGCTTTCTTTATGATATTTAACTCTTGTTAAAAAGCTACAAGCCTTTAGAGGGAGGATGACGAAACAATACCATAATCTCATACAGTATGCTTTTGAACAGACCTTGCTGATGATGTACAGGCATTTCTTTCAATTCCCAAACACTGGAGTTACAAGGAAGATAATCCCTAGTCAACCCCTTCGAGCCAAATAAGTAGGAGTTTTCTGTTCTAAACAAATTGAAACCTTTGATTTAAGCCTGGGGCAGGGTAGTCTCTCAGTTAATTCAAAAAAAAGAGATGCGCATTGAAGTCGCAAAACTCTCAGTTCATAATACAACGAACGACATCAAAAAGAGAAAAAGCATTCCTCTGAAATCAAAAGGCAGTGATGGTTCCTTATCTCGTATGCAGTCATTACCTCTCAAAAGAGAAAAGCCCACTGAGCCAAAACTTATAAAGGAGGCTTAAGAAAGCTGGGGCATCCCGCTGACTGTAATCTCGAAAGCAGGAACAGTCAGGCAAAAGTTAGGGGTAACAAATCAAAAGAAAGAGGTCATTACAAATCCTCAACAACATGAAAAGTGTTGCAAAAGAAAAAGGAGATGATGACTGTCTTCCAAAATCCAACTTGTGTGAACCATCACAAAAAAGGTCGTTCCAAATTCGAATGGAGTTCGACGCACAAATTAACTGAGTTAGGAACTGAAGGACATCACGAAGAGCGGGTGGGTACAAATATACTTTGAGCCTTTATCCTTTGTTTCTTAAACTGTGAACCAGGCCACGTTACAACCCTTCAAAAGTCCTAATTAAAGCATGGGTTAGTTCGAAAGCATACTGTTACAAAAGGTATCCTGACTCCTGTAAGGCTTTGCCCTAAATCTTGTGTTGAATTTGTCTTATAAAAAGTTTTCTGCTAAAAAACGCATTTTTCAAAAAAACTTTGAGACAAGCATAAACTTTGCATTATTTTAATATCGTTGTTTGCACATGGTTATTTGTTTGACAGCGAAGAAATTCCTACAGCGAATGTTCGGAGGAACGAAAACTCTCTCAGTGAACAAAATCACTTCAAGAAAGATGACGCTTCCATTGACAAATCTCCTATCGATAAGGGGGCATGACATGTCACCGTTCAGTTAACCTGGGGAAGTCCAGTCAAGGTTTCAACAGATCTTTCAAAGTTCAGTTAACCTGGGGCAGTCCAGTCAAGGTTTCAACAGATCTTTAAAAGTTCAGTTAACCTGGGGCAGTCCAGTCAAGATTTCAACAAATCTTTCAAAGTTCAATTAACCTGGGGCAGTCCAGTCAAGATTTCAACAAATCTCTCAAAAGTTCAGTGAACTTGGGGAAAGTCTCCTTCATCATCACTTGGGGCATTCGAATGTCAAACTCAAGGTTGTTCAAAATTTCCTTCATCACCTGCTGGAAGTTACGATCAACATCAAAGATTCCTTCATCACCTGTCGGAAGTTACGGTCGTCAAAGATCAAATTCTCACAAAATTCAAGTTATGAAGCCCGAAATTTGACCGGATAGTATCTTGATCTCTACAGCACATTGTGAAGACCGGACTACGACCGGATAACAGTGTCAGACTACCGAAAAGCCTGGATTACGACCAGATAGTGGGATCTCCTAAATTTAAGTTATGAAGCCTGGATTTGACCGGATAGTATCTTGATCTCTACAGCACATTATGAAGACCGGACTACAACCGGATAACAGTGTCAGACTACCACAAAGCCTGGATTGCGACCAGATAGTGGTATCCCCTCAGAGCAAGCTATGAAACCCGGATTCGACCGGATAATAGTTTAATCCCCAATTAGTTATTGTGAAGCCTGGATTACGACCATATGACAATACAAGTTTCTATGAAGCCTGGATTACGACCAGATAGCAGCCAAGAATACTACGAAGCCTGGAGTCGACCAAATAGTGGTATATCTTTAGCCCAAGCCGTGAAGCCCAGATTTGACCGGATAATAGCTTAGCAAGCTATTGTGAAGCCTAGACTACGACCAGATAGCAATACAAGTTTCTATGAAGCCGGGATTACGACCAGATAGCAGTCAAGAATACTAAGAAGCCTGGAGTCGACCAGATAGTGGTATATCTTTAGCCCAAGCCGTGAAGCCCGGATTTGACCGGATAACAGCTTAGCAAGCTATTGTGAATCCTGGACTACGACCAGATAGCAATACAAGTTTCTATGAAGCCTGGATTACGACCAGATAGCAGTCAAGAATACTACGAAGCCTGGAGTCGACCAGATAGTGGTATATCTTTATCCCAAGCCGTGAAGCCCGGATTTGACCGGATAACAGCTTAGCAAGCTATTGTGAAGCCTGGACTATGACCAGATAGCAATACAAGTTTCTGTGAAGCCTGGATTACGACCAGATAGCAGTCAAGAATACTACGAAGCCTGGAGTCGACGAGATAGTGGTATATCTTTAGCCCAAGCCGTGAAGCCCGGATTTGACCGGATAACAGCTTAGCAGGCTATTGTGAAGCCTGGACTACGACCAGATAGAAATACAAATTTCTGTGAAGCCTGGATTATGACCAGACAGCAATCAAGAATACTACAAAGCCTGGAGTCGACCAGATAGTGGTATATCTTTAGCCCAAGCCGTGAAGCCCGGATTTGACCGGATAACAGCTTAGCAAGCTATTGTGAAGCCTGGACTACGACCAGATAGCAATACAAGTTTCTATGAAGCCTGGATTACGACCAGATAGCAGTCAAGAATACTACGAAGCCTGAAGTCGATCAGATAGTGCTATATCTTTAGCCCAATCCGTGAAGCCCTGATTTGACCGGATAACAGCTTCGCAAGCTATTGTGAAGCCTGGACTACGACCAGATAGCAATACAAGTATCTGTGAAGCCTGGATTACGACCAGATAGCAGTCAAGAATACTACGAAGCCTGGAGTCGACCAGATAGTGGTATATCTTTAGCCCAAGCCGTGAAGCCCGAATTTAACCGGATAACAGCTTAGCAAGCTATTGTGAAGCCTGGACTACGACCAGATAACAATACAAGTTTCTATCAAGCCTGGATTACGACCAGATAGCAGTCAAGAAAACTACGAAGCCTGGAGTCGACCAGATAGTGGTATATATTTAGCCCAAGCCGTGAAGCCCGGATTTGACCGGATAACAGCTTAGCAGGCTATTGTGAAGCCTGGACTACGACCAAATAGCAATACAAATTTCTGCGAAGCCTGGATTACGACCAGACAGTAGTCAAGAATACTACAAAGCCTGGAGTCGACCAGATAGTGGTATATCTTTAGCCCAAGCCGTGAAGCCCGGATTTGACCGGATAACAGCTTAGCAAGCTGTTGTGAAGCCTGGACTATGACCAGATAGCAATACAAGTTTCTGTGAAGCCTGGATTACGACCAGATAGCAGTCAAGAATACTACGAAGCCTGGAGTCGACCAGATAGTGGTATATCTTTAGCCCAAGCCGTGAAGCCCGGATTTGACCGGATAACAGCTTAGCAAGCTATTGTGAAGCCTGGACTACGACCAGATAGCAATACAAGTTTTTGTGAAGCTTGGACTACGACCAGATAGTAATACAAATTTTTGTGAAGTCTGGATTACGACCAGATAACAGTTAACCCTCAAGAGTGAAGACTCTCATCCTTAAAACCTCAGAAGATTGGTATACTCCCAGTTTCTGACCGTTAACAGCATGAAGATTCTCATCATCTCCGAAGATTGGTATACTCCCAATTTCTGACACTCAAGAGTGAAGACTCTCATCCTTAAAACCTCAGAAGATTGGTATACTCCCAGTTTCTGACCGTTAACAGAATGAAGATTCTCATCACCCCAGAAGATTGGTATACTCCCAATTTCTGACCCCCAACGGAATGAAGATTCTCATTCTCAAAGTGGCGTATAACCCAAGTTCCAGATTAATAGCTGTAGCAAGCCAGGAAAAAATCTGTGGACGACTGATTATGGATTAACACCTGAAACCAGCCAGGAAAACTATCTACATGAAGAGATTGAAGACTAATACCTGTAACAAGCCAGGAAATCCATCTTTCTTTCTCAGGTCCGAGATCAATACCTGAAACCAGCCAAGACAAATATCTCGTCGACCAACCTTTTCAAGATCCCAGATTAATACCTGCAGTAATCAAAAAATTCTTGCAATCCCCAGCGGAGCTAAAACTTCCAACTATCAATCCCCAAGCAGAATGAAGACTCTCATTCTCAGTTCCTCATAGGATATTCAGATATTCCCCAGTGAAGATCTCCTCAAGACAGGAATCCCCAGTAGATTGGCATACAACCCAAGCTCCTGATTCCCCAACAGTGGTTACAGGACTTCTCATTTCCAACCATCCCCTGCAGCAGTCAAGGATTCACTTTCCCCGGCAGCAGTCAAGACTCTTTTATCTCCAGCCATCCAGGATTCATCTATCCTCAGCAAGACAGCTCATCAGCTTACATGCGCATTCATCACATTCATATCATAAACATTGATATAACATACATTGCATCATGCATCATGACATTGCATACAACTAACTCTTTACCTTTTCAGGAAAGATCAATCAACAGACAAAGATCATCATCTTCCGAGATTCCATCCAGAGATAGTTCAGATGTGACCCAGACATGGCGACATTCTGATACTTACTCCGGATTCATCCAGATGCAGTTTTACACGGACTCATCATCAGGAAACCCTACACCGGTTCCTTCTCAAATTTAGATGCAGTTTTACACGGACTCATCATCAGGAAACCCTACACCAGTTCCTTCTCCACTTCAGGACTTCTGAAAATAGTTTACGGGTTCTCCAGACACGGATGTTAACCTATCGCTTATTCAGATTCTTCAACCTCTGAAAACAGTTTACGGGTTCTCCAGACACGGATGTTAACCTATCGCTTGTTCAGATTCTTCAACCTCTGAAAACAGTTTACGGATTCTCCAAACACGGATGTTAATCTATCCCTTGTTTAGACTTAACTTTTGAAAACAGTTTACGGACGCTTCCCAACAACGGATGTTGCTCTATTGCTTATTCAATTTCAAGACCTCTGAAAACAGTTTACGGATTCTCCAAACACGGATATTAATCTATCGCTTGTTCAGACAAGACTTTTGAAAACAGTTTACAGATGCTTCCAGATACGGATGTCAATCTATTGCTTATTCAGACCCTCAGTTCAGAGATTTTCCAAAACATGGATACCATTCTGATACTCATCCACTCACCAATGACATACAGTTAAACAAACATTTCTAGATGGCATCTCTAAGCCCATCCCCCTGTCACATTTCCAGATGGCATCCTAAAGCACATCCTCCTACCAGCAACTTCCAGATGGCATCTCTAAACCCATCCCCCGACAAGATTTTGTCACATCCCTAGATGGCATCTCTAAGCCCATCACCAAATGGCATCTTTAAGCCCATTCCCTCTACCATCACATCACCGAGTGCACATTTTTTGGGCACTCTAGTGTCCAATCTGCTTTTACCTTCGAGTCGCGAATGGCAAACTTGCCAATCTAACTCTTCAGGTTCAAGAAGATTGAACAGGGGTAACTGTTGTACCCCAAAATTTGCCCTCCTATTTTTCCACAAGAAATCACAGCTTAGGGTTTTCCCTGACTTTTCAGATTGGCGTAAGAATCAGTCAAATTGACTTTTTCTTATCGGTATATCCAAATTAGGGTTTTCATGGACTCTGGAACAGTTCAAGCAAATTATTAGGGTTTGGTTGAGTTTGGCTCAGGGTTTGATCAGGCAGGCGCTTCTTTGACAATAAATCAAGAATTAGGGTTTGCGCGCGCAGTTTCAGAAGAGTTTGAATCCATAGTGTTTTTGAATGCACAGTGTTTTAATTGATTGTTACACTGTTTTGACGTTTGTTCAAGATTTCTGTCTAAACATCTGAGATAAAAGCTGAGGAATTTGAATTGAGATGGGATAAAAGCTGAGGCATTTGAATTGAGAATTTGCAGTGTTTGATTTAATCAGTAAAGAGATAAGCATATGGGCGTTGGTTTGATTAACTGTGCAATGCTCATGGCTAATTAGAACGTCAGGTTTATTATTGATTGATGCTAAGTGGAAAGACCACAGTGTCTATTAATTATTTATTTATTCTAAGTTAGAATAGTTGGGATTTACTTCCAGTTATTTTAATTTAAGAAACTTAAATAATTAAATGGACAGTGAATTGAAAAAAAGAATTAACTGACAAAGAAGGATTTTTATTCATCTTTAATTGTTTGTTACAAATTATTATTGGAACACTGTAAATTTATTTACATTTTATTTACAATAATAATATTACAAATAATTAAAATGAAATAAAACTGTATCCTAATTATCCTAAGTCTTCATCTTCTACTGATGCTCCCCTGTGCTCAACTGATTTTTACCTGCAAAAAGAAAAGAAAGAAGTCAAATGCAGATGAAATAAAAAAAGGCAGACAGTTAATCATAAAAAAAGCTCATCATTAAAAGTGATTGGCCGGAATCAGTTGTTCGCCCTCTCTGCAAATCACAAGAAAATTCTTGGTTCACAAAGAGGGGTAGAAAATGTTTGCAAGCAATAAAAAATGTACAAGGCAACATATTAAACAAAATGCATAGTTTCCAACCAAATTGCATTGTCAAAAAAGCCAAGCAAGCTGCATAGTTCAAGATGCCAAACAAACAGCATGTACAAACTACAAAGTTCAAACCAAACTAAGTCAAAATGGCCAACCAAGTGCAGAACCGTCAAAGCTGCCTACAAGCTAGCAAAAGCAAGACAGAAAAAACAGGAAGTATGCAGAAGAAACGTACAATGCAAGCAAACATATTCAAAAATCATCATCTACCAGCCAATCACTTTTTCAGAAAGTACAGTTTAAAGCAATAAACAAAGCTTTTTTCTGTGGAGAGAGAAAGAGAGAGAAGTAAGAAGCTTACAGTACAGCAGGCCTAAAGATATAAACAAGGGATATCAGAACAAGCAGAGGCGGAGCAGAATGCACACAGGAAAAGATATCACAAAAAACTGTAAACCTCAAACCTTACAACTTGCTCAAGCATTGGTATTCAAACCAAGACTTAATTCAAAAAACTTGTTAAAAACAAAGAGCCTGGCTACAAAACAAAGGGAACGAGTTCACATAAAAAAGATATAAACTCATGCCTTCCAATTGACAGCAACACAAGCCTAAGCAAGCAAAACTGCATTGAAACATTCAAGTCAAAACTATCTCAAACCTGTTTCAAACACAGAACATAAGCCTAAACCTTAAGCCTTTCCAACATCCTGCCTGTTCCAAAACATTCCACCACCAAACTGTAACAGCCTAACCTGCATCAACACAAGCCATACAAGCCTGGAAAAAAAACCCCCTGCCTTTCAACACAAGCCAACTAGCCTGTAGTTTCAAGCCAGCAACCTACCTCAAAGCCAGTCAAAAACCAAGCAAACTCTCAAGCCTGTTCAAGCTTTTCAAACCAGAAGCAAACAGCAAAAACATGCCTTAAACTTATTCAAACACGAGGCCTAAACCCCACAAATCAAAACCAAAATAGCCAAACAACATACTCAGATTCAAACATCATCATCATATACAGAAGCTCACTCGAAGCCAAGAGAGGAAAAGAAGCAACAGAAGCAAATCATACAAGCATCTCAGAAACTCAGATATCATAATCAAAGGCAACTGAAGCAAGCTAGGGTTTTCAGAAGGTAATCATCATAAAACCGTAAAAAAAAAGCAAAATACGAGTACCAGGAAGGCTAGCCAGCCAGCATCACATATCCCCTCGCCTCCGGCCGCCTAAGACGCCACTGTCCTCCTCTGTCTCCTCTCCAAAGGTAGTATTTTTCCCCTTCCTTTATTGCAGCTTCACACCTCACATAAACATGATAATCAAAGATCAGAACACAAAACAACAATAACATGCATGAACTGAAAACCTAAAAGTGTGTTAAGACATAAAACAGAATCATTACCTTGTATAACCACCGCCTGCGTGACCATGGAGAGGAGGAAGTAGAGGCGGCGCCTGGTAGCCTAAGGTTGGAGGAGCGTCAATAGGCCATGCTTTGAGAGAGTAAAGAGACAAAGAAGACGATGCTAGAAATGGCGCCGCTTATCAAAGCTTGTAAACCTAATCTGAGGCAAATGAAACAAACCCTTACAAAATATTGTGAAATGCCATTGGGCCGGTTCGCCCCATCAACATGCCTAAGCCCAACTAAATCTAGCGCCCGACCCCTCCTTTCAGCGTGCATACCCCCCCTGTTTCTCTTCTCATCTTTTGTTTTTATTTTGTTTTGTTTGGGCCATAAATCCCCTAAGCCCATTTAACTCTTTCTTTTTATTTTCTATTTATTAATACTAAATACTTTTATTTATTTTCTTTTTATATAACACTACTTATTTTGTAGATAAAACAATACATTAACTCTTTTATATAAAATGTTCTTAATTACCTTTTTATTTATTTATTTATCTAGTATAATTAAAATATATAAGAATAGAACTTTGAGTTAAATAATTTTCTTATACTCAAAACATTTTTCTTTTGTTTAATTAAAACTCTTGTACATAAAAATACTAACTAAAATACATAAAAACATTAATACATAAAAAATAGAATTTCTTAAGCATTTTCTTTTCTTTTATTAAATCTTTTGTTTATGCATAATTAACAAAAACACAAAAAAATAATAATACTTAATAAATACTTACTTAATTTTGCATTAAGTTAAACATCTTAGCCATTTGTAAATAATCACATACACTTACACAAATACTTTTGATACATTGCTTTTATTCTTATACATTGCTACATTGACATTGAGAATGCGATTCGATTTGGTTGTAAATATATTTGGACACTACTCTCCTAATAAGTCTCATCCCCATTTGTAAATATTTGTACCCCCATCCCGGATACTTATTTGTAATAGCTTAGGACTTTAAATTCCCGCAATTTATCGCTTTCTATATACTGTATAGTAATTAGGGTTTGTATGCGAAGATTCAAAATCAACCGCTAGATAACCTAATACAAGACAAATGCATGACAATCAATACACAATTCACACTTGCACCCCTAGGGTAATCCCGCTTGTTGCCTTCAAAAAATGGGCCATGCTTGCACGTTGAGTTTCTTTGCTAAAACAAAACAAATCAAAATGATCATAGTCCCTTGATGTCGCTTTCGAAGTTGCCTAAACAAAATGATCATAGTCCCTTCAAGCAAAATTGCCAAAGACACTTGGCACCATTGCATTCATGGTCTAAACAATGACCCGAGCCTGTCCCGTTAACATCCTAACACAAGATTGTCCACCAAATACAATGGTGGAACAATACTGTTAAAAGGGTTAAAACATAGGAAAAATCTTTGAGTACAATAGGGTAGACAACTCTTAGTTACTTGATCAACTTGCAAAACACACTTGCCTACTTTTCAAAACACACTCCACAACACAACTTTCAAAACAACTTTCAAAAACTTTGAAACATCTTTTCGAAAAGACAAACACCTTTGTAAAACATTCGATTAAAGAATTGTTACAACGGTTGCCTATACAAGGCATATTTTTCAAAACATTTTCAAATACACACACACACACACCACCATTTCAAGAAATTGAAAATCAAAGGAAAGTGATCTAAAACAAGTAACTAAGAGCCCATGGATAACCATGGATAGAAAGGGTGCTAATACCTTACCTTTCTATAATCTACCCTCCGAACCCACGAAACATCTCAAAAGGTTTTTCCTGTGCTTTTTTAACCTTTCCTTTAGGATAAAATAAAAAGTCGGTGGCGACTCTTGCTAAACCGAACAAGTGCGAATACAAACGCAAAACCTCAAGTCAGTTCTCCCACCGTATCATAGACTCCATGCAAGCCTAAACCTAAGGACTTGTTTTCTTTGTTTGTATATACATACTTGTACATAACATCATGAAAATCATAACATCATACACATTCACTAAACATTTCAAGGGTTTTTTGATTCATCTTTGTTCTTGTTTTGTAGGATATGGATTCTCTTCGCAGGAAAACCATTCAAGTCAATTTTGTAAAGATCCCTCCACAACTTAAAGAGCTAGCTTCAAGGATTCCAGAAAACTCTCCATTCATCGAGAGACATGGTCGCCTACTCAACTTGGTCACCTCCAACACAGATGAGGACATGATGAAGGTGCTCTTTCAGTTCTTTGATCCTTTACACCATTGTTTCACATTTCCCGACTATCAACTTGTGCCTACTTTGGAAGAATTCTCCCGACTCTTGAAAATTCCCATTCTCAATCAACTACCTTTCAACGGTACGGAAAGAGACCCAAGGCCAGAAGACATTGCTCAAGATCTACACTTGCACTCATCTGATGTCACAGCTCATTGGGAAAAAAGGAGTGGTGTCAAAGGTTTCCTAGAAAAGTTCTTGTTTGAGAAAGCCTAAAACTGTTGGAATTCTTTGGACCTGCAAACCTTTGAGGAAATTGTGGTTCTCCTCATCTATGGGATGGTTTTTTTCCAAATCCTAACCAACTCATAGATGTGAACGCAGTCAAAATCTTCATATCCCACAACCCGGTACCTACATTTCTAAGGGATATCCTACACTCTTTTCACACTCGCACAATGAGGAAAAGAGGTGTCCTCATGTGTTGCACTCCTCTCTTGGCAAGATGGTTTATTTCGCATCTTCCCCAATATGTATTAAATAACGAGCAAGGTTCAAGGTGGTCACAAAGGTTGATGACACTCAAACATTCAAACATTCATTGGTGCTCCCGATCCATAGAGAATGTTACTAGTGTCGACCGTTGTGGAGAATTCCCTAATGTCCATTTACTTGGCATTAGGGGAGGTATCACCTACAACCCTTGCTTAGCCTTAAGACAGTTTGGTTACGCCCGAAGGGATGGCCCGCACGAGATGCTGATTCAAGGTTTGGTATTTGACTACAACAACGACGATCAAGGTCTTCGCCAAAGATTTATCCGAGCTTGGAGGATGTTAAAAAAGGTAGATAGCAAGACATTGGGGCACAAGAATTCCATCCCTCTTGATCCTTACCTCAAATGGGTACGAACTCGTGCTCAGAGCCTTATGATGCCTTACCCCTCCATTCTCCCCGTAATCATTGAGCCTGTCATGGAAGCAGATGTTCCATACACTATCCTACATCTTGACATGCCCACCTCTCTTGAACACCTACAAAGAGATTGGATACAACTCAAGGGGGAGCGAGATACTTTTGAAGCCCAATTCTACGCAAGCGAGAAGAAGGTTTTGGAACTCACTAGGCTACTTCATGAGGAGAAGACTCTGAATGACTACATTGCACCAAAGAGGATGCGTACTACGTTTCTATCTTAGAGTTTCTTGTATTTGTTTTTCCCAAGAAGGTATTGATGTACTCAAAGCTTTAATTTATTAATATAACGTGTGTTTCCTTTTTGTCTAAGACAAAGTTGAATTTTAAAATCCTTGAAATCATTGCATATGCATTTATCATTCATCATAACATAAATAGGTTTCTTACAACAAGTCTCCTCATCTCTCTACTGTTTATTTCAGTAAGATGGATCTCGAACAAACAGTGAAGGACCTCCAAGATCAGAATGCATAGTTCCAACAGTTGTTCTTAACTCTGGCCAAATGACAAGAAGAGTTGAAGACCTTGCTGGTTGAGGAAAAGAAAAAGAAGACAAAGAAGATAACCAAAATTTTGAACATGGGAAGAAGATTCCAAGGGCAGACAAGAAGGGCGTTAGACTTCGCAACGACATCTGGCTAGAAAGGCAATCAAGATGGGAAGGGCAAGGAAACGGTTGTTCCGTCTGATTCAGAAGAGGAAGAGGAAGAAGAAGACTATTCTGAAGAATAATATCCACCATCCGATGACAAGTATAAGCATCTAGAAGAGCGGTTGAGCGCAATGGAAATCCAAAAAGTGCCTGGCTTGGACTTTGAGGAATTGGGTTTAGTGTCGGGGATTGTCATTCCTCCAAAATTCAAAGCACCTGCGTTCTCCAAATACGACGAAGTCTCATGCCCTAAAATGCATCACCGGTCTTATGTGAGGAAATTCCAGCCCCATGCCGCTGACAAAGATTTATGGGTACACTTCTTCCAAGACAGTCTGTCTGGAACTCAACTTGATTGGTTTTATCAGTTAGAAAGAGCCAATGTTCATAAATGGGAAGATCTTGTTGCAGCCTTTTACAAACAATACCAATACAACGCTGATCTTGCACCTACCCGTACTCAACTCTAGAGTATGGCCATGGTTTTAAGTGAAGGCTTCAAGGACTATGCGCAAAAATGGAGAGACTTGGATGGAAGAGTTCAACCTCCCCTATCTGAAAGAGAATTAGTAGACATGTTTTTGGGCACCTTGTCTGGTCCCTTCTTCAATCACCTAATTGGGAGTTCATCGGCAGGTTTTACTGAACTAATATTGACCGGAGAAAGGGTAGAAGTCGGGATAAAAAGTGGAAAGATTCAAAAATATGCATCCTCTTCTGTTGTAAGGAAGCCATTTATCGGAAAGAAAGAAGTGGTTACTGTTTATCCTTAGAGAAATCAAGATAGGGCCAAACGCCGTCCAATGGTGGGGGTTGTTATGATTCCTAAACCCGCGCCTGATCAGCAAAGAAACAACCAACCAAGAATGGAAAGACCAGTCAGACAATTCACTAGAATTAACATGACCCTATCTCAAGTATTACCACATCTGTTAAGATCCAACCTAGTGACTTTAAAAGAAGCTCCAAAGAACCCTAACACAACCTCTCCTCACTATCATCCTAATGCCTGTTGTGAATACCACTATGAGAGTCCTGGCCATGACACTAACAACTGTTGGGCTTTAAAGAACAAAGTACAAGACCTCCTTGAAGCCAAAGAGATTGAATTCGATGCGCCAGAAAAGCCTAATGTCATTTCTTCCCCTATGCCCAAACATGGCCATAATGCCCATGCTATTGAGTAAGATATGTTTGTTACTTCAATTGATGAACTTATGACCTCACTCCTGCCTATCAAAAAGAACTTATTGAATGCTAGTGTTTTCCCGGGCTGTGATGAGAGCGATCATTTCTGTTTGTCCTCACCAACCAGCTGTCCTTTGTTGAAAGCAGGCATTCAGTGCCTAATAGATAACAAGGAAATTTTGTTCGAAAAGACTTTTGTTCCACTTGTTTCTTATAATGATGTTTCCATTGTAACCATTTCCGACAATTCTTCTAGGGTCTCCACCAAAAGACCCATTAGAATTACATCAGTTCCAAAAGTAGCTCCTTTGATAATTACAATGCCTGGACCAGTCCCGTATTTGTCAGACAAAACCGTACCATGGAATTATGGAGGGGACGTCTACTACCATGTGTTGTACCCCAAAATTTTCCCTCTCTTTTCCACAAGAAATCACAGCTTCGGGCTTTCCTGATTTTTCAGATTGGCTCGAGAATCGGTCAAACAGACTTTTCTTATCAGTCAAACAAAATTAGGGTTTCCATTAACTTTTGAATCAGTTCAAGCAGATTGCTAGGGTTTGGTTGGGTTTGGCTCAGGGTTTGATCAGGCGGACGTTTCTTTGACAATAAATCAAGAATTAGGGTTTGCGCGCGCATTCTCAGAAGGAATTGATTCTGCAGTTCTTTTCAATTGACTCTGGGACATGGGTTGAGGCTTCTGATTGAAAGTTTGAAGTTTAAGTTTGATCAGTGAGATAAAGGACATGTGGACGTTTGGTTGTTTAACCGTGCAATGTTTTTGGTTATTCGGAACGCTGGACGTTTATTGATTATTTATAATTTCTAAGTTAAAATTATTGGATAATTTCCAATTATTATAATTCAAGAAATTTAAGTAATTAAATAAATAAATGCAGAAGAATTAAAGAATTAACTGACAAAGGATTTTTTATTCATTTTCAATTGATGTTACAAATGTTTATTTGATACAGTAAATTTATTTACAGTGTTACAATGACATTTATTACAATGATTAAAAATAAATTAAATCTATCCTAAGTCTTCATCTTCTACTGCTGCTCCCCATTTCTCAACTAATATTTATCTGCAAAGACAAAAAAAAAGGGAAAGAAGTCAGTACAGATGAATTTGGAAAAACATCCTCAGACAGTTAATCATAAAAACTCATCATTAAAAGTGTTGGCCGGAATCAATTTATTCGTCCTCTCTGCAAATCGCAAGAAGACTCTCTTCTTGGTTCACAAAGAGGGAAAGTAAAATGTTGCAAGCATACAAATCATTTTTGCAAAATGCACAAAGCTGCATAAATTCAAATTGCAAAGTGTCAACAAAAATGTCAACCAAGCTGCAAAAATCCAAACTGAATTACACTATCGAACTAGGCAAACCAAATCCAAAGAAAGGCAAACTAAGCTGTCAACCAAACTGTCCAAAAACTGTCAAAGCTGTCAACAAGTACACAAAAAGCAAAAGGCAGAAAATCTGGAAGATACGCAGAGGAAAGCCAAAGATGCAAGCAAGCTTGTGAAAAGTACATTTTTATTCATCATTTTCCAGGCCAAACACTTTTTCAGAAAATAAGTACAACTTAAAGCAATAAAAAATGCTTTTTTCTGTGGAGAGAGAAAGAGAGAGAGAGAGAAGTAGAGAGGCTTACAGTTTTGCAGGCTTAGGAAAAAGATATAACAATGAGTATCAGAACGGTTCAAAAGGGACAGAGAACACATAGAAAAATATTACACAGCTTGTAACCTCAAAACTGTTTTCAAGGAAGCAAACTGAGAAGCCTAACACATCCGGCATAAAAGCCTCTCAAGAAAACAAACAAGTTTAAAAAAATGGCCTCAAGCTTAGAAACCAATTTCAACATATAACCTGTCAAACTCAGTATCTAAACCTGCATAAGCTTCAATAAACTAGCCTAAAAACCAGTAAACCTTCAAGCCTATCAAAGCCTGCCTTAAACAAGCAAGCAAACTGATAAACCTCATGCCTGCCTGAACAACAAGTCTAAAAGCTTGTTCATTTTCAAAACCTGCATAATACCAGTTACAAGCATCCAAGCCTGCATAAACAAAACTCTAAACCCGTGATAAAAACAAAAGCAACAAGCTTTGAAACCCCCAGAAACCAGAAGCCTGCTTATATCAGTAGCAAACCTAAAACAAACCTTCAAGAAAACCTATCAAGTTGCCCAAGCCTGTCCAAACTAAAACTCATACAATATCGACACATCCAAATATCCAAACCATTTCAAAAATCAAAACACCAACAAAACTATCAGTTTCAATATCATCATCATTGAGAAAACAAAATATCCAAGCCACAAGAACAAAAGCCCTCAGAACCATGTTCATCATAGGGCCAAAATAGCCAAAAATTACCAACCAAGTTCAAGAGAGGAAGAAAGTCAGAAACATTCTCAGAACTGATTCATCAGTAAAAACGAAGCAAGCCCAAAGAGAGGAAGATTGTGAAGGCATCTCAGAAGCAACAAACAAATATCCAAACGTACTCTTAGAGCAAAAGCTCATCATCGAGAATCACAACAACAAAAGCAAGCAATAAGAAGCAAGTATTCAGAAGAAGAAAAGGAGAGACAGAAGCAAATAAGCTAGGGTTTTCAGATACTCATCACTAAACCTAACAAAAGCAAGATACAAAGTACCAGGAAGGCCAGCAAGTCATCAAGCTCCCACGCCTCGTCTACCTGAGACGCGCCCCCGTCCTCCTCCGTCTCCTCTCCAAAGGTAGTAACTCCTCCCTTTTCTTTAACACCTCACACAAACATCAAATAACATAAAGATCAGAACTTGTAAAAAAAATCAATAACATGCAAAACTTGAAACCCTAAAGCGCATGAAGGAGAAACAGAATCGTTACCTTTTCTTTATCATTGTCTGAACGACCATGGAGAGAGGGAGATGGACGGTGGCGCTCTGGCAGCTATGGAGAGGGGGTTCGTTCAGAAGCTTGGCTCAAGAAAGATGAAGAGGACAACGAAGAAGAAGATGGAAGCGGCGTTGTTCAACACAAACCCTTGTTCTGAAACAAAACAAAGCAAACCCTAACAAATTGTCACACGCATTTGGGCTTGCCACTTTGAACCAAAACTGTTAAGCCCATTTGACTATACCCCCCCCCCCCCCCCCTTTTTGTTTTAATCCATCTTTATTTTACACTTTGGGCCATAGATACCCCTAAGCCCATTAAATTTTCTTAACACTTTTTTTTTATATATAAATCAACACTTCTTTTTATTATTCTATTTTCACCTTAATTTTCATTTTTTTTATATCACCTAGTTCTTCTTTGTTGTTAAATAATATGTTAATTTTTCATGTAAAAATTTTATAAATGCTTTTTTTTATTTTTATTTTTATTTTTTAGAACAATTAAAAATACATAAATCTTAGGTTTATTAAGTTTAAACAATTTTTCTTTTATTAAAACCCTTCTTGTTTAAATTAAACCTTGTATATAAAGCATTAATAAAAATACATAAACAATAGATTTTCTTATTAAATTGAATAATTCTTTATTTATTTAAGATCTTTGTTTATATATCATTAACAAAAAACACAAAAATAAATAAGATAAATACTTAATAAACATATTAGGTTAATATTTGCATCATTTGTAAATAATCACATACATTTTACAATCCTTTTGATTCTCTTTTATTCTTATACATTGCTATATTTTACATTGAGAATGTGATTCGATTTGGTTGTAAATATTATTTGGACACTACTATCCTGATGAGACTCATCCCCATTTGTAAACATTTGTACCCCCATCCCCGGATACTTATTTGTAATAGCTTAGACTTTAAATTCCCGCAATTTATCGCTTTCTATATACTGTATAGTAATTAGGGTTTGTATGCGAAGATTCAAAATCAACCGCTAGATAACCTAACACAAAGACAAATGCATGACAATCAATACACCATGCACACTTGCACCCTTAGGGTTACTTCACTTGTTGCCTTCAAAAATGGCCATGTTGCATGTTGAGTGTCTTTGGAAAAGCAAAAACAAATCAAATGATCATAGTCCCTCGATGACGCTTTCTCAAGTTGCCTAAAAAATGATCAAGTCCCTTAAAGGAAAAATTGCCAAAGACACTTGGCACTATTGCATTCATGGTCTAAACGATGACCCGCACCCGTCCCGTTAACATCCTAACACAAGATTGTCCACCAAATACAATGGTGGAACAATACTGTTAAAAGGGTTAAAACATAGGAAAGATCTTTGAGAAATTTAGGGTAGATAGCTCTTGGTTACTTGACCAAACTTGCAAAACAATCCTTGCCTTTTTTTTCCCTCAAAATACACATCACAACACAATTTCAAAACAAACTTTCAAAACCATTGAAACATCTTTTCAAAAAGACAAACACCTTTGTAAAACATTCGAGTAAAGAATTGTTACAATGGTTGCCTAGACAAGGCATATTTTTCAAAACATTTTCAAAAAACACACACACAAAGCACCATTTCAAACAATTGAAAAGCAAAGGCAAGTGATCTAAGCAAGTAACTAAGAGCCCATGGATAACCATGGATAGAAAGGGTGCTAATACCTTCCCTTTCTATAATCTACTCCCCGAACCCAAGAAAACATCTCAAAGGTTTTTCCTGTGCTTTTTAACCTTTCCTTAGGATAAAATAAAAAGTCGGTGGCGACTCTTGCTAAACCGAAACATTTGCGAAAACAAACGCAAAAACCCAAGTCAGTTCTCCCACCGTATCACAGAACTGGCGACTCTGCTGGGGAAAAAATTAAAAGTGGGGTTACTTTAGGGTTTAGATCACCTTTACATACTTGCTTTGATTGCTTTGACTGCTTTACTTTTTGGGTCCTTGTTTGGGTTTGTTGTAAATCCTACACCGGGATTTGGGGACACCTTTTCAGGTAAATAGCAATAAACTGTGAGGGAACTGTGCGGGGTATACCGACATGGTTGAAGCAGTAGCTATGTTAGTGTGACATATTTGTGAGTACCGGTAGCCCTTGAGTAGTCAAGGAGAATACGGGGCCGCTGAGTGATGTCATGAAGCACTAACGAACTCTAGAACCTTACTTGACCATCTTGGCCTTTCTAGGGGTAGTGAGATGACCGACTTTGGTGCAGTCCGAAGTTGGTAGATACTCGATGCTACACTCATTGAGGATTGTTTTCTTGGAATATTTTGGTCGCCAGTTAAGTGGCTAAACCAAAACAATGAACACAGAAAATAATCCAAGGATATTGAGCTCCTTAGAACCCGATTTCTATTTTAGGACAGGATGAGCCAACTAACTTCAAGAGGGTACTTACCTAAAAACCCCATGCAAGCCTAAACCTAAGGACTTGTTTGCTTTGTGTGATTATGATTGCCTGTATATACACTTACTTGCTTTCGCATACATGTACATAACATCATGACATCATACCATAGCATTTTTAATAACCATTTCAAGGATCTCGAGGGTCTTTTGATGCAGGGTCACGTTGAACCAGACGTCTACCAAGGGGCAAGAGGTTTTCCTCTAAACAAATGCCATCAAAGATCAAGTGCAACAACTTGAATCAGGGGCTATGACCCACTTGACATGGTGAGCTTGATTCTCGTGGAAAGACATCCACCGTTACAAAGCTCTCCAATCAGAGGTGTTGATCAAAGTTCAACCTCTAACATTTTCTTGTGTTTACCCCGAGAGATCCTTGAAAAACATGCATTCACATATCATGCATTGCATCATAACAGTTTTTCCTTTTCAGGTTTCCTTATTCTCCTACTGTTTATTTCAGTAGAGATGGCTCTAGAGAGGACTCTCAAGGATATCCAGGATCAAAATGCTCAACTTCAGGAAATGTTCTTGAACCTGTCCCAGGGGCAAGAAGAAGTGAAAGCTCTCCTCACAAGGGGCATGGTCCAGGGGAATTCAGGCAATTCCAGGAGTGATCAGTTGGAAGAGCTTCAGTCTGAGTTGACTGAAATGAGGATCCAAATGATGGGACAACTGGTGGGCCAGATGGCTCTCATCCAGGACTTGGCTCAAAGACAAGAGGAGCTCAGAGTTCTCGTCAACCAACTGCTTCGGGACAACCAAGTGGGGCAAACATCTGAGGTTGAAGAGCAAGTCATCATCCAACCCCCTTTGAGACAGGAAGACAAAGGAAAGGCTCCTCAACTTTCTTCAGGGTCACAAGCCCATCAACAACCGCGTCAGCGTCAACGGGGTAATCGACGTAAGCAAACTACGTCTGGAAGACAGTTCACTGAGACTGACATACCGTCATCTCTAATACTGGAACGCTTTTTGGAGGTCAATCTGACTGATTTAAGGGATCCTATTCGGAAGCCCAATACCTCCGCTCCTAGCTATCATCCCGACGCATTTTGTGTATACCACTCCTATAGTCCGGGACATGACACCGACGACTGTTGGGCCTTAAAGAACAAGACTCAAGATCTGATTGACATTGGAGTGCTGAGATTCATGCCAGATGGCGAGATGAAAATATTCCGTTAAGGGTTTCTCCACCTGAAATGACAAATCTCGAACTGAGAGACTTTTGTTCCATTTGAATTTTCAAAGTTGTAATTTCTTTTGTGATTCAAACAATTATCTGTTGATGTCAAACTCTGTTTCATTAATGCATTGCATATGTTTGTATTGAATTCATCCATTCGTTTTCACTACTCTTATGCTTTCTTTATGATATTTAACTCTTGATAAAAAGCTACAAGCCTTTAGAGGGAGGATGACGAAACAATACCATAGTCTCATACAGTATGCTTTTGAACAGACCTTGCTGATGATGTACAGGCATTTCTTTCAAATCCCAAACACTGGAGTTATAAGGAAGATAATCCCTAGTCAACCCCTTCGAGCCAAAGAAGTAGGAGTTTTCTGTTCTAAACAAATTGAAACCTTTGCTTTAAACCTGGTGCAGGGTAGTCTCTCAGTTAATTCAAAAAATGTGCGCATTAAAGTCGCAAACTCTCAGTTCGTAATACAACGAACAACATCAAAAAACATTCCTTTGGAATCAAAAGACAGTGATGGTTCCTTGTCTCATAAGGAAGTCAATCCCTCAAAAGAGAAAAGCCCACTAAGCCAAAACCTATAAAGGAGCCTTAAGAAAGCTGGGGCATCCCGCTGACTATAATCTCGAAAGCAGGAACAGTCAGGCAAAAGTTAGGGATAATAAATCAAGAAAGAGGTCATTACAAATCCTCAACAACATAAAAAAAATGTTGCAAAAAAAAATGATGACCGCCTTCCCAATAAATTCAATTGGTGAACCATCACCCAAAAGTCGTTCCAAATTCGAATAGAGTTCAACGCACAATTAACTGAGTTTAGGATTGAAGAACATCACGAAGAGCGGGTGGGTACAAATATACTTTGAGCCTTTATCCTTTGTTTCTTAAACCGTGAACCAGGCCACGTTACAACCCTTCAAAAGTCCTAATTGAAGCACGGGTTAGTTCGAAAGCATACTGTTTCAAAAGGTATCCTGACTCCTGTAAGGCTTTGCCCTAAATCTCGTGTTGAATTTGTCTTATAAAAAGTTTTCTGGTAAAAAACGAATTTTTCAAAACTTCGAGACAAGCATAAACTTTGCATTATTTGAATATCGTTGTTTGCACATGGTTATTTGTTTGACAGCGAAGAAATTCATACAATGAATGTTTGGAGGAACGAAAGCCCTCTCAGTGAGAAAAATCACTTCAAAAAGGATGACACTTCCATTGACAAATCTCCTATCAACAAGGGGGCATGACATGTCACTATCCAACACACCTGGGGCAGTCCAATCAAGATTTCAACAAATCTTTCAAAGTTCAATTAACCTGGGGCAGTCCAGTCAAGATTTCAACAAATCTTTCAAAGTTCAATTAACCTGGGGAAGTCCAGTCAAGGTTTCAACAAATCTTTCAAAGTTCAATTAACCTGGGGCAGTCCAGTCAAGATTTCAACAAATCTTTCAATTACAGATTAACCTGGGGCAAGCCTCCCTCACCATCACTTGGGGCATTCGAATGTCAATCTCAAGGTCGTTCAAAATTTCCTTCATCATCTGCTGGAAGTTACGATCAACATCACAAACTCCTTCATCACCTGTTGGAAGATACAGTTTCAGATATGCTCCAGACACGGTAGCCATTCTTTCACTCATTCAGATCCCAGTTACAGTTTCAGATACACTCCAGATACGGAAGTCATTCTGCTACTCATACAGATCTCAACTCCAAGATACAGTTTCAGATACACTCTAGACACGGTAGGCATTCTGTCACTCATTCAGATCCCAGTTACAGTTTCAGATACACTCCAGATACGGAAGTCATTCTGCTACTCATACAGATCTCAACTCCAAGATACAGTTTCAGATACGCTCCAGACATGGTAGCCATTCTGCCACTCATTCAGATCCCAGTTACAATTTCAGATACACTCCAGATACGGAAGTCATTCTGCTACTCATACAGATCTCAAATCCAAGATACAGTTTCAGATACGCTCCAGACACGGTATCCATTCTGTCACTCATTCAGATCCCAGTTACAGTATCAGACTACCGCGAAGCCTGGATTACGACCAGATAGTGGTATCTCCTAAGAGCAAGCTATGAAGCCCGGATTCGACCGGATAATAGTTTAATCCCCAACTAGTTATTGTGAAGCCTGGATTACGACCAGATAGCAATACAAGTTTCTGTGAAGCCTGGATTACGACCAGATAGCAACCAAGAATACTACGAAGCCTGGAGTCGACCAGATAGTGGTATATCTTTAACACGAGCCGTGAAGTCCGGATTTGACCGGATAACAGCTTAGCAAGTTATTATGAAGTTTGGATTACGACCAGATAGCAATACAAGTTTCTGTGAAAGCCTGGAGATCGACCAAATAACAGTTAACAGTTAACAGAATGAAGATTCTCATCCTTGAAACCTCAGAAGATTGGTATACTCCCAATTTCTGACCCTTAACAGAATGAAGAATCTCATCCTTAAAACCCCAGTAGATTGGCATACACCCAAGCTCCTGATACTTCCCAACAGAATGAAGATTCTCATTCTCAAAGTGGCATATAACCTGAGTTCCTAATTCCCCAAACAGAGTTAAACTTCAGGATCCTCAACAGAACAAGAGCTTTCTCAAGACTGATTTCCCCAGCTAAAGAGCCTTCCAGAATCTAATTCCCCTCAGAGTCAAGTTTCAAGATCCCCAGTGGAGCCAAAACTGTTAATCCCCAGCGGAGCTAAAACTTCCAACTATCAATCGCCAAGCAGAATGAAGACTCTCATTCTCAGTTCCTCACAGGATATTCAGATATTCCCCAGTGAAGATCTCCTAAAGACAAGAATCCCCAGTAGATTGGCATACAACCCAAGCAATTGATTCCCCAACAGCGGTCCAAGGATTTCTCATCTTCAGCAATCAGAGATTCTTGTAATCCCCTACAGCAGTCAAGGATTCACTTTCCCCGGCAGCAGTCAAGACTCTTTTATCTCCGGCTATCCAGGATTCATATATCCTCAGCAAGACAACTCATCCGCTTACATGCACATTCATTACATTCATATCATAAACATTGATGAAGTGCAATCCATTGCATCATACATATCATGCAACATAACTCTATGTTTAGCTAACATTTTGTCTTTTTCAGGATAAGAATAAAAGGCTATCCTTCTCAATTCAGATGCAGTTTTACACAGACTCATCATCAGGAAACCCCACACCGGTTCCTTCTCAAAATTTCAGATGTAGTTTTACACGGACTCATCATCAGGTAACCCTACACCGGTTCCTTCTCTTTCCAAGATGCAGTTTTACACGGACTCATCATCAGGCAACCCTACACCGGTTCCTTCTCCATTCCAAGACTTCTGAAAACAGTTTACGGATTCTCCAAACACGGATGTTAATCTATCGCTTGTTCAGATTCAAGACTTCTGAAAACAGTTTACGGATTCTCCAAACACGGATGTTAATCTATCGCTTGTTCAGATGCAACTACTGAAAACAGTTTACGGATTCTCCAAACACGGATGTTAATATATCGCTTGTTCAGATGCAACTACTGAAAACAGTTTACGGATTCTCCAAACACGGATGTTAATCTATCGCTTGTTCAGACTCAACTTTTGAAAACAGTTTACGGACGCTTCCCAACATGGATGCTGATCTATTGCTTATTCAACTCCAAGATCTCTGAAAACAGTTTACGGGTTCTCCAGACACGGATGTTAACCTATCGCTTGTTCAGATCCAAGATTTCTGAAAACAGTTTACGGATTCTCCAAACACGGATGTTAATCTATCGCTTGTTCAGACTCAACTTTTGAAAATAGTTTACGGACGCTTCCCAACATGGATGCCGATCTATTGCTTATTCAACTTCAAGACTTCTCAAAACAGTTTACGGGTTCTCCAGACAAGGATGTTAACCTATCGCTTGTTCAGATTCCAAGACTTCTGAAAACAGTTTACGGATTCTCCAAATATGGATGTCAATCTATTGCTTATTCAGACCCCCAGTTCAAAGATGTTCCAAACAGGGACACCTTTCTGATACTCACCCACTCGCCGACAACATACAGTTCAATAAACATTCTTGGATGGCATCTACAAGCCCATCTCCAACAAGATACAATCACCTTCAGATGGCATCTTTAAGCCCATCCTCCTACCAACAATTTCCAGATGGCATCTCTAAGCCCATCCCCCGACAAGATTCTGTCACATCTCCAGATGGCATCTTTAAGCCCATCTCCAAATGGCATCTTTAAGCCCATTCCCTCCAACTACGCTTTGACGAGTGCAAATTTTTTGGGGCACTCTAGTGTCCAATATCCTTTTACCTTCGAGTCGCAAAAGGAAAACTTGCCAATCTAACTCTTCAGGTTCAAGAAGATTGAACAGGGGCAACTGTTGTACCCCAAAATTTGCCCTCTCTTTTCCACAAGAAATCACAGCTTCGGGCTTTCCTGATTTTTCAGATTGGCTCGAGAATCGGTTAAACATACTTTTCTTATCAGTCAAACAAAGTTAGGGTTTCCATTAACTTTTGAATCAGTTCAAGCAGATTGCTAGGGTTTGGTTGGGTTTGGCTCAGGGTTTGATCAGGCGGACGTTTCTTTGACAATAAATCAAGAATTAGGGTTTGCGCGCGCATTCTCAGAAGGAATTGATTCTGCAGTTCTTTTCAATTGACTCTGGGACATGGGTTGAGGCTTCTGATTGAAAGTTTGAAGTTTAAGTTTGATCAGTGAGATAAAGGACATGTGGAAGTTTGTTTGTTTAACTGTGCAATGTTTTTGGTTATTCGGAACGCCAGACGTTTATTGATTATTTATAATTTCTAAGTTAAAATTATTGGATAATTTCCAATTATTATAATTCAAGAAATTTAAGTAATTAAATAAATAAATGCAGAAGAATTAAAGAATTAACTGACAAAGGATTTTTTATTCATTTTCAATTGATGTTACAAATGTTTATTTGATATAGTAAATTTATTTACAGTGTTACAATGACATTTATTACAATGATTAAAAATAAATTAAATCTATCCTAAGTCTTCATCTTCTACTGCTGCTCCCCATTTCTCAACTAATATTTATCTGCAAAGACAAAAAAAAGGGAAAGAAGTCAGTACAGATGAATTTGGAAAAACATCCTCAGACAGTTAATCATAAAAACTCATCATTAAAAGTGTTGGCCGGAATCAGTTTATTCGTCCTCTCTGCAAATCACAAGAAGACTCTCTTCTTGGTTCACAAAAAGGGAAAGTAAAATGTTGCAAGCATACAAATCATTTTTGCAAAATGCACAAAGCTGCATAAATTCAAATTGCAAAGTGTCAACAAAAATGTCAACCAAGCTGCAAAAATCCAAACTGAATTACACTATCAAACTAGGCAAACCAAATCCAAAGAAAGGCAAACTAAGTTGTCAACCAAACTGTCCAAAAACTGTCAAAGCTGTCAACAAGTACACAAAAAGCAAAAGGCAGAAAATCTGGAAGATACGCAGAGGAAAGCCAAAGATGCAAGCAAGCTTGTGAAAAGTACATTTTTATTCATCATTTTCCAGGCCAAACACTTTTTCAGAAAATAAGTACAACTTAAAGCAATAAAAAATGCTTTTTTCTGTGGAGAGAGAAAGAGAGAGAGAAGTAGAGAGGCTTACAGTTTTGCAGGCTTAGGAAAAAGATATAACAAAGAGTATCAGAACGGTTCAAAAGGGAAAGAGAACACATAGAAAAATATTACACAGCTTGTAACCTCAAAACTGTTTTCAAGGAAGCAAACTGAGAAGCCTAACACATCCGGCATAAAAGCCTCTCAAGAAAACAAACAAGTTTAAAAAAATGGCCTCAAGCTTAGAAACCAGTTTCAACATATAACCTGTCAAACTCAGTATCCAAACCTGTATAAGCTTCAATAAACTAGCCTAAAAACCAGTAAACCTTCAAGCTTATCAAAGCCTGCCTTAAACAAGCAAGCAAACTGATAAACCTCATGCCTGCCTGAACAACAAGTCTAAAAGCTTGTTCATTTTCAAAACCTGCATAATACCAGTTACAAGCATCCAAGCCTGCATAAACAAAACTCCAAACCTGTGATAAAAACAAAAGGAACAAGCTTTGAAACCCCCAGAAACCAGAAGCCTGCTTATATCAGTAGCAAACCTAAAACAAACCTTCAACAAAACCTATCAAGTTGCCCAAGCCTGTCCAAACTAAAACTCATACAATATCCACACATCCAAATATCCAAACCATTTCAAAAATCAAAACACCAACAAAACTCTCAGTTTCAATATCATCATCATTGAGAAAACAAAATATCCAAGCCACAAGAACAAAAGGCCTCAGAACCATGTTCATCATAGGGCCAAAATAGCCAAAAATTACCAACCAAGTTCAAGAGAGGAAGAAAGTCAGAAACATTCTCAGAACTGATTCATCAGTAAAAACGAAGCAAGCCCAAAGAGAGGAAGATTGTGAAGGCATCTCAGAAGCAACAAACAAATATCCAAACGTACTCTCATAGCAAAAGCTCATCATCGAGAATCACAACAACAAAAGCAAGCAATCAGAAGCAAGTATTCAGAAGAAGAAAAGGAGAGACAGAAGCAAATAAGCTAGGGTTTTCAGATACTCATCACTAAACCTAACAAAAGCAAGATACAAAGTACCAAGAAGGCCAGCAAGTCATCAAGCTCCCACGCCTCGGCTACCTGAGACGCGCCCCCGTCCTCCTCCGTCTCCTCTCCAAAGGTAGTAACTCCTCCCTTTTCTTTAACACCTCACAAAAAAATCAAATAACATAAAGATCAGAACTTGTAAAAAAAACTCAATAACATGCAAAACTTGAAACCCTAAAGCGCATGAAGGAGAAACAGAATCGTTACCTTTTCTTTATCATTGTCTGAACGACCATGGAGAGAGGGAGATGGACGGTGGCGCTCTGGTAGCTGTTGAGAGGGGGTTCGTTCAGAAGCTTGGCTCAAGAAAGATGAAGAGGACAACGAAGAAGAAGATGGAAGCGGCGTTGTTCAACATAAACCCTTGTTCTGAAACAAAACAAAGCAAACCCTAACAAATTGTCACACGCGTTTGGGCTTGCCACTTTGAACCAAAACTGTTAAGCCCATTTGACTATACACCCCCCCCCCCTTTTTTTGTTTTAATCCATCTTTATTTTACACTTTGGGCCATAGATACCCCTAAGCCCATTAAATTTTCTTAACACTTTTTTTTTTATATATAAATCTACACTTCTTTTTATTATTCTATTTTCACCTTAATTTTCATTTTTTTTATATAACCTAGTTCTTCTTTGTTGTTAAATAATATGTTAATTTTTCATGTAAAATTTTTATAAATGCTTCTTTTTTTATTTTTTTATTTTTTAGAACAATTAAAAATACATAAATCTTAGGTTTATTAAGTTTAAACAATTTTTATTTTATTAAAACCCTTCTTGTTTAAATTAAACCTTGTATATAAAGCATTAATAAAAATACATAAACAATAGATTTTCTTATTAAATTGAATAATTCTTTATTTATTTAAGATCTTTGTTTATATATTATTAACAAAAAACACAAAAATAAATAAGATAAATACTTAATAAATACATTAGGTTAATATTTGCATCATTTGTAAATAATCACATACATTTTACAATCCTTTTGATTCTCTTTTATTCTTATACATTGCTATATTTTACATTGAGAATGCGATTCGATTTGGTTGTAAATATTATTTGGACACTACTATCCTGATGAGACTCATCCTCATTTGTAAACATTTGTACCCCCATCCCCGGATACTTATTTGTAATAGCTTAGACTTTAAATTCCCGCAATTTATCGCTTTCTATATACTATATAGTAATTAGGGTTTGTATGCGAAGATTCAAAATCAACCGCTAGATAACCTAACACAAAGACAAATGCATGACAATCAATACACCATGGACACTTGCACCCTTAGGGTTACTTCACTTGTTGCCTTCAAAAATGGGCCATGTTGCATGTTGAGTGTCTTTGGCAAAGCAAAAACAAATCAAATGATCATAGTCCCTCAATGACGCTTTCTCAAGTTGCCTAAAAAATGATCAAGTCCCTTAAAGGAAAAATTGCCAAACACACTTGGCACTATTGCATTCATGGTCTAAACGATGACCCGCGTCCGTCCCGTTAACATCCTAACACAAGATTGTCCACCAAATACAATGGTGGAACAATACTGTTAAAAGGGTTAAAACATAGGAAAGATCTTTGAGAAATTTAGGGTAGATAGCTCTTGGTTACTTGACCAAACTTGCAAAATAATCCTTGCCTTTTTTTTTTCAAAATACACATCACAACACAATTTCAAAAAAAACTTTCAAAACCATTGAAACATCTTTTCAAAAAGACAAACACCTTTGTAAAACATTCGAGTAAAGAATTGTTACAATAGTTGCCTAGACAAGGCATCTTTTTCAAAACATTTTCAAAAAACACACACACAAAGCACCATTTTAAATAATTGAAAAGCAAAGGCAAGTGATCTAAGCAAGTAACTAAGAGCCCATGGATAAGCATGGATAGAAAGGGTGCTAATACCTTCCCTTTCTATAATCTACTCCCCGAACCCAAGAAAACATCTCAAAGGTTTTTCCTGTGCTTTTTAACCTTTCCTTAGGATAAAATAAAAAGTCGGTGGCGACTCTTGCTAAATCGAAACATTTGTGAAAACAAACGCAAAAACCCAAGTCAGTTCTCCCACCGTATCACACCATGGTATCAAGCAAGATTGGCCAGCTGCTGAAGATTCAAGTTATGAGAAAGATGACTCCAATATCACTAACATTGTAGGGACTAGAAAGATTAATCGAAGCGGAAGGATATTCTCTCCAGAAATTGCTCCCCAAAAAGAAGTTTCTAGACCCATAATCATTCATGTTGTTGTTGCTCCTTCGAAGGCTATTCCCAGTCCCACAATCATCTCCAACAATGCTCCAACTGGCAAAGCTGTTACAATCCCTGCTATCACTCCTACTGACATTCCTGCTGCCGAGTTCACTGAGACTCTAGGTAAAAGTATTTTGATTGAGCTTGGCCGGATGAAGGCACAATCGTTGGCTATCCCTGAGACTTCCCGGAAAGAGATGGAGGAAATTCTAAAGATCATAAAAAGAAGCGACTACGATGTAGTTGAGTAACTGGGGTAAACTCCATCTAAAATTTCCATGCTGGCTTTACTACTATGTTCCGAGGCGCATGCAAAAGCCTTGGTAAAATTCCTGAAAACTGCTCATGTAACCCAAGAAACATCTGCCAATCTTTTCCAAGACTGTGTAGCCAGCTTGACTGCAGGTAATGGTCTAGGTTTTTCAGATGCTGATTTAACGCCAAGAGGAAGGAAACATAATGAAGCATTGCATGTCTCAGTTAAATATAGGGGCACAACCTTGGCTCATGTTTTGGTGGACAATGGCTCATCTCTGAATGTATTGCCTAAAAAGGCTCTTGATAGGCTTGACTGCAAGGGATTGACATTGAAGCCAAGAAACATAGTAGTGAGGGCTTTTGACGGCTCAAAAAGAATGGTGCATGGGGAAGTGGATATCCCCATAAAGGTTAGAACCCAAACATTTGATTCAACTTTTTATGTAATGGATATATGCCCTTCATATTCCTGCTTGCTAGGCAGACCATGGATTCACAATGTTGGCGATGTCACTTCTACGTTGCACCAAATGCTGAAGTATCCGATTCAAGGGAAGATTATCACCGTTCATGGAAAAGAGGAGTATATGATCAACCATCTCAATTCCTTCAGATATGTAGAATTAGATGGTGAATTTATTGAAACTCCATTCCAGCACTTTGAAGAAGTCCTGCAAGATGTGGCAGTAACCAAGGCTGTGTCTCAAGTTCCCAAGATCACAAGGCCTCCACTAAGGATGTCATCTTTAAAGGATGCAAAAGCAGTGATAGAAGAAGGTGGGTGCACTATTTGGGAACAACTCCCAAATATCCCATACAAGTCTGACAAGTTTGGACTGGGTTTCACTTTAGGTGCTCAGAAGGTTGTACGTCATGCTCGTGCTGGAGGACCACCCTTGAAGATCAGCAACTGTGAGGTCAACGCGGTAGAGGATGATGAAGATGGCTACAACCTAGAGGATTGGATCTTCGCAACTGTCAGTGGAGAGCTTAGCAATTGGGAGGCTAGAGATTTTGTGTCGATCACTTTCATCCCACAATAATTTGTCTTTACATTTTGTTGGATTTGTAATATTAAAACAATTCAAACTCTTAAAACCTTGTGTATTACCCGAGGCACAATGGTCCATTTGTAAGGGTTATTATCTCATTTCCATATGACATCAATGAATCATGGACATTTTGCATACAAACTTTGTGCTCATTATTTTTCTCTTTTACATTTTTCATTTCTTTCAAAGATAGCTATACTCTTACATACACTCACACTCACAATGCAGGTCTACATCCATTCAGGATCCCATGGGTAACAATTCTGCTATGGCCTTCTGTGACTCTGAAAATCTAATCTACCAAGACGAAGACGAAGGTGAGGAAGATTGTGAAGTACCAGGGGAACTCGCCAGGTTACTACAACAAGAAGTGAGAACCATTCATCCCCACGAGGAACCCGTGGATACAATAAACCTAGGTACCTAAGAATACAAAAAAGAAGTCAAGGTGGGTGCCAATCTGGAACCCAGTGTCAAAGAGCGTCTAATTCAGTTGTTACACGAGTATGTTAAAGTATTTTCCTGGTCGTATGAAGACATGCCAGGACTTGATGCAAATATCGTGGTACATCGTCTACCTACAAGAGAGGACTGTCCACCGGTAAAGAAAAAGGTCTGTTGAATGCGACTAGATATGTCGGAGAAGATTAAAGCTGAAGTCGTGAAGCAATTCAATGCTGGATTCTTGGCCGTCACCTCTTATCTGTAATGGGTTGCAAATGTTGTTCCCGTTCCCAAAAAGGACGGCAAGGCACGAATGTGCATGGACTACAGAGATTTGAATAGGGAAAGCCTTAAGGATTATTTCCCACTTCCCCACATTGACATCCCAGTTGAAAATACAGCGCATCACAAAGTGTTTTCCTTCATGGACGGTTTCTCAGGCTACAACCAAATCAAAATGGTGCCTGAAGACATGGAGAAAACAACTTTTGTCACACGGTGGGGAACATTCTACGACAAGGTGATTCCATTCGGACTAAAGATTGTTGGGGCAACCTATCAGCGTGCCATGGTAGCCCTATTTCATGACATGATACATCACGAAATAGAGTTCTATGTGGACGACATGATAGCTAAATCTCAAACAAAAGAGGAGCATCTTGATCATTTACAAAAACTGTTTGAGAGATTAAAAAAGTACAAACTGAGGTTGAACCCAAATAAGTGCACATTTGGAGTAAGGTCTGGTAAACTCATAGGATTTGTCGTCAGCAATAAAGGTATTGAAGTAGATCCTGCTAAGGTGAAAGATATACAAGAGATACATGCTCCTCGTACTGAGAAGGAAGTCAGAGGATTCTTGGGACACTTGAACTACATTTCCAGATTCATTTCTCACCTGACAGCTACCTGTGAACCAATCTTCAAACTACAAAAGAAAGATCAGGTAGTCAAATGGAATGACAAGTGCCAAATTTCTTTTTTACAAAATCAAAGAGTATTTGCAAGAGCCTCCTGTTTTGATGCCACCAGTCGAGAGAAGACCATTGATCATGTATCTGACCGTTTTGGAAAATTCAATGGGGTGTGTGTTGGGGCAGCATGATGAGTCTGGCCGAAAAGAGCACGCTATTTATTACCTGAGAAAAAATTTTACCGACTGTGAAACAAGATATTCACTGCTCGAGAAAACTTGTTGCGCTCTGGCATGGGTTGCTCGCCGGCTAAGACAGTATATGCTGACCCATACTACCTTGTTGATATCTAAAATGGATCCAATAAAATACATCTTTGAGAAACCCGCTCTCTCTGGGAGAATAACGAGATGGTAGATGATCCTGACAGAATATGACATACAGTACACTACCCAGAAAGCAATAAAGGGAAGTGTACTAGCTGATCACCTTGCTCACCAAGCTGTGGAAGACTACTAGTCCATGAAGTTCGAATTCCCGGATGAAGACATCATGATGGTAAACAACTATGAAGAATTCAGGCCATATGACAGACTTGAACAAGGATCCCGATGGACCCTGGTTTTTGATGGGGCATCTAACGCACTCGACAATGGTATTGGTGCAGTACTCATATCTCCTGAAGGGTGTCATACTCCATTTACTGCAAGACTCTGCTTCAATTGTACAAACAACATGGCGGAATACGAAGCGTGCATCTTTGGTCTCAAAGCTGCCATAGACTTGGGGATCAAATTGTTGAATGTATTCGGAGATTCAGCTTTGGTTATCAGCCATATCAAAGAGGAATGGACACCAAACACCCTAACCTTATCCCTTACAAAGAACATGTTTTTACATTGCTCCCGCATTTTGAGGAGATTACCTTCGAACATTTCCCGCGAGAAGAAATTCAGCTAGCAGACGCACTAGCCACAATGTCATCTATGTTTAAACTCAAATGGGATAACGAGGCTCCCCATATCACCATTGAACGAATGGATGAACCATCACACTATCACGAGATTAATACTGAAGAAATAGTGGACCAGCCTTGGTTTCACGAAGTCAAGAGGTATCTCGAGGCTCAAGAATATCCAGAAGGATCTTCAGTCAACAATAAGAAGTTCTAAAGGATATTCTCTGCTAAATTCTTCCTTAGTAATGGCATTCTTTACAAACGCAACCATGAATCTGTGTTACTTCGGTGTGTAAACAAGGTTGAAGTTGAAAGAATCATGGCTGAGTTATATGAAGGCACTTTTAGCACCCATTCCAGTGGACATATGATAGCGAAGAAAATCCTACGGGCAGGCTGTCATTGGTCTACCATGGAAGCCGATTGCTATCAACACTCTCGAACCTGCCATAAGTGTTAGATTTATGATGACAAGGTGCACGTACCTCCGGTTCCTCTGAATGTCTTGACGGCTCCTTGGCCCTTTGCTATGTGGGAAATTGATATGATTGGGGAAATCAAGCCAACAGCCTCCAATGGACACCGCTTCATCCTAGTGGCCATTGACTATTTTACCAAGTGGGTGGAGGCAGCTTCTTTCTCTTCCGTTACCAAGAATGTTGAAGCCTGGTTCATTAAGCAAAATCTCATATGTCGGTACGGTATCCCGGAGAGGATCATTACAGACAATGGTACGAACTTGAACAATACTATGATCACTGCCTTATGTGAGAAATTCAAGATCCAACATCACAATTATTCCCCTTACCGACCGACGATGAATGATACTATCGAAGCCGCAAATAAGAACATTAAAAAGATCATACAAAAAATGACAGTCACATACAAAGACTGGCATGAGATGCTACCATTTGCTCTCCACGGATATCGTATCACAGCTCGCACATCAACCAGGGAAATACCCTATTCTCTGGTTTACGGCATGGAAGTTGTCTTTCCTATTGAGGTCCAGATCCCTTCTCTAAGAATCATGAAGGATGCAGGGATGAATGAAGATGATTGGATCCATAATCGATTTGATCAACTAAACTTGATTGATGAGAAAAGGTTTACTGCTGTCTGTCATGGTCAAATATATAAAAAATGGATGATCAAGGCTTTCAACAAAAAGGTCAGACGCCAAGTGTATCAAGTTGGGGATCTGGTGATCAAACGTATCATACTGCCGCAAGGTGATCCCAGGGGCAAATGGACTCTTACATACGAAGGACCATTTGTAATCAAAATCATTTTCTCTAGTGGAGAAATGATCTTGACCACCATGGATGGTGACGACCTGCCGCACCCTGCGAATGCAGACATAGTCAAAAGATACTACACATAAGAGACCCGCTAGGTTGACACACCTAGGCAAAACAAGGGCATCCCAGCGAACCAAAAGGTTCGGGCAAAAATTAGGGATAAAATAATTTTTTTTTTACATCCGACAAGTTGAAAACCCAAAAGGGCGACTTGGGCAAAAAAGGGTTTCCCAATGGACTGAAAATCCGAAAGGGCGGTCCAGGTAAAAGTTAGGGAATTAAAGCGTATGACTATGTCCCGTTGGATCACCTTACAGACAACCTGCAAACTCGACAGTTCTGATCAATTCAATCAACTTCAGACAAGGCAACAAATAGACAAGATGCTCGGAGATACAAAGGCTATAGCAGAATGGGAACCCCACGGGATTATTGCACATAGCTGTCTTTTCTTTGTATCAAAATTTTCATTTTTTATGACGGCATTCTCTTACTAGAATGTTCGTCTCACTGTACAAAAATACTTACTCAAAGTCAATACAAAGATATCCCTTTGAAAGTGAAAAACTATCTATTTTTCTTTACTCTTGTGTTTTGATTACAAAAACGTCCAATGATTCATTTTTGAACATATGCATTTGAACATGATTACTGTTTATAAATAAACAAAATAGAAATACAATCACTAATGGCTTTAAGAGGTAGGGAAATCTCTCTAAGTTATTTCCATAAAGTCCCCCGCAGTGTGCAGTTTTATCCCCAGCGGAATAGAGCTTCCAGTTATCAATTCCCAGTAGAAGTCGTCAAATTTCTCTAAATTCCCCAGGAAGGATTTTCCAAGCAGTACACGGCATTTCCTTTACAACAGAGTTTATTTCTCCAAGCAGAAATTCATAAACACTTAGACTTCACAACATGAAGACTTATACTCCATATCCTCAGCAACAGTTTGGGATTTATTTCCCCAATCCAACAACAGTGTGGCAGATTAGCTTGCATACGCATACATTGCATCCATATATTATAAACATTTATAATACAAATGCATTATACCATGCATTTCATACAACATGACTTTGCATTTTTGCTAACATTTTACCCTTTTCAGGATAAGGTTAACATCTACCATTGACATTGTTCAAGGTTTTTAGATACAGTTCAGATACACTCCAAGACACGGATGCCATTCAGATACTCGTTCAGACTCAAGTTTTGATACAGTTCAAATATGCTCCAGACATGGATGCCATCCTGAAGCTCATTCAACTCTCAGATACAGTTCGGATATGCTCCAGACACGGATGCCATTCTGATACTCATTCAGATTTCAACTTCCAGATGCAGTACAGATACACTCCATACACGGATGCCATCCTGATACTCATTCAAAATCAGCTTCCAGATACAGTTCAGATACGCTCTAGACACGGATGCCATCCTAAAACTCATTTACAGTTCAGATACGCTCCAGATGCGGACGCCATTCTGATACTCATTCAAAGTCTCCTTCAGATACAATGCAGATACGCTCCAGACACGGATGCCATTCTGATATTCATTCAGATGTAATTCTCAAGATACAATATAGATACGCTCCAGACACGGACGCCATTCTGATGCTCATTCTTTCAACTTACAAATTATAATTCAAAAATCACTCTTGGATGGCATCTACAAGCCCATCTCTAACAACTTTATGTTACCCCTCCAAATGGCATCTTTAAGCCCATTCCCTCTACCATCACATCGTCGAGTGCAAATTTCTGGGCACTATAATGTCCAATCGTCTTCCACCTTCGAGACACAAATGGCAAAATATGCTAATCCAACTCTTCAGGATTAAGAAGATTGAACAGGGGAAGCTGTTGTACCCCAAATATTTCCCTCTCATTTATCAAGAATTTTCTCACAAGATCTCCTTGGGCTCAAGACTGCACTAGGGTTTGATCAACTCAAGACACCTCCTTATACACTAATGACCAAAATTAGGGTTTGAGTTTGCACAAGGATTTTTGAAATTTCAATGCTTCATATGACTTTCATGGATCAATATGGACCCCCAAGATTACTCATGCCAAGTTTCAAGCCTTGGATCACACTTTTGTTCAGTCAATTGAGCAATTGACCAAAAAATCAGTTGTATTGGGAAAAAAGTCAACTATGGTCAATTTACATTCAAACATCATAATTTTTTATCCATATCAACATTTTTTACTCATATGAATCATTTTATCAAGTTTAGACCGCAACTCCTCAAGAAATTTGATCAAATCTCCAAAAGGGCAAAATGGTCAAAATTAGGGTTTTGACTAGGAAAGGGCAATTTCTGGTTTTTGACCTAGAAAATGGTCAATTGGTTTAAGGCATGATCTCAAGAGTCCAATTTCATAATTTTGACCTAATAGCATGGTTCAAAACATTGCAAGTCCATTAGATTGACTGATGAATTTTGCAATCAACTGATCAAAAGTCAATTGTATACTGAAAAGTCAAACTTTGACTTTTTGGTCAAATTCAAGTACCAAAGATCACAATTCATCAAAACATGTCAAAATATGAAACTTATTCATCAAGAAATCAAAAATTCAAGATTTCATTTTGAAAAGTCAAAATTTCTAAACATAGAAATTTTTCGAAGTGTTGGAAATTTCATGTTTTTTCATAACTTTAAGCCAAAATTTCACTATGATGCAAGATGATTCAAGAGAAACTTCCAACATGAAAGTTTTATATCTACATGAAATCTACAACTTTTCTTGACACAACTCCTTCCAAAAATTCTTGGATCTCAAGTTATAATTTTATGAACATAGGGTCATGAAACTAAACACTTAGTGAAATTTTGCCCTAATTTGGTCAGGATTTTGACCAAACTTCATGGCACTTTTTCATATAGTTACAATGGGAATCTTAAAAATCAATTCAAAGATGGGTTGTATAGCACATTGCAAGCTTTCCAAAATTTCCAAGAACTCCTTGAGATCATTCTTGAGTAGGGAGAATCGAAGAGATGAAGTTAGGGTTTTGTCACTTGGATTACAAGTCATTTTTTATGAACACGTGAACCAAATCCACGCTAGGCTGTATAATCCTTGCTTTGCAGGCCTCAAACTTATTTTTCACTCCATAATTAAATGTTTACACAACTTTTAGGGCTTTCATCCAAGCAATTGAGCTATTGTCCAAGTTGCATATCCATTTATGGCACAAAGTTAACAATGCCATTCTTGTAAAGCAAGTTTTTTTCATAAAGTTCACATTGAGCCTATAACTTGTTCCCTCTGATCACACCTATCCACAAAGTCAGAAGCAAACATATTTAAAGCATAACCACTCTATCTTAGCAATTATACAAGGCATAGAAACTTGTTTTGTCAAAAAATCAAATGTTTAACTTAAACATGTAAATTTGAATTTTGATCAACTACAACATTCCAAACTTGTTGCTTATAAATAGAGTCACTATTTGTTAGCTAGAACACGAGCTTGAGCACCCTGAAATACAACAAAACTCTTTCAAATCAGAAATTGCATAAAAACTCCATTGTTGCACAGTTTCTAACCTTGAACCTCAAACTCACATTTCCCTCGTGCGTTTCTTGGCCTTTTAGTTTCTAAAGCTTTCTTACATCAAGTGTAACTTATCCCTGTAACTGTTTCATTTCTATAACATCATTTACCCTATCTTCCATAACCAAAAACAAAGCATTTCACATTGACTTCTCCAAGTCATTTCAGCCACTCTCAACTCAAGCAAACCATTGCACTAGCTTCCTAGGACCTCAAGGAAGCTAACCTGATCATCACCATCACTTGAAACAAGCTCAAACTCGAAACACAATTTCCAATTTTGAGGTAAGTTTTCTAAACTTGGAAATCTTCATACAGGCATCATCAATAGTTTATTTGTGAATAAAACATGTAGATATCATTGCCATGAAGCTAACCATGTCCTTAGTTTCCATTAATTTTGCTTGAGCTTAGAGAATTTTGAAACTGAAACTTTTGAAATTTTTAGGGTTCAGATTAGGGCCATTAAAATTCTTGATTATCTTTGATATATAGTTTTAATACTTTACATTTCTGGAATCATGAGAAAATTTGCTACAAGTTTCATGTTTACAATTTTCATTTTTGATGAGAAATGAGCAAGTCACAGTTGGTCTGGCTAGAGGTTGAAGATGAAGTCTTCAGAACATGTTTTGCCTTACATATTTATTGTTTCATTTGTATTAACAGATGTATAGCTACCCCAGTGGTAGAAGCGCGCGCCTGTAACCTATGGGACCTAGGTTCGAGCCCCAGTGGTACCCTTTTTCATTTTTTCACATTTTTCTGACTTTGTTTGTTTTTTTGGCAGGCGTTGGGCCCCTTTGGGCGTAGTTTGTTTTTTTGTTTGTTTTTTCTCACTAACCTCCTTGTTTCCTCTTGGCACCCCCTGACCCAAGTTATTTATTTATTTATTTCATTTATCTTTTCTTAAATATATTTTTTCTAAATACAAAAAATCATAAAATACAAAAAAAATGATATATTTAGATATTGACTTATTTTATTCTATTTTTTCCACGAAAAAAATATTTTTATTTATTCTACTTTATTTATTTTTATTAACTAAATCTTGTAAACTTAATTAATATTATGTTTTTATTTAGTTATTTAGTTTTCACACCATTGAAAATACATAATTTTTAATATTAAAAAGGGCCAAAAATTATTTTATAATGCTATAAATATTTTCAAAATAAAAATACTTAGAATACTTTTTTCTAAACTTATTTTCTTTTAATCAACTAAATAGAATTAGGGTTTTATTCAAAAATATTTTCTTAATAAATTCAAACTTAAATAACTATTTTCTTTATTTAATTAGGTTAAGACAAAATATATTTTCATGAAAACCAAACAAATTCATTTTCTTCACATTTTACATCCTTGTACATTTATTTTTATACTTTGTATTTATTTAAATTCCTTG
This sequence comes from Vicia faba, assembly GCA_948472305.1. Classification (NCBI taxonomy): domain Eukaryota; kingdom Viridiplantae; phylum Streptophyta; class Magnoliopsida; order Fabales; family Fabaceae; genus Vicia; species Vicia faba. Next base: position 390,568,912 of record OX451740.1, on the reverse strand, counting down.
TATATTCATACCAATTCAATATGGTTGTAATAGACTAATTAGGTTTAAATTCTTGCAATCCCCATTTACAAATTTTGTAATAGCATAGTAACTTTAAATTTTGCAATTTATCGCTTTTATATACAATGCTAGTAATTAGGGTTTGTATGGAAAGAATAACACCAATACTTAGAAAACCCTAATTTAAGACAAAATCAAGCATGAAAACAATACACTTTCACACTAGCACCCCCTAGGGTAAAATCCACTTTGTTGCCTTACAAAAATGGCCATGTTATGCATGTGAGGTATCTTAACAAAAAATAAGCAAATACAAGATCATAGTCCCTCAATGACGCTATCTAAGTTGCCTTCCAAATGATCTTAGTCCCTAAAGAAAAAAATGCTAAGATACCTTGCAACATTGGTAATCATGGATATACGATGACCCACGCCCGTACCGTTTATATCCAAAGATAGGGTTGCTTACCAAATCAATGGTAAGACAACAATGTCAAAGGAAAAGGAAATGAACATCAAAGAATTTTGAGTAGGTAGGATGCTCCTAATTACTTGCTCCATTTCAAAACAAACATCCTTGCTATTTTCAAAACAATCATCTACACTTTCAAAACATCTTACAAAACTTGAAAACATTTTCAAAAGATCAACATCTTTGTATACATTCTTACTAACAAGAATCATTACAAATATTGCCTAAACAATGGCCTCTTTACAAAATACTTTCAAAAAACCACACTGTGATACGGTGGCAGAACTGACTGTTTTGGAAATGCTGGTTTGCGTTTTGCTTTTTTGTTCGCAAAATGTCGCGGTAAGCAAGAGTCGCCACCGACTTTTATTTCATCAAACCGGAAAGGAGAAAAGTACAGAAAAAAATCCTTTTTCGAGATATTCTGAGTACAGGGGGTAGATTATAGAAAGGGAAGGTGTTAGCACCTTTTCTATCCATGGTTTTCCATGGGCTCTTAGGTACTTGCTCATCTTTCAAAATTGCTTGTGTGTGTGCTTTGTTTTGAAAAGTTTTGACTTCGTGATAACCTTTGTATCAGTCCTCAAAGGTGTGACAAAGTTGTTTTGAAATTTGTTTTGAAAAGTGTAAGTGTGAAAATTTTGATTTGAGCAAGTATCTACTAGAATCTACCTACTCAAAAAAGGATCGTTTCTATTCTCGTTTCCTTTAGACAGCGCTATCCTACTATTGAGAAATAGGTAGCACCGTCGTTGGAGTTGTAAGGATCAATTTGTAAGGGACGTACGATCATTAAAGCAATGTTAGGACACCTTAGTAATAACCCTAGAGTCTTAAGATCATATTCGAGGCAACATTTCCAAGGCAACATTTCCGAGGCAACATTTATGAACGGGACTTTTGATCTTTGTTAGACAGGAGGGCAACCACTAAGACACCCTACACTTAGTGATCATTTACCGAAGGCAACCGAAGTGAGAGTATACCCTAAGAGTGCATATGTGCGAATGATTTGATTTCAGTTATTATCTTTGCACATTAGGGTTTTCTAGTCGTTTTAAATTATCATGCAATCTTGTCATACAATCCTATTAACATAAATCTAAACAGTTGATATTTGCGAGAATTAAAAAGCGAGTAAATAAACCTACGCTACTACAAGGCTTCGGGGTAGAGATTAATTACATAGCCAAAAAACCCCGCAAAAGACGATAAATAAAAGAAAGTCCTAGATTAAACTATTACATACCGTGAACAGTTACATCAATATCGCAAAAATAATAAACACGCACGATGAATTGAATACAAGATAACTAGGGTTTTGACCCCAACTATACCTAATTGTAATTTAAAGGGAAAATCATTTTTTGTCATTTTTTGTTATTTGAGAAAATAAAGCTCAATTGAATAAAAAAGAACCTAATTACTAATTAATTTTAATTTAGGAAAAATAATTAAATTAACCTATTTTTTTGTATTTTTATTTTGAGAAAGAAATAAATATTAAATCAAGAGTCTAACCCTAATTTTTCTAATTGATTTTAATTATATAAAAAAGTTAGAATTTACCTAAATTAAATTAAACTAAATTAAATCAAATTTGATAAAAAAGACCTAATTCTATTTTTTTTTTGTAAAACTCTTGATTTTATGATTTTAGTGAAAAAAATTAATTAGTTTGCAAATTAAGATGAATAAAGCAAATTAAAAGAATAACAAGTAATAATAAGAAAAAAGAAATATAAAGAGGATTAGTAATGGGCCTAATTTTTAGCAAAAGGGGGGGGGGGTGTTGTTTGCAATTTCTTGGCCCAACAAGCTCCTGGCCTTGTTGACTTTGCCCAATCCCATGTGCATGTTTGACTGGGGCGCATGGTGGTCCTTCATTATGGGCATATTGGATATGGCCAGGAGCACATCAAATGGCTGATGTTGAGAGTGCATGGAATATGCTTGAGAATGGGAAGCACTGGATTGACCTGAAATTGTTGAGAAAATAAAATGCACACGCCTGGGATCGAACCCAGGACGTGTACATCAAAGGCTAACATCCTCACCATCTGCGCTAACATGTCAATTGTGATAATAATGAAATAAATGGAATATAATGCAAACAACGTGCCACGCCTCCTAAAACGCGCAGAAATTCAAACGAGCCATTCTCACGTTGCCACGCCATTGTCTTCTTCTTTGATTCTGTCATTTTAGGTAAAAAGACTTTTACCTACGGACATCAAGCGTAGGTATAGCCCCTGTTCATTCCAAAATCATGTACGTGCATCATAAATGAAAACCAATGGTACCAATCAAATCGTTTCAACCTCACGAGCATCATGGTACCATTATCAATGTCCAATTTTTCCTGTATAAGAAAACCCTAAAAACAAAGAACAAAACCTAGCCATGGCAGTTTTACGTTCAGTCAGTAAAAGTGCAATTGAATATAGTCATTAGCTTGCAAACATCTCAGAGATTATAAATATGCCAATCAATCATGTTAAATATGCCAGAATCAATATATTCGAATTCAAGAAAATAGGCAAACTGTGTGAACGTTACAGGGTGATTCTGAGTGTCCCAGGCCTTGCAAACGATCTTGTTGGCTTCAGGGATGATCCAAGAATCTGTATTAATCCTTTGAAACCTTTGAAACGACCTGTGGAGCACGATTTGATCAACATTTTTTCCTTGGAAATTTTGAACTTTTTTATCTGCCTTTGCACGCCTCCAGCCTCTCTCTTTGGTCTGCCTTTGTTTCTTATGTATAATAGAGTGCATTAGGGTTAAAGTTTGTATCAAATCTTTTCCAATTATGAAGATTGATAAATGATTTAATCCTTGCACCAAATATTTCCAAAACAAGCAATTTCAATCTTTTTTGTCCATATGAAGCCTTGCACGATTTGATCTTGTCTCCAACTGTATAATGAATCTAATCATGCCCAAAATCTCAAGGTTTTATGGATTTTATTTGATTTAAATGAAATAAAATCAAAATAAATAACAAAAATAAAAGAATTACAAGTGGAAAGGATCATGCGTCGTGGATCACATTACAAACTCAGTGCAAGCATAAAAAGTTTGGCCCATTTGGCAAAAAATGCAATTTTGGACACATTTGTCTTTTGGCAATTTTGCAAAAAGGGTCAACTTGTTCAATGCATAACTTCCTCAATTTTGATCCTAGAGAGGTGTTCTTGGACTTTTTAGAAATCTTAATATGTCCTTTAAGCAACCCTTTTGGTCTCATCTCAATTGAGTCTTCCATGTTCATGTATGAAGCTTTGACCCAAAATGTGTTTTTGTTGACTTTTCAAAATGACATATAATGTAAAAATTCATATCTTCTTGTGAGTGCATATTTTGAACTTGGGAGATGAAGATGAATTGTAGGTAATTACATCCTCTTAAAAATGAGCTTTGGATGGGTCATTTTTTATAAAGTATAAGAAAGTTATGCTTGTTCAAAGTTGAGTTGATTTTTCTTGCAAAACCCTAATTTAGCAACTTTGGGGTTTTGATGCATTATGAGCAATCCTTGAGGAATCATGATAAACCCTTGATCAAATTATGAATAATACTTCAAATGAGAATGTTGACCAAAAATCTTGAAGTTTGACTGTATGTGGGCTACAGTTGACTTTTGCCCTAGCATAGTCGATTTTCAGGCCTTTGAGCAATTGATTGAGAAAACTGCCTCTGCAAGGCTTGAAACTTGACATGGATGATCTTGAGAACATATTAGGATATCGGTGAGCATTTGGGATCCTTTGGACTCAAGCATCTTGATGAAAAATGAAACCCTAATTTGAGGTATATTGCCTTAGGAGAGAGTTTGTCTGGTCAACTCTTGGACCTCTTTGAGCAATTTGAGGACCTCACTTGACATGTATTGAGAAATATGGGAGGGCTAATTTTGGGGTACAACACACATACAGCACAATTTCCCACAAAAGCAAGTGATCTAGCAAGTAACTAAGAGCCCGAGGAAAACCATGGATGAAAAGGGTGTTAATACCTTCCCTTTTCATAATCTACCTCCCGAACTCAAGAAATAATCTTAAAGGTCTTTCTTGTGCTTTTTCACCTTTCCTTTTGGATAAAAGAAAAGTTGGTGGCGACTCTTGCTAACCGCAACATTTGTGATCAAACTCAAAACACCCAAGTCAGTTCCTCCACCGTATCACAGCAGCAATCAGAGCAGACATGGCCGGATCGGTGTTTAGAGGAATGGGAACTGGTTGCATGACTTTTGGCAGTTCCTCTGAGATTATTGGAGTGTCCCTTCTCCAAGAACTGGTCATCGTTGCGCTGGGCGTCAATGGAATCCAGAGATGTGGTATGTCCGTCCCGAAAGCCCAAGTTGTCCTCGAGGTAAGGATGTTCTTGACTTCCGTAGGTTTTGCAAGCAGGGGAAATAATGGTATTTCTAGTCATGTTAAGATCATCATGGTCAGCCATGATTAGTGGGAAGGATCTTGAAAAAGTTGCTTTGATCTTAGGTTTCATGGAAAGAAAGATGGGGAGAGAAAATTCCCACATATGGCTCCACGGATCTTACCGGTTGATCAGAACTTGAGGAGTGGCCGAAAGATGATCTGCAGTCGGGTTGTGATGTCGAGGAGAAAAAGGGGTTGTACTTGCAAGGCACTCCAACAATCAAGTAAGAGTGGGAACAAGCAGGTACAAGCAAAGTAATAGGTGGTGAATGATGAATATCCGAAAACTGGCCCTCACAGGTGTGAGGGTTTATATAATTCCCTTGGCGCGTGGCCATTGGTTCCTGATTTCACGCCTAGATATACGGGTCCGTGAAATCAGGTAACTTCCAAGACTTGGTCAAACCAGGAAGATGTGCCATTAACTAGCCGTTGGTACCAAGGAAGGGGTTAGCTACGAGCATCTCTCTGGTCGGTTCCTGGTGGCTTGCACAACGTTGATGTCAGGAAGGCTGAGAGGATGCTCGTCGATGATCTCGGGCCAGTGCTTAACTGGGAGGGAAACGACTGTCGTTTCCCGACAGGTAATGGGCATTCCGAAGTATGGTTGTGCGGGCCGTGCAATAGGAGATCTTTTATACTGGGACCAATCAAGCTGTCGGGCCATTCCGGAACACTTATTTTTTAGTTAAAATCAATTTAGGGTTTGTTTAAATTAATTAATCAATTCTGTTTTTATTAATCAATCTAGGTTATTAGGTTAATCATCAAATCTCTTTTCTATCAAAAATCACCAAAACAATTTCCTTCCTCTTTTCTTTATTTTACATTTTCGTGTAGTTTACTCTTTTCACGTTGCTCATAATTATGTAACTGCTCATGGTTTGTAATAGATAATTAGGGTTTTTTTACTTTCCCCACATTTTTTATTACTTGTACCCCCTATTCCTGAAGCCATGTAATAGCGTAGGAACATTTATCTTCCGTGATTTACTGCTTTTCATTATTTACTATGTTACTGTTAGTAATTAAGGCTTGTATGGAAAGACTAATAAATGCAAACGATAGTTAACCTAATGCAAGATGAACAATACTTGAATCACAACACACTCGCACCTCTAGGGTAACCTCCCTTGTTGCATTTCGAAAAATAGTCATGTCCGTCGAACATGGGGGCGCTTTAGCACGATACCTTGAAAATAAATACCATGGTCCCTCGATGACCCTTTCGATGTTGCCTTCGGTAAATGATTTAGTCCCTTAACGATAAATTGCTAAAGCTTCCCTACGAGTTGCCTTCTATGACTATATGATGACCCGTGCCTGTCCCTTCATATCCAGCAATAGGGATTCCTACTAACTAATGGTAGGGTAGCACTATCTAAAGGAAGAGGAAAAGAACAATAAAGACCTTGAGTAGGTAGACAGCTGTTAATCGCTTGCTCATAAACAAAACAAACAATTTTTCACAAACACTTTTCTTTGAAATATTTTCAAAAACCCGTTGTACGCATTCTCGAGGACAAATACGAGAATCATTACAAAGTTTGCCTTACTATTGGAATTTTCAAAATATTTTCAAACACACATTCACAAAGAATTTTCAAAAACAAAGTGAGCTAGGGATTAAGAGCCCGTAGATAACTACAGATGGAAAGGGTGCTAACACCTTCCCTTTTCATAACCTACCCCCCGAACTCAAGAAAATCTCGAAGGTCTTTCCTGTTCTTTTTACCCTTTACTTATTGGATAAAAGAAAAGTCAGTGGTGACTCTTGCTATCCGTAATATTTGCGATAAAACACAAAACCAAGTCAGTTCTCCCATCGTATTACAGAACTGGCGACTCTGCTGGGGATGTACAAAAAAAGAGGGGTTACCTTTAGAGTTATATCACTTTTAAATTCTTTTCTTGTTTGCTTTGCATGCTTTACATTTGAGGGTTGCTCGAGTTTATTTTTCTTGCAAAGGTCCTACACTCTGATCTGGGGGAATTTTAGGTAATTAGCAATAGATCATGGAAACTATACGGCGTATACCGATATGGTTGAAGTGATGGCTATGTTAGGGCGACACATTGATTTGTACTAGTGTCCCTCGAGTCAGTCGGGGAGAATACTAGGCTGCCGCTTGGTGTCATAAGCACTAACTGACCTTTAGAATCTTAATTGACCCAACTTAGCCATTATAAGGTAGAGAGATAGCCGGCTTTGGTGAAGTCTGAAGTTGGTTGATACTCGATACTACGCTCATTGAGATTATACTCTCAGGTTTTTGTTTGGTGGCAAGTCAGCTGTCGTGCTAAACAAAACTTGTGGGAAAAATCAGTGATATTGAGATCCCTAGAACCCGGTTACTTCTTTAGGACAGGTTGAGCCGACTAAAATTCAAGAGGGTACTTACCTATGAACCCCATGCAAACCTTAAGCCTAAGGCTCTTGTGTGCTTTGTTCTTGTTTTTTATCTGTTTAAACATTACATCATAACATCATATCATGACTAACCATTTCAAGGATTTAGGGGATTTATCTTTGTTCTTTGTTGAAGGGTCATGGCTTCCAGTTGTAGGAATACTATCTCAATCAACTTCGTAAGGGTACCTTCCAAGCTTGAGGAACTAGTCTCAAAGGTTCCTAAGAATTCTCAATTCACCAAGAGACATGGTCATCTACTCAGTTTGGTTACTACCTGTTTCCAGGAAGACATGATGAGTGTTCTGTTCCAGTTATTTGATCATAAGCATCACTGTTTTACTTTTCCAGATTATCAATTGGTTCCCACAACGGAAGAATTCTCTAAGTTACTCGAAGTGCCTATTCTTGATCAGATACCTTTAACTGGTCTAGAGCAAGTTCCAAAACCTGAAGACATTGCATTAGCCTTACTGTTGTACCCCAAAATTTTCCCTCCTATTTTCTTCAAGACACTCTTTTAAAGGCCTCAAGTAATCAAAGCTACTAAAGAGTTAATTGGTCAAACCTCCTCATAAGCAATGGGTTCACAACTAGAGTTTCATCTTGCACAAAGAAAAATGGGTTTTAAAGGTCTCAAATAGTTTTCATGATTCCTCCATAGGTCTTCAACAATGTTCATGTCAAGTTTCAAGCCTTGCATCACAATTTTGCTCAGTCAATGGCTCAGATGATTGAAAATAAACTATATTGGGTAAAAAGTCAACTATGTTCAACATACAGTCAAACCTCAAATTTTTTTGTCAACATCAACATTTTGAAGTGATATTCATCATTTGATAAATGGTTGATCATGATTCCTCAAGGAAAGTCCTCAAACCATCAAAAGTCAAGAATTGCCAAATTAGGGTTTCCTTGGGAGAAGTCAACAAAACTTTGACCAATCATAACTTTTATATGCTTCATCAACTTTTCCCCAACCAAATCCCCTTATTAAGGAAATTTAATTCTCTACAACTTTGTATTTATGCTCAAGTTCAAAAAAATGCTTCATTTGAAAGATATAAGCTAATACATTACATGTCATTTTCAAAAGGTCAACAAAAGACAGTTTTTGTCAAGTTAACTTACATCAAGATAAAGTCTCCAAATGCAAAATGATCAAAAGATAAATTGTATAGGACATATTGAGCTTTCCAAAAAGTCAAAGATCATCTTCAAAAGATTAAAATTGAGAGAGTTATGATTGATGCAAGTTGGATAATTTTTAAAGAATGCACGAAACTTCAATTGGACAATGTGGAATTTTTGGGCTTATAGGCCTAAGTTTTAGAGTTCAAACATGCTCATGACACATTATAGGACCTCTAAGTCCATTCATAACTTGCCTTGATTTTTATTTATATTTACTTTTATTTTTATTCAAATAAATACAAAGTAAATTAAATAAAACCACAAATAATGGATTAATGCACATGGGTTTGGTCTTGGATCAGATTTGAAGCCCATAAACATGATGTACAACTAGCAAAACCGTGTAGACCAAGAAGGGAGGGAAATATTCATAAATTTGGAAACATTTCAAATTATTTTGGAATAAAATCACACTTTAATTCCATTTGATTAAGTACCATATTTGTTAACTTAATGTGATGCCTTATATAAACATAAGCTTCAGATCACAAGAATACACACGCTGGCCTTCCCAAAGAACAACCCTAAGGTTTTCAAAAAATTCTCAAAATTAGAACAACTTGAAACCCTTATTTCCAAGGGTTCCAAAGTAGTGTAAAGCATCTCATCACCTTCCTGAATACTCCAGGAAGCAATCCATATCATTACTTAAGCTCAACACACTCCAGGATCCCTTCATACGAGCCCACTGGTTTGGTAAAAGTTCTCGATTTCAAACTCTTTAATCATGTGATTTAAATCAATTTTATGCATGCATTCATATTGTTGTTGATGTTTGCAATAGATCTAACGTATCACATGTTAAGTTTGATGCATAAATAAAGGTGTGCCATTGTTAGGGAACAATCTCAATTCACGTTCGAATCGCATGATACAATAATTATTTGTTAGTTTTAAGAAAAAATTTGAACTTATCGAACAATTTTATGTAGGGTAGACCTCCTGGTTTGCCATAAATCTTTCAAAATCACAGGTTTCAAAAATAGCCCTTCGGAGAAGACGGTTGTTTCAGCCACCCACAGTGGCGTGGACTGGCCGGAGGCAGGCGTGGCAGATTCAAATGTTCTGATTGGCTAGTTGTTGTACCCTAAAATTTGTCCTCTCTTTTCTGAAGACATTTCTCACCAAAGATCTCAAATGCTCAAGGGTTCTCAAGGGTTTGATCAGATAAGCTCACCTCCTAAGCACTGAGCCTCCAAATTAGAGTTTTGATTTTCTCAAGGACAATTAGAATTTTGATGCCTCCAATTACTTTCATGGTTCATTATAGTTCTTCAAGATTTCTCATACCAAGTTTCAAATCTTGCATCACAAATTTGCTCAGTCAATTGCTCAGATGACTGAAAATTAGTTGTATTGGATAAAAAGTCAATTGTGGTTAATATATAGTTAAACATCATAATTTTGGGCCAACATCATAATTTTGAAGTCATATTCATCAATTGTCAAGTTTTGATCACAATTCCTCAAGAAAAGCACTCAAATCATTAAAGGGGCAAATTGTCAAAATTAGGGTTTTGACTGAGAATGACTGATCATTGACTTTTGACCTAGTACATGACCTAATGGCTTGAAGCATGATATCAAGGATTCAAACACAATATCTTGACCTAGTTTCATGGCTCAAATAATTTCTCAAGATCAATGGATTGATAGTTGAAATTTGATCAACTGATGAAAATTCAACTGATACACAAAAAGTCAAACATTACATTTCAAAGATCAAGATTCATCAAGACATTAAAAAATATCAAACTTGATCATCAAGAATCAATAAAGTCAAGAAAGTGAATAAAAAGTCAATGTTTTCAAGACTTAGAAAATTCTAATTGTTTTTTGACCTTGATAATTTTACTACTGGATGATAATTTTTCACCAAGATGCAAGATGATTCAAGGAAAACTTTCAACATGAAAGTTGTAGATCTTGATGAATTATACAACTTTCCCCCTTAGGGTTTATGTCCAAAAAATTCTTAGATTTGAAGATATAAGCTCATAAAGTCATGGCATTTTTCATAAAAACGGTTAGTAAAAATTTTAGCAAGTTTAGGCAAATTTTTTATCTAACTTCTTGACCAATTTTCACCTAATTCCAAGATGATTTATCCAAAGTGGTCAACATGAAGGTTGTAGAAAATGTTTCAAGCTTTCCAAAATGTCAAAGAACTTGAAGAGATCATTTTTGAGCTAGGAGATACGAAGAGATGAATTTAGGCATCCATTCTTGAATTACAAGTCATTTTCTTGATGAACACATAACCAAATCCCACAACTATGTTGCATAATCTTGCTTTGCATGCCTCTTGACTTGCAAATCTATCCATAATCAGATGTTTACACAACTAATTGAGATATGATCCAAGAGCTTGATCCATTGTCCAATTGATCATTCCATTAATGGTACAAAGTTCACACTTCCATTTTGGAAAAGTGATTTTAATCACAATGTCAACTCTCCTTGAGCCTATATATTGTTGCTTCTGACTCCAAAACATTTTAAATCTAGAAGAAACATATCTAAAGCCTCCTAACCACCCTACAAGTCCTTGTACCATGCATTAGAACTATGTTTGTCAAGCTTGCTTCAAAAACAAGTTTCAAAACCATAACATGTGATTCCGTATTTCTGATCACTAGAGCCTTCAAAATATTTCCTCTATAAATAGAAGGGCCATTTGCAACCTAACAGACGAATTTAGAAGTACTCAAACTCCCTCAAACCATAATTTGCACAAAAAACTCAATAGCTTGTCATTTCTGACCTTGAACTTCCATCTCACAATCCACTTGTGTGTTTCCTCTCCATATCAATCACAAAGCTTCCATACATCATATACAACTCATCTCCATCACTGTTTCATAACTGTAACTCCATCTTCATCATCTTCCAAACTCAAAAACTCAGCTCTGCAACTTGACTTCTCCAGCACGATTCAGGCAGTTTCAGCATAAAGTAAGAGTTGCATTAGCTTACTAGGAGTCCAGTGAAGTTATCCAGATCATCACCTCACCTCCAGGGTTGCTCAAACTCCATACATGATTTCCAGTTTTGAGGTAAGTTTTCTTAACTTTGAACTCTCTCTACAAGAATCATTAATGGTTACTTTGTGAATAAAAAATGTAGACATCATAACCCTGAAGCTAACCATGCCTTTAGTTTTCATTTATGTTGCCCGAGTGATGCAAATTTTAAGTTTCAACTTTCTGAAAAAATTAGGTTTTATTTGGTAACAACAAAAATTAATGTTCATCTTTGATTTATAGTTTAAATTGTTAACATGGTTAAATTCGTTTTGAAAAATGGAGCAAGTTTCATGTGTATACTTTTGCAAATGGTTGAGAAATGAGCAAGATCAAAAATTCAAAAATCTTTTCAATGGAGATTGGTGCAAGGTTAGGGATGAAGTGCAATAAGGGAAGGGTTTATTTTATATTTATTGCAAGTTATCTTAATAACGGATGAAACAACCACCCCAGTGGAAGGAGAAGCACACGTAAGGAATTAAACTATAGGGACCTAGGTTCGAGCCCTAGTGGTACCCTTTTGCTTTTCACTAATTTTATTATTTAATATTATGTGCAATCCAAGCATGTACGCACATGTTGCACTTCTCATCCACACCACTTGATCATTGGACCATCAAAATCAACACTCTACAATGCAAGACCATGGTGCACCATCACAAGTCATCCCCACTGGAATACAAAACAATTGTTGGACCTTTTTTTGGGCCTAGATCATTTTTGTATTCTCACCCCCCTTTTACTTTACAATACCCGGGCCCATTTTTATTTTTTTCTTTATTTTATTTTGTTTCTGATTTCAACAAAAAACACATTTGGGTCCGACACCTCCTTTTGCTATTTTTAACCCACGTCTTATTTTTTAACACCCAACCCATTTATTTTATTTCTTTTCATTATTTTTATTTATCTATCAATTTTATTTATTTAAATCAAAATACAAAAAAATATATTTTCTTAAGTAATTAGATTAAAATATTTTTAACACTTTATCTTATTTTTTCTAATTAAATTAAATTTTATTATTTCTCTTACATTGTAAAAAAAAACATTTTCTTTATTAACATTAACCAAATATCATTTTCTAAACAAATTTAATTAGACTTAGGTTTTATTTTTAATTAACTTAGATTTTAGGTTTTGATTAAATAATTAATAATTTTTCTTGTAATAAAATTTAATCAATTTAATTAGGCTAACATTAAACTTTTTCTATCAAAAACCCTAAAAGCAATTTCTTCTTCATCTCTACATTTTATGCATAATTATTGTTGTAATTCATATTCAATGGTTTGTAATAGTAATTAGGACTTTATTGCTTTCCTTCCCTCATTTACAAAATTGTACCCCCCATTTCCAAAGCGTTGTAATAGCGTAGGACATTTAAATTCCGTAATTTATCGCTTTCTTTTATTTATAGTAATTAGGGTTTACATGACAAGACTAAAATCAAACCTTAGCAAAACCCTAAATTCAAAAATAATAATACTTGAAAACAAAACACTTTGCACACATGCACCTCTAGGGTAACCCACACTTGTTGCCTAGGATATAAACAGTCATGTCCCTTGAATGTGAGATGTTTTAGCAAAGACCCTCAATTCAAAAGATCTTAGTCCCTCGATGATCCTTCAATTTTTCCTTCTATAAATGATCTTATTCCCTTACGAAAAATTGCTAAAACATCTTACAAGTTTCCTTCTATGACTATACGATGACGCACGCCTGTCCCTCACATCCAATGATATGGCTCCTTACCAATCAATGGTAGAATATCACTATCTAAAGGAGGAGAAAAAGAACAAAGACTTTTTGTGTAGGTAGATTGCTCGTAATTGCTTGCTCACAAACAAAACCATTTCCGTACTTCACACTTTCAAAATACTTTTCGTAACAAACATTTTGTATACATTCTCAACGATACGAGAATCATTACAAAATTGCCTTACATTGGAATTTTCAAAACATATTTCAAACATTCCTTTTCAAACAAATATTTTCAAAAACCAACACTTTGTATAACTCTCAACGATATGAACGTCATTACAAAGTTTTCTGAACTAAGGCGTTTTCAAAATATTTTCAAACTTACACAAACACAAAGCATTTCAAAGTGAGCTAGCAATTAAGAGCCCGTAGATAACTACAGATGAAAAGGGTGCTAACACCTTCCCTTTTCATAACCTACCCCCCGAACTCAAGAAAATTCTCAAAAGGTCTTTCCTGTTCTTTTCACCCTTTCCTTTATTGGATAAAAGAAAAGTCAGTGGTAACTCTTGCTATCCGTAACATTTGCGATCAAATGCAAAACACCCAAGTCAGTTCTCCCACCGTATCACAAAACTGGTGGCTCTGTTGGGGAGATTATAAACTAAAAGTGGGGTTACCTTAAGAGCTATATCACCTTTATTTTCTTTACATGTTTGACTTGTTTGCTCTACATTTTGGGTCTATGCTTGGGTTTATTTCTTGAAAAGATCCTACACCCGGATCTGGGGAATATTAGGTAAGTAGCAATAGATCGTGGAAAATGTACAACGTAAACCAATATGGGTAAAGCGATAGCTAAGTTAGTGAGACACATTTGTGGGTACCAATGTCACTTGAGTTAAATCAAGGAGAATATGGGACTGCTGAGTGGTGTCATGAAGTACTAACTGACCATGGAACCTTAGTTGAACAACTTAGCTATTATAAAGTAGTGAGATAGCTGGCTTTGGTGCAAGACTGAAGTTGGTTGATACTTGATACTACACTCATTAAGATCTTACTTTCGGAATATTTCGGTCGAGAAAAAATATTGCTTGTGCTGAAACAATGCCCGATGAAGAAAGATCAATGATATTAAGATTCCTTAGAACCCGATTACTTTCTTGTAGGACAGGTTGAACCAACTAAAAGTTTAAGAGGGTACTTACCTATAAACCTCATGTAAGGCTAAACCTAAGGCCTTGTGTGATTTGTGTGTATATGATTATTTGTTCATAACATCATAAACATCATAATATCATGCCATAGAATTTTCACTAACCATTTCAAGGACCTAGGGATTTATCTTTGTCCTGTTTTGTAGGTTATGGCTTCCACTCGCAGAAATACCATCCGAATCAGCTTTGTAAAAGTGCCTCCTCAACTCAAAGAGTTAGCATCAAGGGTTCTTGAGAATTCTCCGTTCACCAAAAGACATGGTCGACTTCTCAATCTGGTTACCTCAAGCTTTAAAGAAGACATGATATGTGTGCTCTTTCAATTCTTTGATCCTAAACATCATTGTTTCACCTTTCCTGATTTTCAATTGATGCCCATAATGGAAGAGTTCTCTTAACTATTAGGAGTACCTATTCTTGATCAAGTTCCCTTCACCGGTTTAGAGAAAGATCCATAACCTGAGTAGATTGCATCAACCCTACATTTGAAAAGGTTTGACATTGTAGCCAATGGGGAAACAAGGAGCGGAGTAAAGGATTTTTTAGCTAAGTTTCTGTTAGAGAAGGCTCGACTATTTTGGGAGGATATGGATTTGCAAGCCTTTTAAGAATTCTTGGATCTTATAATCTATGGGTTAGTACTGTTCCCTAATCCAGACCAACTCATAGATGTGAATGCTCTAAAGATCTTCCTTTCTCGTAACCATGTGCCTACTTTACTCAGAGACATTTTGTATACTCTTCACACTCGCACCACGAGGAAGATAAGAGCTCTTATGTGTTTCATATCGTTGCTATCTAGGTGGTTTATTTCACACCTTCCCCGATCAGTTTTGAAGAATGAACAAGGTCTGAATTGGTCGTAAAGAATAATGTCGCTTTCTTATACAGATATCCATTGGTGCTCTCTATCTCAAGAGGAAACTATTATCATTGACCATTATGGAGAGTTCCCTAATGTTCCACTCTTTGGCATTAGGGGAGGTATTACTTATAACCCTTCTTTGTCTCTATGACATTTGGCTATGCTCGAAGAGATGGTCCTCATGATGCACTTATCCATGGTATTGTATTCGACTACGAGAATGATGCCCAAGGTTATCGTCAAAGATTTATACGAGCTTGGGCATGGTAAATGAGGTTGATAGCAATAATTTGGGGCATAAGAACTCCATTCCTTTAGATCCTTATCTCAAATGGGTGCGAGCTTGCGCTCAAAATCTCATGATGCCATATCCTACTATCCTACCAATAATTATGGAGCCTATTGCTGAATGAGATATTCCTTATACCATTTTTCATCCTGACATGCCTACTGACATTGAAGAGTTGCAAAGATCGTGGATTCAAATCAAGGGGGAATGAGACACCTTTGAAGCTCGATTCTACGCAAGCAAGAAGAAAGTGTTGGAGCTCACAAGGCAACTTCACGAGGAGCGAAGCTTGAATGCATACATTACACCAAAGAGGAAGCGCCCATGGGAGACTTAAGTATTTTGTTTTAGGAGTACATTTTGTTGTCTCTTTGAGACCTTTTTTTATTTTTCATTATAAGCCCAAGGGGAAACTGTAATCTTTGAACTCATTAATACAATTGTTGTGTTTGTTTCCTTTTTGGCTAGAAAATTTAAATTCCTTAAGGTCCTTGAAAACATTGAATCCGCATATCATGCATCATATCATAAGCAGGTTTTTTGACACAGGTTTCCTTATCTTTTTACTGTTTATTTTAGTATAAGATGGATCTAGAGCAAACCGTCAAAGATCTGCAAACTCAACACGCACAGTTCCAAGAGACTCTCCTCAACTTAGCAAAAGGTCAGCAAGAAATGGTGGCACTCCTTACCACTAAAAAGAAGACCAAGAAATAGGCCATTATCCTCAACATGGGAAGAAGGTACAATGTGCCCGCTCGACTGGCTCAGATAGAAGAGGCTTCTTCTGAGGAAGAAGACAATCAAGAAGAGAAAGTTATAAGCAGCAGAGCTAGGGGTGGAAATAACCAGATTACTAAGGACAAAGACTATTTTGAAGAGCCGTATCCACTGGCTGATGAGTAATAAAAACAACTAGAAGACCGACTTAAGGCTGTAGAGATCCAAACTGTGTCTGGTTTGGACTTTGGAGACTTGGGTTTGGTCCCTGGGGTGGTCATTCCCCACAAATTTAAGGTTTCTGTCTTTGCCAAGTATGATGGAATCTCCTATCTAAAGATGCATCTGATGTCTTATGTCTGTAAGATTCAATCACACACCGTCGGTAGGAAGTTATGGGTTCATTTCTTCTAAGAGAGCTTATTTGGTACATAGTTTGAATGGTTCTATCAACTAGAAGGGACTAATAACCACACATGAGAGGATCCGGATGCTGCCTTCTATAGACAATACCAATACAATGTTGATTTTGCACCAACTCGCGTGCAATTACAAAATATGAATATGGGCTCGAGTGAAGGCTTTAAGGAGTATGCTCAAAAATGGAGGGACCTGGCTGGAAGGGTGCTAGACCAACTATTGATACCCGAGGTAAAGAGAAAGTTGTTGAGCCTGCCCTGATAGAGGTACCCTCCAAAGAAGTGATAATTGAAGACCCATCTAGACAAGAGATGGAAGAAATCCTAAAGATCATCCAAAATAGTGATTACAAAATAGTTGAGCAACTGGGGCAGACACCCTCTAAGATATCCATGTTGTCTTTGTTATTATGCTCCGAAGCACATGCCCAAGCTTTGTTGAAATTCATGAAGAATGCCCATGTACCACAAGAGACCACTGCTGATCAATTTGAGAATTGAGTTGCAAGCCCAACTGCTGACAATGGCTTAGGATTTTCTGAAGCAGATTTAACTCTGGTGGGGAAGAATCATAACAAGGCTCTGCATATTTCTATTGAGTTCAAAGGCACTACTCTGGCATATGTGTTAGTAGATACTGGGTCCTCCCTCAATGTTTTATCTAAAAGTTCTTTAGATAGATTAGACTATGAAGGGTTAGTGATGAAACCCAACAATATTCTGGTAAGGGCCTTCGATGGATCAAAGAGGATGGTCCATGGAGAGGTTGATCTCCCGATTAAGGTGGGATCTCAAGTATTTAATTCAACTTTTTATTTAATAGATATCCTCCTGACCTATTCCTGCTTGCTCGAACGCCCATGGATTCATGGGGTAGGTGCGGTCACCTCTACATTGCATTAAAGGCTAAAATACCCGGTGAAAGGGAAGATAGTCATTGTCCGCGGAAGGAAAAATATATGGTCAATCATTTGAATTCTTTCAAATATGTTGAAATTGTCGGAGAATTCATTGAAACTCCTTATCAAACATTTGAAGTAATCCCAACAACGATTTATGTTGCTAAAGCTATTCCTGCTAAGGACACACCAAGAATGGCTTCCTTTAAGGATGATAGGGTTGTGATAGAAGATGGAGGTTGCACTATCTGAGGACAACTTCTAGATATCCCCTACAAATCTGACAAATTTGGCTTGGGTTTTACTTCAAAGGCTCAGAAAGAGGTTCGACGTGCTCGTGTTAGGGGGCCACCTCTCCGTATTAGCAACCATGGAGTCAATGCTCTAGGAGACATTCATAGTGATGGTGACTCAGACGACCAGATATTCCCAGCTGTTGATGGTGGACTCAACAACTGGAAGGCCAAAGACTTCGTCTCAATCTTCTTCATCCAGGCGTAATTTCTATTTCCTATTTTTATTGTTTAAGAAGTTTGTCTGTATAATTTCCTTTAAAACAATGACTTTAAACCATGTTCCTTGCCCGTGGCACAATGGTCCATCTGTTAAGGGTTTGTCATTCCATCTATCATATGCTCATTTAATGAAAATATTGGACAATTTTGCATTCAAATTTTGCACTCCTTGTCTTTATTTTACTTTGCTGCATTTTAAAATAAGACATGTGACCTTACATGCACACACACACACACACACACACACACACAATTGCAGATCCACATCCACTCCGGATCTCATTGACAACAATTCTGCTATTGTCGTTTATGACTTCGAAAATCCAATCTATCAAGCCGAAGACTAAGGATTAGAAGATTGTGAGATACCTGTAGAACTCTCTAGACTCCTGATACAAGAATCCAACCGCACGAAGAACCGGTCAAAGTGATAAACTTGGATACTGAGGCAGATAAGAAAGAAGTCAAGATTGGCGCCAACTTGGAAGACAATTTCAAGAGCATATTGGTTCATATGTTGCATGACTTTGTTGAGGTATTCACTTGGTCATATGAAGACATGACAGGGCTCGTACTGATATCGTGGTTCATCGATTGCCAATGAAAGAAGGTTGTTCTCTAATCAAACACAAGGTTCGTCGCATGCGTCTTGATATGTCTGAGAAGATCAAGGATGAGGTAATGAAACAGCTCAATGCATGTTACTTGGCAGTGAAGTCGTATCCCCAATGGGTTACAAATGTTTTTCCAGTGCCGAAGAAAGACGGTAAGGTCTGTATGTGTGTGGACTACAGGGATTTAAATAGGGAAAGCCCCAAATATGGCTTTCCACTACCACATATTGATGTCTTGGTTGAAAACACTGCTCAACATAAGGTATTCTCCTTCATGGATGGCTTCTCATGTTACAACCAAATCAAAATCTTGCTCGAAGACATGGAGAAGACTACTTTTGTCACACAGTGGGGCACCTTCTGTTATAAGGTCATGCCTTTTGGACTGAACAATGCAAGCACAACTTATCAACATGCTATGGTGGCTTTTTTCATGATATGATTCATCATGAGATAGAATTCTATGTTCATGACATGATTTCAAGATCACAAATTGAGGAAGAGAACCTTGTTCATTTGCAGAAACTATTTGACAGGCTGAAGAAATACAAGCTAAGGATGAATCCAAGCAAATGCATCTTTGAGGTAAGGTCTGGAAAGCTCCTAGGCTTCATCGTCACTGGTAAAGGAATTAAAGTCTATCCTTCCAAAGTCAAAGCTATCCAAGAAAATTCAGCTCCTCGTACTGAGAAGGAGGTCAGAGGTTTCTTAGGATGACTAAAGTACATTGCCCGATTCAACTCTCACCTGACTGCTTCTTGTGAACCACACTTCAAGCTGCTGAAGAAAGATAAAGTGATAAGATGGAATGACGACTGTCAAATAGCTTTTGACAAAATCAAGAAGTACTTGCAAGAACCTCCAATCTTGATGCCACCAGTTGAAGGAAGATGTATGATCATGTACTTAACTGTGTTTGATAATTCAATGGGGTGTGTGATGGGGCAGCATGACGAGTCTTGTCAAAAAGAGCATGCAATATACTACCTTAGAAAAAAGTTTACCGACTATGAAACAAGATATTCACTGCTCGAGAAAACTTGCTGCACTTTGGCATGGGCAGATTGCAGACTAAGACATTATATGTTGACTCATACCATATTACTGATCTCTAAGATGGATCCCATCAAGTACATCTTTGAGAAGCCAACCCTCTTCGGAAGGATAGCCCGATGGAAAATGATCTTAACTGAGCATGACATCTAGTACACTAGACAAAAATCATGAAAGGAAGTGTGATGGTAGATCATTTGGCACATCAATTTGTGGATGACTACCAATCTATGAACTTTGAATTTCTGGATGAGAATATCATGCTGATCACGGATTATGAAAAACTTGGACCGTATGAAGGACCTGAACAAGGATCCCGATGGACTATGGTTTTTAATGGAGCTTCTAATGCATTGGGTAACAGAATTGGTGATGTGATCATTTCCCCCAAAGGTTGCCATATGCCTTTCACTGCCATACTCTGCTTTGACTGTACCAACAATATGGCGGAGTACGAAGCGTGCATCTTGGGTCTGAAAGCTACTATTGACCTAAGAATCAAGTTCTTAAGTGTATATGGAGACTCAGCTTTGGTAATCAGTCAAGTTAAAGGAAAGTGGGATACAAAACATCCAAATCTTATCCCTTACAAAGAACTATTGCTAACCTTGATCCCGTACTTTGAAGAGGTTACCATTGAACACATTCCAAGGGAAGAAAATTAGTTGGCAGATGCTTTAGCTACCATGTCTTCTATGTTCAAGGTCAGATGGGACAACGAAGCTCCCTGAATTACTGTCGAAAGATTTGACGAACCAGCGCAGTGCTATGAGATTGACATTGATGGTGTAGAAGAGAAGCCTTAGTTTCATGAGGTGAAAAGATATATCGAAGCTCAAGAGTATCCTAAAGGGGCGTCAGTCAAAGACAAGAAACTCCTGTGGAGGTTCTCAGCCAAGTTCTTACTGAGCAATGGGATCTTATGCAAGCTCCACCATGACTCAGTTCTACTTCGTTGTGCAGACAAAAAAAGAAGCAAATAAGATCATGGAGGATATGCATGATGGTATCTTCAGCGATCATTCTAGCAGACATACTATGGTCAAGAAGATTCTGAGAGCTGGTTACTATTGGTCGACCATGGAAACTGATTGTGTTTACCACTTGAGGACTTTCCATAAGTGCAAAATATATGTTGATAAGGTTCACGTTCCTCCAATATCTTTGAATGTCATGACTTCCACTTGGCCATTTGCAATGTGGGGAATCGATATGATTGGAGAAATCAAACCTACTGCCTCTAATGGACATTGTTTCATTCTTGTCTCCATTAACTACTTTACTAAGTGAGTTGGAGCAGCTTCATTTTCCTTAGTTACCAAGAACGTCATATCCCAGTTTATCAAGCATAACCTCATCCGTCGGAATGGTATCCCTAAGAGAATTATCACTGACAATGGTACCAATCTCAACAATGCCATGATCACTGAACTCTACATGTAGTTCAAGATCAAACATCACAACTCTTCTCCATACAGATCTAAGATGAATGGCGCAGTGGAAGCTGCTAACAAGAATATAAAGAAGATTGTGCAAAAGATGGTGGTGACCTACAAATACTGGCATGAGATGTTACCATTTGCTCTTCATGGCTATCATACTTCGGCATGAACATCAACTGGGGAAACCCCTTTTTCTTTGGTCTATGGCATGAAAGCTGCCCTGCCTGTCGAAGTTCAGATTCCTTCTCTAAGGATTATGAAAGAAGGAGACTTAGACGAAGACGAATTTATTCAGACTAGGTTGGACCAGTTAAATTTGATTGATGAAAATAGGTTGGCTACTTCCTGTCACTGTCAGATGTAGCAGAAGCGCGTGATCAATGCTTTCAACAAAAATATCAAGCATCGGGTATACCAGACTGGTGACTTGGTAATTAAGAGCATCATTCTACCACAAGATAATCCCAGGCGCAAATGGACTCCCACTTACGAAGGGACATTTGTTGTTAAGAAATTATTCTCGGGCAGCACTATGATGCTAACCACTATGGACAATGAAGATTTCCCGCACCCTGTGAACGCGAACATAGTCAAAAAATACTACGCATAAGAATGACCTGCTAGGTTGACATACCTAGGAAAAAATAAGGGCATCCCGGTGAACCAAAAAGGTTCAGGCAAAATTTAGGGATATATACAAAAGATTATACACCCAGTAAGTCAAAAACCTGAAAGGGTGGCTTGGGCAAAAAAGGGTATCCTGGTGGACTGAAAACTTGAAAGGGTGGTCAAGGAAAAAATTAGGGATTAAAAGCGTACAACTATGTCCCGTTGGATCACTTACATGCAAGATTTATTACCAAAGTCGAAAGTTCAAATGGTTCAATCAATTTCTTCCAATGGTAAGGGACGAGATGCTCGAAGACATAGGGGCAATAACAGAGTTTGGAACCCAATATATATATATATATATATATATATATATATATATATATATATATATATATATATATATATATATATATATATATATATATATATATATATATATATATATATATATATATATATATATTTGTTTGTTTTCACTTTTTACTTTTTCATTTCACGGCGACTTCCTCTTACTAGGATTTTCGTCTCTTTGTACAAAATTTCCTGTTTATAGGAAAATTATCAATACAATATACTTTAAAGTCCAGACTTTTTGTTTTTCTATTTTGCTTGCAAAAACATCCAATGACTAAAATTGAATCAACATATGTGTATGAACATGATTAACTGTAAACAAATATATACATAAGAATATGAATAAACATTTACTCAAAACTCTAGGAGCTGGGATGACACTCAAGCTATCCATGAATCCCCACATAATCCCTTTCATAAGGTTATCCCTAGTGAAGTCGCCAGAGCCATTGCTACGAGATTATCTCCCACGGAGTAGTATTCGTAAATAAGGGTACATTCCTCACAATCTCCCTAGAAGATCACTCAAACAGATAAAATATTATAATCTCTTTTCGGGCAATATCACCATCTACGAAGTCCCAATTAGTACAATGCATGGAATTTCTCTCCCCGAGCTGAGTTTGGTCCTCCAAAACTAAGAAGAAAACCTTGCAGAATCATTCTCTTTAGCAAATTCAATTTCCCCAAGAGAGTTAGTTTCCTCAGTAGAGCATTTCTCCATCAACAAGGGTTTATTTTTGCAACAGACTACAAATTCCCCAACTCGAGTATATTCCTCAGATTACTACAAATTGCTGACAAAATTCTTCTCCCCAGTAAAGTCATCACTATCCCTAGAAAGCTGCTGCAAAGCTTGAAATCTGACCAGATACCAGTTAACTTTATCCTCCCCAAACGAGTCGGAAGTTTAACTATCTCTTTTATCCCTAGTCGGGGTATATAAGAAATAAATTCTCCGATAGAGAAATGGAAGACCAACATTCCTAAACTCTAATCCCCAAACAGAAATCAATACATCCCCTGCAAAATTTCCTCAAACAAGTATCCAGGAATCCCCAGCGAAAGCATTCTAGACAAACATACTCTTCATCCCCAACAATAGTCAGGGATTTATTTTCCAAGAATAATACACTTCAACAACATTGAACATTCATTCATCATAACATATGCATACAAAACACATATAACACAATCTCATTTATTTTGAGAACATCATTGCACAATGCATTTCATACATCATGACATTGCATACAACTAACTCTTTAAGTTTTCAAGAAAGATAAATCAACAGACCGATATCATCAACAAATCCTCAAAGAAGATTGTAAAAGACTGGGAAAATATCTACATGATGAATTCTCCCTTTAAACCTCTGCTGGCTCAAATTAAATCAACCAAATATTTATTCTGATACTTCTCTCAGTAGACCTTTTTCTGGCTCAGATTAAATCAACCAAAGATTTATTCTGATGCTTCTCTCAGTTAAAGATTTAAAAACATCTACTAGCTCAGATTAAATCAACCAAAGATTTATTCTGATATTTCTCTCAATAGACCTTTTTTGGCTCAGATTAAATCGACCAAAGATTCATTTTGATGCTTCTCTCAGTTAAAAATTTAAAGACATCTGCTGGCTTAGATTAATCGACCAAATATTTGCTCTGATACTTCTCTCAGTAGACCTTTTTTTGGCTCAGATTAAATCGACCAAAGATTTATTTTGATACTTCTCTCAATTAAAGTTTTAAAAACATCTGCTGGCTCAAATTAAATTGAAAAAAGATAAATTATAATACTTATCTCAGTAGACCTTTTTCTGGCTCAGATTAAATCGACCAAAGATTCATTCTGATAATTCTCTCAGTTAAAGATTTAAAGACATCTGCTGGCTCAGATTAAATCGACCAAAGATTTTCTCTGATTATTCTCTCAGCTGACCTTTTTCTGGATCAGATTAAATCAACCAAAGATTTATTCTGATACTTTTCTTAGTTAAAGATTTAAATACCTCTGGCTCAGATTAAACTGACCAAATATTTGCTTTGATACTTCTCTCAGTAGACCTTTTTCTGGCTCAGATTAAATCGGCCAAAGATTTATTATGATACTTCTCTCAGTTAAAGATTTAAAGACCTCTGCTAGATCAGACTAAATCGACCAAAGATTTGCTCTAATACTTCTCTCAATAGACCTTTTTCTGGCTTTGATTAAATTGACCAAAGATTTATTCTGATACTTTTCTCAGTTAAAGATTTAAAGACCTTTGTTGGCTCAAGATTAAATCGACCAAAGATTTGCTCTGATTCTTTTCTCAATAGACCTTTTTCTAACTCAGATTAAATCGAACAAAGAATTATTATGATACTTCTCACAGTTAAAGGTTTAATGACCTTTGCTAGCTCAGATTAAATCAACCAAATATTTATTCTGATACTTCTCTCAGTAGATATTTTTCTGGCTCAGATTAAGTCGACCAAGGATTTATTCTGATACTTCTCCCAGTTAAAGTCGAGCGTAGACTTCGTCTAATTTCTTTTTCAACAGATACTTTGGATGGCATCTATAAGCCCATCTATAACAACTTTATGTCACATATCCAAATGGCATCTCTAAGCCCATTCCTGATATAATTAACAAACAGTTTTACTTCATGCGCAAGCGAGTGAAAATTTATGGGCACTTAAGTGTTTAATCATCTTCTACCGTCAAGTCACGAATGGAGAACAAGCCAATCCAACTCTCCAGGTTTAAGAAGATTGAACATGGGCAGTTGTTGTACCCAAAACTATTACCTCTCTTTTCTCAATACATTTCTCACCAAAGATCTCAAATGCTCAAGGGTTCTCAAGGGTTTGATCAGATAAGCTCACAGCTCCTAAGCACTGAGCCTCCAAATTAGGGTTTTGATTTTATCGAGGAAAATTGGACTTTTGATGCCTCATATGAACTTAATGGTTCATTATAGGTCTTCAAGATTGCTCATACCAAGTTTCAAGCCTTGCATCACAAATTTGCTCAGTCAATTGCTCAGATGACTAAAAATCAGATGTATTGGGTAAAAAGTCAATTATGGTCAATATAAAGTCAAACTTCATAATTTTGGGCCAACATCAACATTTTTAATTCATATTGATCAATTGATCAAGTATTGATCATAATTCCTCAAGAAAAGCACTCAAATCATCAAAGGGGCAAAATTGTCAAAATTAGGGTTTTGACTGAGAATGATTGATCATTGACTTTTGACCTAGTACATGACCTAAGGGCTTGAAGCATGATCTCAAGGAATCAAACAAAATATCTTGACCTAATTTCATGGATCAAATCATTTCTCAAGATCAATGGATTGATAGTTGAAATTTGATCAACTGATGAAAATTCAACTGATACACAAAAAGCCAAACATTACATTTCAAAGATCAAGATTCATCAAGAAATTCAAAAATATCAAACTTGATCATAAAGAATCAATAAAGTCAAGAAAGTAAATAAAAATTTAATGTTTTCAAGACTTAGAAAATTCTAAGTGTTTTTTGACCTTGATAATTTCACTACTTCATGACAAATTTTCACCAAGATGCGAGATGATTCAAGGAAAACTTTCAACATGAAAGTTGTAGATCTTGATGAATTCTACAACTTTGCCCCTTAGGATGATGTCCAAAAAATGCTTATATTTGAAGATATAAGCTCATAAAGTCATGACATTTTTCAGAAAAACACTTAGTGAAAATTTTAGCAAGTTTAGGCAGATTTTTGACCTACTTCTTGACCAATTTTCACCTAGTTCCAAGATGATTTAGCCAAAGTGGTCAACATGAAGGTTGTAGACAAGTTTTCAAGCTTTCCAAAATGTCTACGAACTTGAAGAGATCATTTTTGATCTAGGAGTTTCAAAGAGATGAAGCTAGGCATCCATTCTTGAATTACAAGTCATTTTCTTGATGAACACATAAACAAATCCAACAACTATGCTGCATAGTTTTGCTTTGCAGGCCTCTTGACTTTCAAATCTATCCATAATCAGATGTTTACACAACTTTGAGCTATGATCTAAGAGCTTTAGTGATTGTCCAATTGGTCATTCCATTAATGGAATAAAGTTCACACTTCCATTTCGGAAAAGTGATTTTAATCACAATGTCAATTCTCCTTGAGCCCATACATTGTTTCTTCTGACTCCAAAACAATTTAAAGCAATAAGAAACATATCTAAAGCCTCCTAACTACTCTACAAGTCCTTGTACCATGCATTAGAACTATGTTTGTCAAGCTTGCTTCAAAAACAAGTTTCAAAACCATAACATGTTATTCCTTGTTTCTGATCACTAGAGCCTTCAAAACTTTTCCTCTATAAATAGAGGAGCCATATTCAACCTAACACACAAATTTAGAAGCCCTCAAACTCCCTCAAACTAGAATTTGCACAAAAAACTCCATAGCTTGTCATTTATGACCTTGAACTTCCATATCTCAATCCACTCGTGTGTTTCCTCTCCAAATCAATCCCAAATATTACATACATCATATACAACTCATCCTCATTCCTGTTTCACAACTGTAACTCCATCTTCATCATCTTCCAAACTCAAAAATTCTGCTCTGCAACTTGACTTCTCTATCACGATTCAGGCAATTTCAGCATAAAGTGAGAGTTGCATTAGCTTCCTAAGAGTCTAGTGAAGTTATCCAGATCATCACCTCACCTCCAGAGTTGCTCAAACTCCATACAAGATTTCCAGTTTTGAGGCAAGTTTTCTCAACTTTGAACTCTCTCTATAAGCATCATTAATGGTTAATTTATGAATAAAAACTGTAGACATCATAACCCTGAAGCTAACCATGCCTTTAGTTTTCATTTATATTTCCTGAGTGATGCAAATTTTGAGTTTGAACTTTCTGAAAAAATTAGGTTTTATTTGGTACCAACAAAAATTAATGTTCATATTTGATTTATACTTTAATTCATTTACATGGTTGAATTCATATTGAAAAATGGAGTAAGTTTCATGTTTATACTTTTGCAAATGGTTGAGAAATGAGCAAGATCAAAAATTCAAAAAACTTTTGTGTTCGTTTTCATATATAAACCTTAAGAGTTAGATTGACTTGTTCTCCATTTGTGACTTGAAGGTGGAAGATGATTGAAAACTTAAGTGCCTAGAAATTTGCACTCGTTTGTGCGTGAAGTAAAATTGTTGGTTGATTATGCCGGGAATGGGCTTAAAAGATGCCATTTAGAATGACTATTAGTAAGTCTAGTGCTCGACTTGATCTTTAAGAGATGTATCTAGAAAAGAGTCTACATGCGACTACTACTTCAACAGGCAATGAAGGAATCTGTGGTGACTACTACTTCAACAGGTAATGAAGGAATCTATGATGACTACTACTTTAACAAGTAATGAAGGAACCTATGAAGACTACTTCTTCAACAGGTAATGAAGGAATCTGTAGTGACTACTACTTCAACAGGTAATGAAGGAATCTATGACGACTACTACTTCAATAGGTAATGAAGGAATCTGTGACGACTACTACTTCAACAGATAATGAAGGAATCTATGACGACTACTACTTCAACAGGTAATGAAGGAATCTATGACGACTACTACTTCAACAGGTAATGAAGGAATCTATGGTGACTACTACTTTAATAAATACCAGAAGGAATCCAAGCTTGATTTTGTCTCGGATAGATATTCTTCAGAATGACTCCATGGGGAAAGTCTTTTATGGAAATACTTGTCGGATTTTAGTCTCTGGAGAAATTTGTCTAATTACGTAGATGGTTGATGATATTCTTCTGTTGATTGGTCTTTCCTAAAAAGGTAGAGAGTTAGTTGTATGCAATGTCATGATATATGAAATGCATTGTTTAATGATGTTCTCAAAATAAATGAGATTACGCTATATGTTTCGTATGCATACGTCATGATGTATGAATATTGTTGAAATGTATCTTTTTCTGGGAAAATAAATCCATGATTAATCTTGTAGATGAAGAATATGTATATATTTAATTTCATCTTGAATACTTCTGTTGGGGATTCCTGTTTACTGTTTTGAGGAAACTCTACAAGGGATGTTGATTTCTGCTTGGGGAGTAGAGTTCAAGAACCTTGGTTGTCCATTGCTCTACTGGGGAATTTAATTCTTATATACACTGACTGGGGATAAAAGAGATGATTAAACTTCCGATTTGTCTGGGGAGAGTGAAGTTAACTGATATTCTGGTCGGATTCAGGTTTTACAGCAACTCTCTGGGGACAGTATCAACTCTACTGGAGAAGAGGAGTTCTTTCAGTGATATGTAGTAGTCTGAGGAATAAACTCAAGCTAGAGAGATTGTATTCTGTAAGGGGAAATAAACCCTATTGAGAAAGATATTTTGGAGATTTCATTGGGGAAACAATTCTTCTGGGGAAGAACTTTGCAAGGTTTCTCTTTAGGTTTTGGAAGACCAAACTCGGTTGGGGAAGAGAATTACCAGGAGATATACGAAATGTAACTCTGAAAGAAAATTGTGTACGAATTTAATATGGGGATTTATGGACAGCATGAGCGTTATCCTGGCTCCTTGAGTAGGTATTTATTCCTATTCTTATGCGTATATTTGTTAACATTTAATCATGTTCATATGCACATGTTCATTCAATTTTAGTCATTGAACGTTTTTGCAATCAAAACAGAAAAACAAAAAGTTTTCACTTCAAATTATATTTGTATTGATAATTTAGCTATAAACGGGCGTTTTTGTATAAAGAGACGAAAATCCTAGCAAGAGGAAGTCGTCGTGAAATGAAAATAATACAAAGTGACGACAAATATATATAGCCACATGGAAGTGATCTCATTGGATTCCAACTCCGCTATTGCCACTATGTCTTCGAACGTCTCACCTTTGTTGTTAGAAGAAGTTGATTGAATTGATCTTGTACCATTTGAACTTTTGACCTTGGTAATAAAGCTGGCTGTAGTGATCCAATGGGACATAATCGCATGCTTTAATCCCTAACTTTTCCTGGACCACCCTTTCGGGTTTTCAGTCCACCAGGATACCCTTTTTGTCCAAAGTCGCCCTTTCAGGTTTTCAACTTGCTGGGTGTACAATCTTGTATATATCCCTAATTTTTGCCCGACCCCTTTGGTTCGTCGGGATGCCCTTATTTTTTCCTAGGTATGTCAACCTAGAAGGTCATTCTTTATGCGTAGTATTTTTTTGACTATGTTCGCGTTTACATGGTGCGGGAAATCTTCACCATCCATAGTGGTTAGCATCATAGCACCGCCAGAGAATACTTTCTTGACAACAAACTACCCTTCGTAAGTGGGAGTCCATTTTCCCATGAGATCTCCTTGTGGTAGAATGATGCGCTTTATTACCAAGTTGCCAGTCTGATATACTCGAGGCTTGATCTTCTTATTGAATGCCTTGATCATATGCTTTCGATATAATTGACCATGACAGACTACAGCCAGTCTCTTTTCATCAATCAAATTCAACTGGTCCAATCTAGTATGAATACATTTGTCTTCGCCTAAGTTTTCTTCTTTCATAATCCTTTAAGAAGGAATCTGAACTTCGACAGGCAGGACGGCTTCCATGCGATAGACTAAAGAGAATGGGGTTGCCCCAATTGATGTTTTTACCGAGGTACGGTAGCCATGAATAGAAAAAGGTAACATCTCATGCCATTCTTTATAGGTTACCACCATCTTTTGCACAATCTTCTTTATGTTGTTGTTAGCAGTTTCCACTGTGCCATTCATCTTAGGTTTGTATGGAGAAGAGTTGTGATGCTTGATTTTGAACTGCATGCAGAGTTCAATAATCATAACATTGTTGAGGTTGGTACCATTGTCAGTGATGATCCTTTTAGGGATGTCGTATCGACATACAAGGTTATGCTTGATGAACCCGGCTACAACATTCTTGGTAACTGAGGCAAATGAAGCTGCTTCAACCCACTTGGTAAATTAGTCAATGGAGACAAGAATGAAACAGCGTCTATTAGATGCAGTGGGCTTGATTTCTCTGATTATGTCAAAGACCCATATTATAAATGGCCATGGAGCGGTCATGACATTTAAAGGTATTAGAGGCACACGAACCTTATCGACATAAATCTGGCACTTATGGCAAGTCCTCGAGTGGCAGTGACAATCAGTTTCCATAGTCGACCAATAGTAACTAGCTCTCAGAATTTTCTTGGCCATAGTGTATGCACTGGAATGAGTTCTAAAGATACCTTCATGCATGTCCTCCATGATATTCTCTGCTTCCATCTTGTCCATACAACTGAGCAGATTAGAATCATGGTTGCGCTTGTACAAAATCCCATTGCTTAGGAAGAACTTGGCTGAGAACCTTCGCATGAATTTCTTGTTGTTGATTGAAGCTCCCTCAGGATATTCTTGTGCTTCAAGGCACCTCTTCACCTCATGGAACCAAGGCTTCTGCTCATCAGTGTTGATCCTATAACAGTGCGTCGGTTCGTCAAATCTTTCGATAGTAATTCTGGGAGCTTCGTTGTACCAATTGACTTTGAACATAGATGACATAATTGCTAAGGCGTCTGCCAACTGATTTTCTTCCCTTGGGATATGTTTAAAGGTGACCTCACCAAAGTAAGGGATCAAGGTGTGCATAATTTCTTTTTAAGGGATCAAATTTAGATGTTTGGTATCCCATTTTCCTTTGACTTGACTGATTACCAGGGCCGAATCTCCATATACGTTTAAGAATTTTATTCTTAGGTCAATGGCAGCCTTTAGACCCAGGATGCATGCTTCATACCTAGCCATGTTGTTGGTACAGTCAAAACAAAGTCTGACAGTGAAAGGTGTATGGCAACCTTCAGGAGAAATAATCACAAAACCAATTCCATTACCCAATGCATTGGAAGCTCCATCAAAAACCATAGTCCATCGAGATCCTTGTTTAGGTCCTTCATACGGTCCAGGCTTTTCACAGTCGGTTATCAACATGATATTCTCGTCCGAGAATTCATAGTTCATAGATTGGTAGTCATCAACAGCTTGATGGGCCAAATGATATGCCAGTACACTTTATTTGATTGCTTTTTGTGTAGTATACTAGGTGTCATACTCAATCAAGATTATTTGCCAACTGGCTATTCGTCCGGAGAGAGCTGGTTTCTCGAAGATATACTTGATGGGGTCCATCTTAGAGATCAATAGATTAGTATGAGTCAACATATACTGTCTTAGTCGACGAGCATCCCATTCCAAAGCGCAACAAGTTTTCTCGAGCAGTGAATATCTTGTTTCACAGTCGGTAAACTTTTTGCTAAGGTAGTATATTGCATGCTCTTTTCGACCAGACTTGTCATGTTGGCCCAACACACACCCTGTTGAATTCTCTAATACGGTCAAGTACATAATTATAGGTCTTCCTTCAACTGGAGGCATTAAGATTAGAAGTTCTTGTAAATACTACTTGATCTTGTCAAAAGCTATTTAGCATTCGTCATTCCATCTGACTACTTGATCTTTCTTTAGCAACTTGAAGATTGGCTCACAAGTAGCATTTAAGTAAGAGATCAACCAGGCAATGTAATTGATTCGACCTAAGAAACCCCTGACCTCCTTCTAAGTACAGGGAGCTGGCATTTCTTGTATGGATTTTACTTTTGCAGGATTGACCTCAATACCTTTTCCACTGACGACGACGCCAAGGAGTTTTCCAGACCTCACCCCAAAGGTGCACTTGTTGGGATTCAGCCTCAGCTTGTATTTCTTCAACCTTTCTAATAGCTTGTGTAAATGATCTAGGTGTTCTTCCTCAGTTTGCGATCTTGCAATCATGTCATCAACA
The DNA here is from genome assembly GCA_948472305.1 of Vicia faba. Classification (NCBI taxonomy): domain Eukaryota; kingdom Viridiplantae; phylum Streptophyta; class Magnoliopsida; order Fabales; family Fabaceae; genus Vicia; species Vicia faba. The sequence goes on along the minus strand of OX451740.1, from coordinate 390,536,818 downwards.
TAGACTTCTATCTCATGATGAATCATGTCTTAAAATAGAGCCACCATAGCTCGTTGATAAGTTGTGCCTGTATTCTTCAACTCAAAAGGCATGACCTTATAACAGAAGGTGCCCCACTGTGTGACAAAAGTAGTCTTCTACATGTCCTCAGGCACCATTTTGATTTAGTTGTACCCAGAGAAGCCATCCATGAAGGAGAACACCTTATAATTAGCAATGTTATCAACTAAGACATCAATATATGGTAGTGGGAAATCATCTTTAGGACTTGTCCTATTTAAATCATTGTAGTCTATGCACATATGGACTTTTCCGTCTTTCTTCAGTACTGGGACAACATTTGCAACCCATTGCGGATATGATGTCACTGCCAAGAAACCCACATTGAACTATTTCATTACCTCAGCCTTGATCTTTTCAGACATATCTGGCCGCATGCGACTAATATTTTGCTTGACTGGAGAACAACCTTCTTTCATTGGCAGACGATGAACTATGATATCAGTATCAAGCCCCGACATATCTTTGTATGACCAAGCGAACACCTCAACATAGTCGTACCACATCTAAACCAATCTTCTCTTGATACTGTCTTCCAGGTTGGTGCCAATCTTGACTTCCTTCTTATCTGCCTCAGTACCAAGATTTATCACTTCAACTGGTTCTTCATGCAGTTGAATGGTCTTTTCCTCTTGTATCAGGAGTCTGGCGAGTTCCCTGGGTATTTCAAAATCTTCTTCACCTTCGTCTTCAGCTTGATTGATTGGATTTTAGAAGTCATAAACGACAATAACAGAATTGTTGTCAATGAGATCCAGAGTGGATGTGGATATGCAAATGTGTATGTGTGCATGTAAGGTCACATGGCTATTTGAAAATGTAATAAAATAAATAAAGACAAAAAGGAGCACAAAATTTGAATGAAAAATAGTCCAATGTTTTCATGAGCATATGATATATGAAAATGAAAAGCCCTTAACAAATGTACCATTGTGTCCCGGGAAACGCACGTGGTTTAAAGTCACTATTTTAATTGAAATTACATACAAATTTCTCAAAGTAATAAAAACAGGAAATGGTAATTACTCATGGCTGAAGGAAATTGAGATGAAGTACTTGGTTTGCTAGTTGTTGAGTCCTCCATCTGCAGTTGGGTAGATCCAGTCGTCCCAGTCACCGTCACTATCAGAGTCTCCCAGAACAGTAACTTCATTGTTGCTAATACAAAGGTGGTTTCCCAGCATTAGCATGTTGGACCTCTTTCCGAGCCTTGGAAGTGAAGCCCAACCCAAATTTTTCTAACTTGTAGGGGATATTAGGAAGTTGTCCCTAAATGGTGCAACCTCCATCTTCAATAACAACACAAGCATCTTTAAGAGAGGCCATTCTCAGTGTATCTTTAGTAGCTTTGAGAGTGACATAAGTTGCCTTGGCAACGACAATCATTGGAGGGACCACTTCAAAAGCTTGACAAGAATTCTCAATATATTTTCCATCCATTTCAACATATTTGAACGAATTCAAATGACTGATCATAAACTCTTCCTCCCCACAAATGGTGACAATTTTCCCTTTGACCAGTTACTTCAGCTTTTGATGTAATATGGAGGTAACGGCACCTGCCCCATGAATCCATGGGCGTCCGAGCAGACAAGAGTAGGCGGGGCGGATATCCATCACATAGAATGTTGAATTGAAGAATTGAGACCCAACCTTTATAGGGAGATCAACCTCTCCAGGGACCATTCTTTTCGACCCATCAAAGGCTCTTACCACGATATCACTTGGTTTCAGTACCAACCCTTCATAGTCCAATCTGTCCAAAGCACCTTTTGGTAAAACATTGAGGGAGGACCTTGTATCTACTAACACATGTGCTAAGGTGGTACCTTTACACTCAATGGAAACATGTAGAGCTTTGTTGTGATTCTTCTCCGCTGGAGTCAAATCTGTATATGAAAATCCCAAACCATTATCAACAGTCAGGCTTGCTACACAGTTCTCGAATTGGTCAGCAGTAGTTTCTTGTGGGACTTGTTCATTTTTCTGGAATTTTAGAAGATCTTGAGCATGTGCCTCAGAACACAACTATAAAGACAACATGGATATATTTGAAGGTTTCTGCCCTAGTTGTTCCACTATCTTGTAGTCACTCTTTCTGATTATATTCATAATCTCCTCTGTCTCTTGGCTATAATGGTCCTCAATTGCAATATCTTTTGTGGGCGCTGCCGTCCAGGCAGGCTCAGTCATTTTCTCCTTTCCTCGAGTATCAACAACGGGTTTAGCAGCAGAAATGCGAATGGTTATTGTAGTAGTGGTTGTCGGAGGAGAGATCTCCGGAGAGAAGATCCTTCTCGTCCTAGTGACTTTACTTGATCTAACAATGTTTGTAATATCGACATCTTTGTTTTCAACAATCCATGGCTCTTGTTTGATAACATGATAATACACTTTCGCCCCATAGTTCTAGGGCACAACCTTGTCAAAAGAGTAGGGGACTGGCCCCGATGTAGTGATAATCAGGGGCGCTATTCTTGGTTCAACGGGGATCCTTATAAGGCCTTTGGAGGTGATCCTAATAGGAGTGTTTGAAATTGTAATTATGGACATGTCTTCAGACTCTTGAGACACACTTTTGGTCAAAAATTTCACAGATGGAGTTCTCTCAAATAGAATTTCACGGCTATCAATCAGGTGTTGGACACCTTTCTTCAACCATATATAACCATTAATTTGTGCAGCACAATGGTAACAGTCTTCAAGGTAGCCTGGAAATACACCGAATTTTAACAGATTCTTTTTAATGATCATCAAAGGAGTGGTTAAATCATTGATGGAGGAAACAAAAGAGGCATCTGCAATGGCATTGACACCCTTACCATGACTGGGCATGGGTGTGGTGATCACATTCGGAGTCGGTGGAGGGTCGAATTCAATTGTTTTGGGTTGTCGATCAAGTCTTGGATTTTATTCTTTAAAGACCAATAGCCATTGGTATCATGTCTGAGACTGTTTGAATGGTAAGTACATTTTGCATTGGTATTGTATTTAGGAGAGGAGGTATCAGGGTTATGGGGAGGATCCCTTAGTGTAACCAGTTCCGCTTTTAGCAAGTGTTGTAATGCTTGGAACAATGGCATATTGATCTTAGTATACTTCCTTTCTTGAAATTTTTTCCTACGCCTATTCCATGGTTGTTGTTGAATAGATGTAGGATTGGAAATTAAAACTTCCCTTACTGAATGATGGCAGTCCTTCTTAGCATGGCTCCTTTTTCCGTACATGGCATTAGTTTCCTTTTTTCCAGGAAATGGTTTTTTTACAACATTAGAAGTGGAGGCCATGGGTATCTTCCCGCTTTCAACCCTCTCGCCAATTAAAATCAATTCAGTAAATCCGTAAGATGAACTCCTAATCAGCAAGTTGTAGAAAGGACCAGTTAGTGTTCCCATAAACATGTCTACCAATTCTCTATGAGTGAGAGGTGGTTTCACCCTGTTAGCCAGGTCTCTCCACTTTTGGGTGTACTCCTTGAAACCCTCATTTGAACCCATGGTCATGCCTTGGAATTGCACCCGAGTTGGCGCAAGATCAACTTTATATTGATATTAGTGGTAAAAGGCAGCAGCCAGATCCTCCCAGGTATGAATGTTTGTCCCTTCCAATTGGTAAAACAAGTCCAACCGCATTCCAGATAGACTCTCTTGGAAAAAGTGCACCCATAGTTTCCTATCGGCGGTATGTGGTTGGATTTTTTGGACGTATAATCTGAGATGAAGCTTCCGACAGGAAACTCCATCATACTTGGCAAAGACAGGGGTTTTGAATTTGCGGGGAATGACCATCCCAGGAACCAAACCCAAGTCTCCAAAGTCCAAGCCAGGCACTGCTTAGATCTCTCTAGCTTTTAGTCTGTCTTCTAGTTGCTTATATTTGTCGTCGGTCGGTGCGTATTGCTCATTAGAATAATCCTTGTCCTCAGAAATTTGGTTATTCCCAACCACGGAACGGGTGCTTCTAGCATCTTTATCTTGATTTTCATACTCCTTGGAGGAGTCTTCTTCAATTTGAACTTGTCGGGCGGGGCCTTTGAACCTCTTCCCCACGTTGATAACAACTTTCTTCTTGGTTTTCTTCTTCGTGATGAGAAGCACCATCATTTCTTTTTGACCTTTTTCTAAGTTGAGCAGAGTCTCTTGGGATTGAGAGTGTTAAGTATGCAAGTCCTTGATGGTTTGCTCGAGATCCATCGTATACTGAAATAAATAGTAGAAAGATGAGGAAACATGTTGTACCCTAAAATTTGCCCTCCTTTTTCTTAAGACATTTTCTCACAAGAATTTTCAAAAGGGCAAGTTTTCCATGGATCGTATTAGGCTCTCAAGCATCAAATCAAAGAAGAGAAAGTTATCCTTGATTCATAAGCTTCAATTGGGAATCTAAAATCCTTTGAGTGAGCTTTTGTTTCAAAATCCTCGATTGGGCATTTGGTCCCCTTCGATCCAGCTTTGGTCCACCAGCTTCGAATGAGCATTGAGCCCCCTTCGATCATGCTTTAATTCATAAGCTTCGATTGGGTATTTGGTCCCCTTCGATCAAGCTTTAGGCCACCAGCTTCGATTGAGCGTTGGGCCCCCTCAAGCAAGCTTTAGTCCACCAGATTCAATTGAGCATTGGGTCCCCTTCAAGAAAGCTTGGGTCCACAAGCCTCAGTTGGGCATATGGCCCCATACAGGTTTGCTTCGACTCACCAGCAGTAGCCCCTTACAAGTTTGCTTCGATTCACCAGCAGTAGCCTCCTACGTACTTGCTTTGATTCATAAAGCAGTGGCCTCCTGCATGTTTATTTTGATTCACAAAGCAGTGGTGTCCTGCATGCAAGCTTCATTTGAGCAGTGGTCTCCTGCATGCAAGCTTCGATTGAGCATTGGTCTTTTACGTGTCTGCTTTGACCCACAAGACAAGTGCCTCCTCTATTCTTGCTTTCAACACACAAGTAAAAGGCTTTCTCTTCATGCATGCCTTCGATCCACTAGGAAAAGGCGCCTTCAACTTGCCTTTGACCCACAAGGAAAAAGGCCCCTTGAACTTGCCTTCGATCATTAAGGCAAAGGCCCCTTCAATTTGCCTTCGATTCACAAAGCAATGGCTATCTGCATGCAAGCTTCGACTGGGAAATGTCTATCTCCAGGCCTGCTCTGACTACACCTTTAAAACCCCTCAACATAGTTTCTACACTATGACACACAATATGATCCATTTGAAGAAGCATTCAAAAGGTCCATTCGAAGAACATGAATTTGGTGGATTGGAATGGCATGCATGTGGTCCATTCGAAGAACACACATATGGTCCATTGGAAGGATACATGATTATTGAAAACAAGTTTTGTTTTTCCTTTTGATGAGTTTGGTTCAAGATGCTTGCTGGCCAAAATCCTACATGCTGCCAAGCCCAAGCCTCCTGTGTAATTGCATTCGAAGGAAATGACAAAAGAAGCTTCGACTGGACAAAGTGAAGTGTTTAATTGGGCTAGTTGGGTATTCTCATAGCCATCGAAAGGAGTAATTCAGAGCCAATCGAAGAACCAGGTGTGAAGGCATTCGAAGGAGTCAGGGAGTGAAACATGTCCAGGTTCATCTGAAAACCCAAACAGGTAGGAATCCATCAAAAATGGCAATCCTTTAATTGGTCTGATTTTCCCTTCAAATCCTGGTTAATGGATGTCCCTTGCCATTTCCATTCCCTTCTACACCTCTATAAATTCAGGCCTAAGGACACATTGCCAAAGGACGAAAAAAAAGAAGAAAAGAAAGAACCACTGATCATCCAAACGGATTCATTGCCCATTAAAACACTTTTGCCACACTTATACCACCGGCCAGACACACACACGCATTGCTTGCACACAGGAAGTCAACTAGGCCCTTACACAAGTAAATCCATGCCAAGGTTCACAAATCGAAGCATTTCCTATTGGTAAGGATTCACAAAAATCAAAAATTGTATCTCCATGCCCTTTAAATATATGTTGTTTGCATATCTGCGCTGCTAATGTCATTTATGTTTATATGAACATATGATACGTAAGGTAACATGCAGGAATAAGATCATGCCATCTAAGGGCATGATCTTAATTTTCCTTTCGAAGCTCATGATATAGGCATTTTCAGGCCAACAACACCCAGATTCGAATTAAGGGCAGGAAGGATAAGGTGTGCATGTGTGCAGAGGTAGGGGTTTTGATCCCTGCCTCTTGCAATTATTTTTTCTGTTTGTTTTCTTGCAGATTCAGTACCCTCCACATGCAACCCATCAGACACTTTCAACAATATCCTTCATTGAATTGAAAGCCACATCCTTCCTTGGATCGTAGGATAACATCCTTCACTAGATCGAAGGATAGCATCTTTCATGGATCGAAAGCCATCTCCTTCCCTGAATCGAAAGACTAGTGCTGTTCATTTCTTTTGATTTTTTCCTCTCTAAATCAACATTAAATCAAAAAAATCACAAAAAAAATTAGGTTCTAGTCCTTTTTATTAAAATTAATTTTGTTAATTAATCATTAATCACTTAAACATTTTTTTATAAATTAAAATTAAGTAGATTTAGATTTTTCACTTTTCTTTCATAAAAACAAAACAAAATAACAAAATGATTTCATTTTTAGGATCTAGAATTCCTTTCAATTTGTGCGTGTTCATTACTTTAGCATTTGTTATTCTTATCATTTTTGTATCTAACTATGGGTTGTAATAGTTAAAATTAGGACTTTATCTTTTGCTTTTTTTTATTTCTCCCCCAATTTTTGGACATGTAATAATCCCCCTCTATGAAGCCATGTAATAGCGTAGCTTTTAATTTCCGCACTTTAAATTCCTGTACAGATATTAACTGTTAGATGTATGTTAATAGGATTGCATGACAAGATTAATAATCAAACGCTAGCAAACCTAATGCAAAAGACATAAATAACTGAATACAACACAATTGCACATATACACCTTTAGGGTACTCCCACTTTGGTTGCCTTCGGAAAATAGTCACAACTCTCGAAACGTGAGAGATTTCAGTGGCTACCCTCTATTTTAAAAAGATCATAAGTTCCTCGATGACCCTCTCGACGTTTCCTTGGTAAACAATGATCTTAAAACCCTAGGGTAGTTACTAAAGTTTCTTGCCCAATTGCCTTTGTGACTAAAAAACGTCCCTTCGAATGTCCCTCATACATCCAAACGACTAAGACTACCTACTCGCTAATAGTAGGCTAGCACTGTCTAAAGGAAAGGAGGAAAAGAACGACCCTTTCGAGTAAACTAGATAGTTCCTAGATGATATGCTCAAAAACAAACTTTTCAGACTTACAGAAAACAATTTTCAAAAACCTTTTCAAAATGCTTTATCAACACTCTTGAGGACTGATACAATAGTTATCATAAAGCAAATCGCCACACTAAGGCATTTCAAAATACTTTTAAAAAACACAAGGTATTTTAAAATGAGTTAAACATCTAAGAGCCCGTAGATAACTACGAATGGAAAGGGTGCTAACACCTTCCCTTTTCACAATCTACCCCCCTTAATAAGAAATAATCTTGAAAGGTCTTTTTCTGTTCTTTTCACCCTTTCCTTTGTTGGATAAAAGAAAAGTCGGTGGTGACTCTTGCTTACCACAACATTTGCAAACATAAACATAAAACCAGTAAAAGAGTCGGTTCTGCCACCGTATCACGCAAATGGCCACTCTGCTGGGGAAATAAAAAAGTGGGGTTACCTTAGAGTTTAGTTCATCTTTTTATTTACTTTACATTGTGTGTTTGTTTGCTTTATCCTTAATGGGCTTGCTTGGGTTTACTTGTAAAGATCCTACACCCGGATCTGAGGCACATTTTTAGGTAAGCAGCAATAGATCGTGGAGACTGTATGGCGTAAACCGATATGGTTGAAATGATAGCTGCGTTAGTGTGACACATTTTTGGTACCGGTATCCCTTGTGTTAAATCGAAGAGAATACGGGGACGTTGTGTGGTGTCATAAAGCACTTACGGACCTTAGAACCTTAGTTGAATAAACTTGGCCATTAGAAAGTAGTGAGATAGTTGGCCTCGGTATAAAGATGAGTATTGGTTGATACTCGATGCTACACTCATTAAGATCAGACTTTCGGGATATTTTGGTCACGAGAAAAGATCGCCTGAGCTGAAATAATGCCTGATAAAGAAAGATCAGTGATATTGAGACTCCTTAGAAACCGATTACTTTTCTAAGACAGTTTGAACCAACTAAACTTCAAGAGGGCATTTTCCTATAAACCCCATGCAATCCTGAACCTAAGGCTACTTTTGTGACTTGTTTGCTTTCTAACAACTTGAACTCATTCCAGGGTTTTGTTTATTATCTGATGATGTGAGTCATTGTCCAATAACTTGGATTTCCAATAAGACATACTTGTCTTCATCACCCTACATTTTTTCTTGATGCATAACATACACATCATAGCATCATACCATAACATTTCCTTAACCATTTCAAGGATATCAAGGGCCTTTGATGCAGGTTATGATAAATCAGACGTCTAGCAAGGGGCAAGGGGGTTTATTTTCCTCTATCCAATGTTGTCAAAAGACCGAAACACGACAACTTAAGTCAGGGGATATGACCCACTTGATATGGTGAGCTTGATTCTCACAGAAGGACGTTCAATGATACAAAGTTCTGCAATCAAAGCTGTAGTCAACTCCTAACTTTTTTTTTGTGTTTACCCCGTGAGATCCTTGAAAACATTTACTTATCATGCATGCCATCGCATAACAGGTATTCTTAAGACATGTTTCTCATTTTTCTCCATGTTTATTTCAATAAGAAAATGGATCTAGAGCAAACACTTAAAGATCTCCAAGCTCAGAATGCCCTGTTCCAACACATATTCCTGAACTTAGCCAAGGGGAAGGAATAACTGAAAGCTCTCGTCATCAAAGAGAAGAAGAAGAAGGCAAAGAAACCGGCTGGCATCTTGAATATGGGAAGAAGACTTAGAGGACCAGCCAAGCGAGCTCTAGATCTCACAACTCCATCAAATGAGGGGGATAATCACGAAGTAGATAAAAACTCGGGGACTGATGAAGAAGAAGTTGATTACTTTGAGAAACAATATCCTCCTGCTGATGATAAATACAAACAGATGGAGGATCGTCTCAATGCTATGGATATTCAGCAGGTACCTGGCTTGGACTTTGAAGAGTTAGGGTTGGTTTCTGGAGTGGTCATTCCACCAAAGTTCAAGGTTCCCACATTTGATAAATATGACGGGGTCTCTTGTCCTAAACTTCACTTGAGATCATACATCAGAAAGATCCATCCTCACACTACTGACCGGAAGTTATGGGTCCATTTCTTACAAGAAAGTTTATATGACACTCAACTGGAGTGATTCTATCAGTTGGAAGGAACCGACATTCATACCTGGGAAGACTTGGTTACTGCTTTCTACAAGCATTACCAATACAATGCTGACCTGGCACCAACTCAAGTGCAATTGCAGAATATGTCTATGGGCTCAAGAGAAGGGTTCAAGGAATATGCACAGAAATGGAGGTATTTAGATGGAAGGGTGCAATCTCCTCTGACTGATTGGGAAATGGTAGACATGTTCATGGGCACTCTGACGGGCCCATTCTTCAATTTGTTGATTGGAAGTTCTTCGTCTGGTTTTATAGAGATGGTACTGACTGGGGAGAGGATCGAAAGTGGTATCAAGAGTGGGAAGATTTAAATGGCCGCACCCTCTAATGCTGATAAGAGGACATTTGGTGGTAAAAAAGAAACTAATGTTGTCTATGGTCAAAGAGGCCATAGTAAAAAGGACCACCATCATTCTGTGGTAGCGATGTTAACTCCTAATCCCACACCTGTTCAACCACAACGGGGTAACAGGCGTAGGATAAAATTTCAAGAAAGGCAGTATGCTAAGATTAATATGCCCCTATCTCAAGCGTTACAACATTTGATGAAAGCGAAACTGATTACACTAAAGGATCCTCCTCAAAACCCTGATACCTCCTCTCCTAAGTACAATCCAAATGTAAAATGTGCCTACTATTCTGATAGTTCTAGGCACGACACCGACATCTGTTGGACTTTGAGGAACAAGATTCAAGATTTGATTGACATCATGGAGATTGAATTTAATCCTCCTAAGGATCTCAATGTGATCACTGCTCCCATGCCAAATCATTGAGAGTGTCCAGTTCATTTTGAATTTTCAATTGTAATTTCTTTTGTTTGTTTGAACGCTTATCCATTATGTCTAACTCTGCTTTCATTAATGCGTCATATATGTTTATCTTGAATCAATTCATTCGTATTCACTATATTCAAATTGTGTTTTTACTTCTTTTTTGTGATATTTAACTCTTGATTAATAACTATAAGCTTTTACAGGGAGGATGACTAAAACAATACCACAATCTCTACAATATGCTTTTGGACAGACCTTGCTGACGATGTACATGCGTTGTTTCAAATCCTAAAACAATGGAGTTATAAGGAGGACAATCCTTAGTCAACCCCATGGAGCCTAAGAAGTAGGAGTTTTTTTTTCACACAAAATTGAAACCATTAATCATAACCTGGGGCAGGGTAGTTTCTTAGTTAATTCAAATGTGCATTCGATCGCAAGATTTCTCTTCATACACGACGAGTGGTGTTGAAGACATCCTTCCTAAACAAAAGATGGCGATGGTTTCACATAATCATTAAAATAGGCAGTCATTATCTCTCAAAAGAAAAGCCCGCTAAGTCAAAACCTATGAAGGGGACTTACGAAAAAACCGGGGCATCCAGCTGACTGTAATCGTAAAAGAAACAATTCAGGCAAAAGTAAGGATAATGTAAATAAAAAAAAAGAGGTTGCTACAAATTATCAACAAAAATCAAATATTACAAAAAAATGACTGCATTCTCAATATCAGGGCCAAGATTCCAGAACTCAATTGGGATCTAAACGCATAATTAACTGAGTGTAGTACTGAAGAACATCACGAAGAATGGGTTGGGTACAAATAAATTTATATGCCTTTATCCTTTGTTTCTTAAACTGTGAACCAGGCCATGTTACAACCCTTAAAAGTCCTAACTAAAGCATGGGTTAGTTCGAAAGCATACATTTATAAAAGGTATCCCGACTCCTGTAAGGTTTGCTATAAATACTTAGTTGATATCACACTCTTACAAAATTTGTTTGTTTTATTAAAAAATGAATTTTTCAAATTCAAGACAGGCATAAGCTTTGCATTTTTAAAATACCTTTGTTTGCATTTGACTAATTGTTCAACAGCAAAAAAATCCACATGACGGATATTCAATGAACGGAAATCCTCTCAATGGACAGAAACACCTTAGATGGAAAGACATCTCCAGTAACAGGCCTCTCATAATCAAGGGGCATGGCATGGTTTCCAGCTGATCTGGGGCAGTCAACTCAAGATTCAAGGAATCCCTCAAAAGTGCCCGATATCCAGGGGCAGATCTCCATCTGAATCACTTTTGGAATTAAACATGCATTCTATCAAAGGGTCACAAATGATCAAGCAAGCATTTTTATGGAAGTGTTACATCATTTACTACTATGGACAGTGACAATTCTCTACACCCTGTGAATGCGGACATAGTCAGAAAATACTACGCATGAAAAAGACCTACTAGGTTGACTGGCCTAGGCAAAAACAAAGGCATCCCGACGAACCAAAAGAGTTCGGGAAAAAATTAGGGATATACATAGAAAAATCTTTACACCCGACAAGTCGAAAACCTAAAAGGAGGCTTGGGCAAAAAAGGATATCCTAATGGACTGAAAATCTAAAAGGACAGTCCGGGAAAAAGTTAGGGATTAAAGCGTATGACTATGTCCCGTCATCTCGTCACTTGTCTGTCAGTAGAAGACTTATCACCCTGATCAACATCTACTAGAGACTCCTAGAGTTGGGATAACATTCAAACCATCTACAAAATCCCCAGCAGATACTTTCTCCAACAGGTATAGAGGTATGGGCATTCTAACATAAATTCACTATCATATCCACAGTTCACAGCCTAATGATGTCAAAGTTTTTGATATCCCCAGCAGAGCAAGAATCTCCAATCACTTCCTAAGCATCTTAAAGAATTTCCTAGCCTTGTTTCACAAGCTTTTAAGATTCCCCAGCGGGATTTCATAAAAATCCCCAAGCAGCTCACAGAGTTCCCTTCCCCAATAGAGTTTATTTCTCTACCAACGAAAGTTCATCTCCCAGCAATTCAACTTCAGCAAAATTTGAAGACTTACATTCTTCATTCCCAATAATAATCCGGGATTTATTTTCCCTAGTTCAACAATATAGTAAGGGAACGATTGACACGTTCATACATTGCATTCATACATCATTTTACAAACGTCATAGCATATGCATCACGAATGCATATATATACAATCTCATTTATTTTGAGAGCGTCATTTGCACTTCATGCATCATGACATTACATACAACTAACCCTTTACCTTTTTAGGTAAAAGTCTATAAACAGACAAATATCATCAACTATTTACATGACCATATAAATTCCGGGTAGCCTACTGAAGTAGTAGTCGTCAGATTCCTTCATTATCTGTTGAGGTAGTAGTCGTCATATTCCTTCATCACCTGCTGAGGTAGTAATCGTCCAAGATTCCTTCATTATCTATTGAGGTAGTAGTCATCCAATATTCCTTTATCACGTGCTGAAGTAGTAATCTTCAAAGATTCCTTCATCACCTGTTGAAGTAGTAATCGTCAAGGATTCCTTCATTATCTGTTGAGGTAGTAATCGTCCAAGATTCCTTCATTATCTGTTGAGGTAGTAATCGTCCAAGATTCCTTCATTATCTTTGAGGTAGTAGTCATCCAAGATTCCTTCATCACCTGCTGAAGTATTAATCGTCAAAGATTCCTTCATCACCTGCTGAAGTAGTAATCGTCAAGGATTCCTTCATTATCTTTTGAGGTAGTAATTGTTCAAGATTCCTTCATCACCTGATGAAGTAGTAATCATGAAAGATTCCTTCATCATCTGTTGAGGTAGTAATTGTCTAATACTCCTTCATTATCTATTGAGGTAGTAGTCATCAAAGATTCCTTCATCATCTGTTGAGGTAGTAATCGTCCAAGATTCCTTCATTATCTGTTGAGGTAGTAATCGTCAGATTCCTTCATCACCTGCTGAGGTAGTAACCGTCCAAGATTCCTTCATTATCTGTGGAGGTAGTAATCATCCAAGACTCCTTCGTCACCTGCTGAGGTAGTAATCTTCCAATATTCCTTCACTGTCTGTTGAGGTAGTAATCATCAAAGATTCCTTTATCACCTGCTGAGGTAGTAGTCGTCCAAGATTCCTTCATCACCTATTGAGGCAGTAGTCGTCCAAGATTCCTTCATCACCTGTTGAAGTAGTAATCGTCAAAGGTTCCTTCATCACATGCCGAAGTAGAAATCATCAAAGATTCCTTCATTATCTGTTGAGGTAGTAATCGTCCAAGATTCCTTCATTATCTGTTGAGGTAGTAATCGTCCAAGATTCCTTCATCACCTGTTGAGGTAGTAATCGTCCAAGATTCCTTCATTATCTGTTGAGGTAGTAATCGTCAAAGATTCCTTCATTATTTGGTGAGGTAGTGGTCGTCCAAGATTCCTTCATCACCTGCTGAGGTATTAGTCATCAAAGATTCCTTCATTATTTGTTGAATTAGTAATCTTCAAAGATTCCTTCATTACCTACTAAAGTAATAGTCACCAAAGACTCCTTCTCATATATCTCCAGATGAAATTTAACACAGACTCATCCTGAAGCAGCCCTACACAGGCTCATTATAATACATTTGCAGATTGTTGTTAATTTCATTCTCCCTAGCAAGTTATCATGAAGATTGGAGTTCAACCAGAAAACAATAAACTTTCATCTCTCTTGTCCAGATATAACTCCTCAGTAGAGCCTTGGACAACTAAAGCTCCTAGTCTCTATTCCCCAGAGTTTTCCTTAAGCAGGAGAACAACAGAAATCAATTTTCCCCAGCGGAGTCCTCCTCAGACAACAGGAACAGGAATCCCCACAAAGAGACCTCTTATGTAGTCTGCATCTACGTTGGATGACATCTTCAAGCCCATCTCTAATAACTCTCAGTCATCTTCTCCAAATGGAATCTTTAAGCCCATTCCCTACGCAATCAACCATCACATCATCGAGTGTAAATTTATGGGCACTCAAGTGTTCAATCATCTACCGCCTTCAGATCAAGAAAGGCAAACAAGCCAATCTAAATCTTCAGGTTTAAGAAGATTGAACAGGGGCAGCTATTGTACCCCAAAATTTGACCTCCTTTTTCTCAAGACATTTTCTCAAAAGAATTTTCAAAAGGGAAAGTTTTCCATGGATCATATTAGGCTCTCAAGCATCAAATCAAAGAAGAAAAAGTTATCCTTGATTCATAAGCTTCAATTGGGCACCTAAAATCCTTCGAGCGAGCTTTTGTTTCAAAATCTTTGATTGGGCATTTGGTCCCCTTCGATCAAGCTTTGGTCCACCAGCTTCGGTTGAGCATTGAGCTCCCTTCGATCATGCTTTAATTCATAATCTTCAATTGGGTATTTTGTCCCCTTCGATCAAGCTTTGGTCCACCAGCTTCGATTGAGCATTGGGTCCCCTCGAGCAAGCTTTGGTCCACTAACTTCGATTGAGCATTGGGTCCCCTTCGAGCAAGCTTGGATCCACAAGCTTCATTTGGGAATATGCCCTCCTACAGGTTTGCTTCAATTTTCACCAGCAGGAGCCTCCTACATACTTGCTTTGATTCACAAAGCAGTGGCCTCCTGCGTGTTTGTTTTGATTCATAAAGCAGTGGCCTCCTGCATGCAAGCTTCATTTGAGCAGTGGTCTCCTGCATGCAAGCTTCGATTGAGCATTGGTCTCTTACGTGTCTGCTTTGACCCACAAGACAAGTGCCTCCTCTATGCTTGCTTTCAATGCACAAGGCAAAGGCTTTCTCTTCATGCCTGCCTTCGATCCACTAGGCAAAGGCCCCTTCAACTTGCCTTCGACCTACAAGGGTAAAGGCCCTTTTAACTTGCCTTCGATCCACAAGGCAAATGCCCCTTCAAATTGCCCTCTATTCAAAAAGCATTGGCTATCTACATGCAAGCTTCGATTAAGCAATGTCTATCTTCAGGCCTGCTCTGACTCCACCTCTAAAACCCCTCAACATAGTTTCTACACTATGACACATAATATGGTCCATTCGAAGAAGCATTCAAAAGGTCCATTCGAAGAACATGAATTTGGTGGACTGGAAGGGCGTGCATGTGGTCCATTCGAAGAACACACACGTGGTCCATTCGAAGGATACATGATTATTGAAAACAAGTTTTGTTTTGCCTTTTGATGAGTTTGGTTCAAGATGCTTGCTGGCCAAAATCCTACATGCTGCCAAGCCCAAGCCTCCTGCGCAATTGCATTCGAAGGAAATGACAAAAGAAGCTTCGACTTGCCAGAATGAAGTGGTTGATTGGGCTAGTTGGGTATTCTCAAAGCCATTGCAAGGAGCAATTCAGAGCCAATCGAAGAACCAAGTTGAAGGCATTCGAAGGAGTCAGGGAGTGAAACATGTCCATGTTCATCCCAAAACCCAAAAGTGTAGGAATCCATCAAAAATGGAAATCCTTTAATTGGTGTAATTTTTCCTTCAAAGCCTGGTTAATGGTTGTCCCTTGCCATTTCCATTCCCCTCTACACCCCTATAAATACAGGCCTAAGGAAACATTGCCAAAGGACGAATAAAAAGAGGAAAAGAAAGAACCAGTGATCAGCCAAATGAATTTATTGCCCATTAAAACACTTTTTCCACACTCATACCCCCAGCCAAACACGCACATGCATTACTTGTACACAAGAAGTTAACTAGGCCTTTACACGAGTAAATCCATGCCCAGGTTCACAGATCTAAGCGTTTCCTGTTGGTAAGGATTCACAAAAATCAAAAATTGTATCTCCAGGCCCTTTAAATATATGTTGTTTGCATATCTGCGTTGCTAATGTCATTTATGTTTATATGAACATATCATACGTAAGGTAACATGCAGGAATGAGATCATGCCATCGAAGGGCATGATCTGAATTTGCCTTTCGAAGCTCATGATATTGGCATTTTCAGGCTAACAACACCCGGATTCAAATTAGGGACAAGAAGGATAAGGTGTGCGTGTGTGCAGAGGTAGGGGTTTCGATCCCTGCCTCTTGCAATGATTTTTCTGTTTATTTTCTTGTAGATTCAGTAACCTCCACATGAAATCCATCAGACACTTTCAACAATATCCTTCGCTGAATCGAAAGCCACATCCTTCCTTGGATCGAAGGATAACATCCTTCACTGGATCGAAGGATAACATCTTTCACTGGATCGAAAGCCATCTCCTTTCCTGAATCGAAAGACTATTTTGTATTTTTATTGTTTTTGTGTTGTTCATTTCTTTTGATGGTTTTCCTCTCTAAATCAACATTAAATCAAAAAAATCACAAAAATAATTAGGTTCTAGTCCTTTTTATTAAAACTAATTTCGTTAATTAATCATTAATCACTTAAAATTTTTTTTTATAATTTAAAATTAAGTAGATTTAGATTTTTACTTTTATTTTAGAAAAACAAAACAAAATAACAAAATTATTTCATTTTTAGGATCTATAATTCCTTTCAATTCGTGCGCATTCATTCCTTTAGCATTTGTTTTTCTTATCATTATTGTATCTGACTATGGCTTGTAATAGTTAAAATTAGGACTTTACTTTCTTTTTTTTAAATTTCTCCCCTAATTTTTGGACATGTAATAATCCCCCTCCCCAAAGCCATGTAATAACGTAGCTTTTAATTTCCGAACTTTAAATTCCTGTACAGATATTAACTGTTAGATGTATGTTAATAGGATTGCATGACAAGATTTATAATCAAACGCTAGCAAACCTAATGCAAAAGACATAAATAACTGAATACAACACAATTGCACATATACACCTTTAGGGTACTCCCACTTTGGTTGCCTTTGGAAAATAATCACAACTCTCGAAACGTGAGAGATATTAGTGGCTACCCTTCGGTTTAAAAAGATCATAAGTCCCTCGATGACCCTCTCGATGTTGCCTCGGTAAACAATGATCTTAAAACCCTAGGGAAGTTACTAAGGTTTCTTGCCCAGTTGCCTTTGTGACTATAAAACGTCCCTTCAAATGTCCCTCATACATCCAAACGACTAAGGATACCTGTTGTACCCCAAAATTTGCCCTCCCATATTCTTTAAGAAATTACCAAGTCAAGCTTCAAAATTCCCCAAGGGTTGCACAGTGCAAAGGTCTCCTATACAGTCAAGATTAGGGTTTTTGTTCTGATCAGGAAAATGAAGTTTCCAAGGGTCCAATCAAGTCTCACATGCCTACAAATATGGTCAAGTATCCTCATACCAAGTTGCAAGACATTCAGCACAAAATTGCACAGTCAAAACCCTAATTGCACTACAGTCAACTGTAGGGGCAAAATGGTCATTTGACAGTCAAAGTTCAAATTTTTGATCAACATATCATTTTGAAGCCACAAACATCATTTGATCAATGCTTGATCATGATTCTCAAAATTTGGCTCAGAAATCATCAAGATGCAAAAGTTTCCTTATTTGGACAGTTGAAAAAGTCAACTGTAAATTGACCAGAGCATAACTTTCACATGGATTATCAGAAAAATCCTATCCAAAGCTCATTTTGAAGAGAAAGACATTTCCTACAACTCATCTTCATATTCCAAGTCCAAGAAATGCTCTCACAAAAAGTTATCAATTTCAACATTATAGGTCATTTTCAAAAGTCAACAAAAAGGGACTTTAATTCAAAGGCCATAACTTGAGATTGGTAAATCAAAATGACATGGGACAAAAGGCATTGGTTAGAGGACTCAAAGACATTTCCAAAATGTCCAAGAACATGAGAAAAGCTTAAAAATTGAGCAAGTTATGCCTTGTAGAAGTTGGGAAATTTTTGGATATTTTGAAAAGTCAACATTGATCCAAATGACCTAAAATTGCTAATGGGCCCATTTTTCTTCCATAATTCATCATCCATGGCATGTGCACGACCACTTGGCCCAAAGGGAAGTTTTTATTCATTTTTTATTTATTTATTTGAATTTTTATTTATATTAATTCACTTAAATCAATTAAATATGTGAAAAATACTTAACTTAACCTAACAAATCTTTTTGCACATATAATCTACTCAATAATTCGTGCACATTCAAATATGGAAAGAATTGGACTGATTAGATCATGATTTGCACAAAAGCACATGGAAAATATTTGGAAAATAAAGCTTGAAAATCAAATCTTCAAAACTATGAATGCAAGAGATTTGGAGGATTCTTTTTGACCTAATTCACTACTACATATGCCAGGATCACAACCCTAATGCAAAAACACACCGAGCTGCGCCCAAAAGCCATTACCAAGACTTGAAATTCTTCTCAAAAAAGTCAATTCTAAAAACTCCCTTTCAAGGCGATTCAAGACATAATTTTTGTTCCATTGGCTTGTTGAAGGTCCATTGAACGTGTCTCAATCAAAAACAGTCATCAAAGCTTAAGGAATTGGTATACAGAACCTGAAATATCTCGTGAAAATTTCATAATCTTACATCCTAATCCATGCATTCTTTGTGAAATTTAATTATTGATTCATGTTGGTCATTCGATTCTGAAACTAACCCATGTATTCAATTGTGTTTTTAAGCTATACACGCGATTATGCCATTGTCAATTTCTAGGGTTTACAGGACCTAGAATTAGGGCTTCTCAAATAAGGAAAAATTGAGGCTTGGGACCTTGGCCATCAAAACGAACGCATCTGGACGAAGAGAATCCATGTGTCGCGCTCAATTTACGAGTGCCTGAGTGCTAATCGCTATTTTCTGGAAAGTGGCCTAGGAGAACGCTTGAAAACCGTAGCCAATGTGTTCTTGTTTCAGAAAAAATAAAACACGCGAGGAAGATGAATTCGTGGCGTGCGTTGGTTGGTCCTTTTAAATTTCGCGCGCAGAAACCCCACTAACGCTTGTTTTCATTTATTATATTTGTTAGTTATTATATATTAACATATGTGAATTGGCTCAGCTGGCAAGGCATAGTGGTAGCAACAGTCCTGACCTGGGTTCGAGCCCCAGGACTACGTTATTTCCATATTATTTTGCAATACATGTTCATATGCAGTTTCAAAAGTGGAGCGCACCGTACATCTTCCAGAATCCAACATCCACGTGCCCCTGGAGATCAGATCAAAGGTTCAGAATTGATGAACACCCTAAGCTTGAGTCAACATGCCAGCACGTGAGCAAAAAAGTCCACCAGGCCATGCTTAAATGGGCCAAATTGCTGAAAGATTATACCTCCATATTGGGGTCTGAACCCCCTTGGTTTGCAATTTTTTCAGTTTCTTTATGTTTTTATTTTTTTATTATTTTCTTTTGATTATTGTCTTTAATTAATTCCTTATTTTCACAAAAAATATAAAATATCAATAAAAATCAGAAAAGAGGAAAAATATAATAATTATTTTATTTCAATATTTTTTGTAATAAATTTGCATGTAATTAAATTTAGTTTTTAAATTAGGTTAATTTTAATTCTTTTAATAACAAAAATCTAAAAAACATAGAATAGGGTTAATTAATAATTTTTCATCCTTTTTTATTTTTCTTTCAAATATTTAATATTATTTATTTTATTTATTTTATAATTAAATTTGCATGTAAAAATTAGGGTTAATTTAGGTTAAATTCTAATGTTTTCCTTAATAAATTAAAATAAAATAGAATTAGGGTTAGTAGTTAATTTTAATTAATTCTTTCTTTTTATATTAAATCATAAAATACTAAAAAACACCAAAAAAACAAATTCTTGCTTTCTTTTAATTTTAATTAATTCCTCATTAATTTAATTTTGCAAAAGGGTCCAACGCCCATGTTCTTAATTTTTATTCTAATTCGCATATTTATTTTATTTCTTTATAATATTCTGTATCTCCCCCGAAGCCTTGTAAATTAACTTTATCGCACTTTATCTTTTAATTTCTTTACTTTTTCCGTCAAATCGGGTCCTGGTTAATTTTGGCGATGTGGACCCGCGCCTTTTGTAATAGCTTAGAATTTACTTTTTTCGCAACCGTTTAACTGTTAATCAAATGACATGAAAGAATGTATGAACCAAAATAAAAACAAGCGTAGAACACCAATAACATGACAAGATAAATGCAAATGAAAACGACACACGAATCACACACACCACCCCTAGGGTACGCCTCACTGTTGCCTTGCCTTCGAAAGGTGATCGTCGAGTAGAGGATGTCTTAGTAAGTCCTCATGATCCGGGAACCTGGCATGAGGGTAGCTTCTAAGGTGTCTTCCTATTGCTCTGGTGATCACCATGTCCCGAACCCCGAATTGACCCGAACACCTCCAACGGTGGTGCTACCTACCTCTCAATGGTGGGATGGCACTACTTTAAAGGACATTTACACAGACGAATTCCTTAGGGTAGGTAGACGACTCTAGATACTTGCTCTAAATTTCAAAACAAACTCAAAAGCTCTTTTCACACCGACACTTTTCAAAAAGCTTTCGAAAGCAATTTTTCAAACACTCTTGAGGACCGATACAAGAGTCGAACTGGAAATTTTCAAAGAAACTTTTTAAACCCACAGTTGAGAAGCAAACAAACCATTTTTGAAAACACAAATGAGCAAGTATCTAAGAGCCCATGGATAACCATGGATAGAAAGGGTGCTAACACCTTCCCTTTCTATAATCTACCTCCCGAACCGAGAGCAATCTCTTTAAGGAATTTTTCTGTGCTTTTGTCCTTTCCATTTGGAGAAAATAAAAGACGGTGGCGACTCTTGCTTCCGCGACATTTCGCGAAACCAGCGTTAAACAGTCAGTTCCAGATCCACCGATCACAGAACTGGCGACTCTGCTGGGGAAACCTTTATAAAGTGAGGTGTACCTTAGGGTTAGTTCATAACTGTGTTTTCAATTGTCTTCTTTGCTTGCTTTATTATTGGGGGTTTCTTGGGAGTTCTATAGATCCTAACCCGGATCTGGGGGATACCTTCTTAGAAAGTAGCAACAAGGCTGTGAGGGAACTGTGCGGGGTATACCGACATGGTTGAAACAGTCTGCTACGTTGATGTGGCACTTTGGTGTGTACCGGTAACCCTTGAGTTCAGTCAAGGAGAGTACGGGGCCTCCGCGTGGTGTCGTGAAGCATCAACAGACCTTAGGAACCTTAATTGAACTATCTTGGCCTCTTTAGGGTAGTGAGATAACTGACTTTGGTGCAGTCCGAGGTTGGTTGATACTCGATACTACACTCAATTGAGGGTTGCTTTCCTGGAATATTTCGGTCGCCAGTTCAGTGGCTAAATCGAAACGATGAACAATGAAAGCAATCCCGTGATATTGGGAACCTTAGAACCCGGTTACTTTGATTAGGACAGGTTGAACCCACCAACTTCAAGAGGGTACTACCCAGACCCCATGCTGGCCTTAAACCTTAAGGGCTTGTCTTGTGTGCCTTGTGTGCCTTACATGTTTGTCTTTGTAAATATCTGTGGTGTGTTTAATCATAGCATCATGACATCATCCTGCATCATATGCATTGACTAACCATTTCAGGGGTTCGAATTTTCATCTTTGTTCTTGTTTTGTAGGACATGGAAACTGTTCGTAGAAAGACAATTCAAATCAGTCTTGTAAGGATCCCTCCTCAGCTTAAGGAGCTTATATCCAGGATTCCTGAGAACTCTTCATTCAGTGAAAGGCATGGAAGCCTCATCAGTTTGGTCAACACCAACATTGAGGAAGATATGATAAAGGTCCTGTTCCAATTCTTTGACCCTCTGCATCACTGTTTCACCTTCTTGGACTATCAGTTGGTACCTACATTGGAGGAGTTCTCCCGGCTCCTGAAGATCCCTATCCTTGATCAGCTACCCTTCAACGGTACAGAAAAGGAACCTAAGCTTGAAGAGATTGCTAAAGCCTTGCACCTGCAGTCATCTGACCTCAAGGGACATTGGGAAGTTAGAAGTGGTATCAAAGGGTTCTTAGCCAGGTTTCTGTTTAAAAAGGCCCATGAATGTTGGAACTCCCTTGACTTGCAAGCTTTTGAAGAAGTTGTGGCTCTCCTTGTCTATGGTCTGGTGTTGTTCCCTAACCCAGATCAGCTTATTGATATCAGTGCTGTTCAGATCTTCATGTCCAGGAATCCTATACCTACGCTGCTGGGGGACATCCTTCACTCATGTTACACTCGAACCATGAGAAAAAGAGGTGTCCTTATGTGTTGCACTCCCCTCCTGGGAAGGTGGTTTATTTCGCACCTTCCCCAATCAGTTTTGAAGAATGAGCGGGGTTTGAGGTGGTCACAACGGTTGATGACTCTCACACATGCAGATATACATTGGTGCCCTAGGTCCAGAGAAGATGTCACTATCATTGATCGTTGCGGGGAGTACCCTAATGTTCCTTTACTTGGAATCAGAGGAGGTATTACTTACAGTCCATGCCTGGCTTGGAGACAGTTTGGTTATGCTCGGAGGGATGGTCCTCATGACATGTTAATTCCTGACATAGTTTTTGACTTCGACAACGATACTCAAGGACTTCGTCAGAGATTTATCAGAGCCTGGAGGATGCCAAGTAGGATAGACAGCAAGACACTGGGGCACAGGAACTCCATCCCGTTGGAACCTTATCTCAAGTGGGTACGAGCCCGCTCCCAGAAGTTAGTGATGCCCTATCCTCACGTGCTCCCAGTAATCAAAGAACCAGTCTTGGAAGGGGAAGTGTCCTACACTATTCAGCACCCTGATATGCCCACATCTTGGGAAGAGATGCAGAAGAGCTGGATCTAGCTTAAGGAAGAAAGGAATTCTCTTGAGACCAACTTGCATGCCAGTGAAAAGAAGGTTTTGGAGCTCACCCGCCTGTTGTATGAGGAGAGGAATCTCAACACATACATAGCCCCAAAGAGGATGCGTAGCATATTTTGGGATTAATTTGATTTGTGTATTATTTTGCCCATGAGGCTTTGATGTACTAAACAGTTATTTCCTTAATGATAACGTGTGTTCCTTTTTGTCTACAACAAATTTGAACTTTCAAACCCTTGAATGCATTGCATAAACACATATCATTCATCATGTGCATAGCAGGTTTTTCCTCTTTTCAGGTTGCTTACAGTTCTTCGCTGTTTATTTCAGCATCATGAATCCTGATTCTGCATCAACTGAGACATCAATCAAGGCTCTTCAGGTGCAGAATGCACAATTCCAGGAATTAATCAAGGGTTTGGCTCAAGGCCAAGAAGAGCTGAAGGCTATGCTCCTGAAGAAGGAGAAGAAGAGAAGAACTGTTCTGTTCAATTCGGGCCGAAGGTTTGGTAATGCTCTGCAGCAGGAAGAGGCTGGTTCTTCTGTTGGCAAGAGTACTCCTCAGGCAGAAGCAAGGGTTCCTAGTCCGGTAGTCTCCGACAACGAGACAGATTTTGATGAAGAGCAGTACCCTCCTGCAGAAGACAGATACAAGCAACTGGAGGATAGGTTGAAAGCTATGGAGGTTCAACAGGTACCTGGGCTAGATTTCGGAGATCTGGGTTTGTCAACTGGTGTGATCATCCCTCACAAGTTCAAAGCACCATCCTTTTCTAAGTATGATGGGGCGTCTTGTCCCAAGCTGCATCTAAGGTCCTATGTTCGGAAAATTCAACCGTACTCTGCGGATAAGAATTTATGGATCCACTTCTTCCAGGAGAGTCTTTCAGGGACTCATCTCGAATGGTTCTATCAGCTGGATGGGACCAAGGTTCGTAACTGGGAGGAGTTGGCTACTGCTTTCTATAAGCAGTATCAATATAATGCCGACCTTGCCCCCACACGTACCCAACTCCAGGGTATGTCGTTAGGTGCAAGCGAAGGTTTTAAAGAGTACGCTCAGAAGTGGAGAGACCTGGCTGGCAGGGTGCAGCCACCGTTGACTGATCGGGAGTTGGTAGACATGTTCTTGGGGACCCTATCTGGGCCATTTTTCAACCATCTTATTGGGAATTCGTCTGCAGGGTTCACTGATTTGATTCTGACTGGAGAGAGAATTGAAGCTGGGTTAAAGTCTGGGAAGATTGCAAAGGGTGCATCATCTAGTTCTGAAAAGAAACCCTTCAAGAAGGAGGCTAGTGTCGTGTATGGTTTCAAGAGATCAGAGAGACCTGAGCGCCGCCAATCTGTCAGTGCGATAATGATTGCTAAGCCTGCTGCCGCTCCTCGGCCGACCAATCCTCAAAGGGCTGAAAGACCCCGGAGAGAGTTCACCCGGTTAAGCATGACCCTATCGCAGATCTTGCCACAGTTGCTATCCTCCAATTTAATGACTGTCAGGGAGGCTCCAAAGTTCCCAAATACTGCATCTCCTAAGTACAACCCGAATGCTCGTTGTGCTTACCATTCAGATAGCTCGGGGCACTCTACCGATGACTGTTGGACGTTAAAGAGTAAGGTGCAAGACCTTATCGACGTGAAGGAGATACAGTTCGAAGCGCCTGAGAGGCCGAATGTAGTTACTGCTCCTATGCCTCAATATGGGGTAAATGTTGTTGACGAAGATGTTTATGCTGTTTCTGTGGGTGATCTAGCCACTCCTCTGAAGACTGTCAAGAAGAATCTGCTGCTGGCCGGTTTATTTCCGGGTTGCAGTGAGGATTGCCTGTTCTGTGCTGTGTCCCCATCTGGTTGTCCCTTGCTGAAGTTAGGCATCCAAAGCCTAATGGATAGCAAGGAGATTCTGTTTAAGAAGTCTGCTGTTCAGTTGGTTCCAGTGGAAGAAGTTTATGTGGTTACCATATTCAACAATCCAATCCCGGCTCTCCCGAAGAAGCCCATTCAAATCATGACCGTTGCACCCGTTGTTATCACTGTTCCGGGGCCCCTGCCCTATGTATCTGATAAAGCTATCCCCTGGCATTATGGGGCAGATGTGTATGTGAATGGGATTAAACAAGAGTTCAACGCTGGCGCCAGCATCTGTGACATCACTGGCCCAGCCAAGGTTACCCGCAGTGGCAGGCTCTTCTCGCCTGACATTGCACCGCCTGCTGCCCAAAGACCAATTCTCATAACCCCTGCAAGTATACCTGTTCCTGCTTCTGATCCAATTGTTTCTCCTGCTGCCAAGTCATCCAATGCTCGGGGCAAAGGAATTGAAGTTGAGCCTGCCCAGATGGAGACACCTGTACCTATAACTGCTGAGGCCTCCCAACAAGAAATGGAGGAGATTCTAAAAATTATAAAGAAAAGTGACTTTAATGTTGTGGAACAGCTGGGGCACACGCCCTCCAAGATCTCCATGCTCTCTTTATTGCTGTGCTCCGAGGCCCATGCCAAGGCCTTAATCTCATTCCTCAAGATGGCCCATGTGCCACATGAGACATCTGCAGTCCAGTTCACTGATTGCGTAGCAAATCTAACGGCAGACAATGGCTTGGGTTTCTCGGATGCTGACTTGACCGCGAAGGGAAGAGACCATAATGACGCTCTGCATGTCTCTATCGAATGCAGGGGCACTACCTTGGCACATGTGTTAGTGGATACTGGTTCTTCTTTGAATGTGCTGCCCAAGAAGGCTTTGGACCGTTTAGATCGTGAAGGCCTGGAACTGAAACCCAGCAATATCATCGTCAGAGCCTTTGACGGGTCATAAAGGATGGTTCATGGAGAGGTCGACATTCTGATTCGTGTGGGCTCTCAGGTGTTTGACTCTACATTTTATGTGATGGATATCCGTCCATCTTACTCTTGTCTATTGGGTCGACCTTGGATACATAAGGCTGGGGCAGTGACCTCTACCTTGCACCAGAAGCTGAAGTACCCCGTCAGAGGGAAGATCGTCACTGTGCAGGGAGAGGAGGAGTATATGGTAAGCCATTTGAACTCCTTCAGATACATTGAGATGGATGGGGAGTTTATTGAAACCCCCTTTCAGCATTTCGAGGAGGTGTTTCCTATTTCAGCAGCAGCAGAAACAGCAGCAGAAGAAAGTGTTCCTTTGAAGATGGCTTCCCTAAAGGATGCCCGGGCTGTGGTTCAGAAGGGTGAACGTGCCAACTTGGGCAGACTTCCAGACTTTACTCAGAAGACTGATAAATTCGGGCTGGGCTTTACTACAGAAGGTCAGAAAGCTATGAGGAAAGCGAAGATCGGAAGACCTCCTGTATTCATTACAAGTTCAGGAGTGAATGCTGTTGGGGAAGACAATGAAGTGGATGAGGCTGAATTCAATAGCTGGATCTATCCAACGACTGAAGGCGGGTTGAACAATTGGATTGCTAAAGACCATACCCCTGTTACCTTTGTGACGCAATAATAAATTTCTTTGTTTTGCTATTTTGTAATAAACAATAATAAACTCTTTGGCCCGGTGTCTTACCCGAGGCACCGTGGTTTCATTTGTGAGGGCATATAAATTGTCATTTCATATATCATGAATGAAAATCTTGGACGTATTCTCGCATTGCAAATCTTATGCTCCTTTTCTGTCTTTCTTTCCTTTACATATATTTCAAAACAGCTGTATTTACACACACACTCACTCATACAGGTTTCAATCCACTCTGGATCTCACTGACAACAACTCTGCTACTACCAGTTATGACTTCGAAAATCCGATCAACTTAGCCGAAGACGAAGGTGAAGATGATTGTGAAGTGCCTGGTGAGCTTGCAAGACTGTTGCTTCAGGAAGAGAGGGCAATTCAACCCCATGAAGAGCCAGTGGAAACAATAAACTTGGGTACTGAAGCAGATAGGAGAGAGGTAAAGATTGGTGCCAACCTAGAGCTCAGCGTGAAGCAACGGTTGACTCAAATGCTGCATGATTATATGGAGATCTTTGCCTGGTCCTACGAAGACATGCCCGGGTTGGATACCGATATTGTGGTCCATCACTTGCCAACTAAGGAAGACTGCCCTCCAGTTAAGCAAAAGGTTCGTCGGATGCGTCCCGAGATGTCTGAGAAGATTAAAGCCGAGGTTATGAAACAGTTTGATGCTGGGTTCCTTGCAGTGACTTCTTACCCTCAGTGGGTTGCTAATGTGGTGCCGGTACCAAAGAAAGACGGTAAGGTCAGAATGTGTGTCGACTACAGGGATCTGAACAGGGCCAGCCCCAAAGATGACTTCCCCTTACCTCACATCGACGTCCTTGTTGATAATACGGCTCAGCACAAGGTATTCTCTTTCATGGATGGCTTTTCAAGTTACAATCAGATCAAGATGGCACCTGAAGACATGGAAAAGACTACATTTGTTACTCAGTGGGGCACCTTCTGCTACAAGGTCATGCCATTCGGGTTGAAGAACGCTGGGGAAACTTACCAACGTGCCATGGTTGCTTTATTTCATGATATGATCCATCATGAGATAGAAGTGTATGTGGACGGCATGATCGCGAGGTCCCAGACTGAGGAAGAGCACCTAGATCATCTGCAGAAGTTGTTTGACCGATTGAAACTGTACAAGCTGAGGTTGAACCCGAACAAGTGCACCTTCGGGGTAAGATCTGGGAAGTTGCTAGGCTTCATAGTGAGTGATAAAGGTATTCAAGTGGACCCTGCTAAGGTCAAAGCTATTCAAGAGATGCCAGTTCCCAAGACAGAGAAGGAAGTCAGAGGCTTTTTAGGACGCCTGAATTACATTGCTCGCTTCATCTCACATCTAACTGCTACCTGTGAGCCAATCTTCAAGCTGCTGAAGAAAGATCAGGTAGTACGTTGGAACGATGAATGTCAGGCTGTTTTTGACAGAATCAAAGAGTATCTCCAAGAACCACCTATCCTTATGCCGCCTGTTGAAGGGAGACCTCTGATACTATACCTGACAGTGCTTGACAACTCAATGGGGTGTGTGCTGGGGCAGCATGACGAGTCTGGCCGAAAAGAGCATGCCATTTATTACCTTAGCAAAAAGTTTACCGACTGTGAGACCCGATACTCACTGCTTGAGAAAACTTGCTGCGCTTTGGTATGGGCTGCTCGCCGGCTGAGACAGTATATGCTGACTCATACCACCTTATTAATCTCAAAGATGGATCCTATAAAGTACATATTCGAAAAGCCTGCTCTGTCTGGGAGAATTGCAAGATGGCAAATGATCTTGACGGAATATGACATTCAGTACACAACCCAGAAAGCCATCAAGGGAAGTGTATTGGCAGACCACTTGGCTCATCAAGCTGTAGATGACTATCAATCAATGAACTTCGAGTTTCCAGACGAGAGCATCATGATAGTGACAGATTGTGAAGTACCTGGACCGGATGAAGGACCTGAACCAGGATCCCGATGGTCTATGCACTTTGACGGAGCCTCCAATGCTTTGGGTAACGGTATTGGCGCCATAATCATATCTCCACAAGGTACTCATACTCCACTCACTGCCCGACTATGTTTCAACTGTACCAACAACATGGCGGAGTATGAGGCGTGCATCATGGGTCTTCAAGCTGCGATCGACCTAAGGATTAAGTTTCTGAGTGTCTTCGGAGATTCCGCCCTCGTGATCAATCAGATCAAAGGAGAGTGGGATACGAAACATCCAAACCTGATTCCTTACAGAGAATGTGTGTTGACTTTGATCCCCCACTTCACGGAGATAACCTTTGAACACTTTCCAAGAGAAGAGAATCAGTTGGCGGACGCGTTAGCTACAATGTCTTCAATGTTCAAGGTTAAATGGGATAATGAGGCTCCCCGAATCATCATCTGGAAACTGGACGAACCAGCATACTGCTGTGATCTCGAGACTGAACTGGTAACTGAGAAACCTTGGTACCATGAGGTGAAGAGATATCTGGAAGCGCAGGAATACCCTGAAGGTGCATCTGTCAATGACAAGAAGTTCCTGAGAAGGTTCGCAGCAAAGTTCTTCCTCAGCAATGGCATATTGTACAAGCGAAACCATGATTCAACCTTACTGCGTTGTGTGGATAAGACTGAAGCAGAAAGGATCATGGAAGAGCTACATGAAGGGACCTTTTGCACACATTCCAGTGGACACACTATGGCTAAGAAAATCCTACGGGCAGGATACCACTGGTCCACAATGGAAGCTGACTGCTACCAACATTCCAGGACATGCCACAAGTGCCAGATCTATGCAGACAAGGTGCATGTTCCTCCGGTTCCCCTGAATGTTCTGACTGCGCCATGTCCGTTTGCAATGTGGGGCATAGACATGATCGGCGAGATCAAACCTACGACATCTAATGGGCATCGCTTCATCCTAGTGGCAATTGATTATTTTACGAAGTGGGTTGAAGCAGCATCCTATGCTACGGTAACCAAGACTGTTGTGGCACGGTTCATTCGGCACAACCTGATCTGCCGGTACGGCGTCCCTGAGCGGATTATTACAGACAACGGTAGCAATCTGAACAACAAGATGATCGCTGAGCTCTGCAAACAGTTCAAGATACAGCACCACAATTCTTCTCCTTATAGACCAAAGATGAATGGGGCTGTAGAAGCAGCAAATAAGAAAATCAAGAAAATCGTGCAGAAGATGACAGTGACTTATAAAGATTGGCACGAGATGTTACCGTTCGCTCTACATGGGTACCGTACCTCAGCTAGGACGTCAACCGGGGCAACTCCTTTCTCTCTGGTTTATGGCATGGAGGCAGTCTTGCCGATCGAAGTGCAAATACCCTCTCTCCGGATAATGAAGGATGCAAACCTGAATGAAGATGATTGGATCCAGACACGACTTGATCAGCTCAACCTCATTGATGAAAAGAGACTTGCTGCTATCTGTCACGGTCAGACGTATCAGAAACGGATGATCAGGGCATTTAACAAAAAGGTCAGACCACATGAATATCAAGTTGGGGATCTGGTAATCAAGAGAATCATCCTTCCTCAGAGTGATCCAAGGGGCAAATGGACCCTTACGTATGAAGGGCCATTTGTGGTTAAACATGTGTTCTCAGGAGGAGCAATGATATTGACCAAAATGGATGGTGACGACCTTCCTCACCCCGCCAATGCAGACATAGTAAAAAAATACTACGCATGAAAAAAGACCCGCTAGGCTGACATGCCTAGGCAAAAATTAGGGCTTCCCGTCGAACCAAAAGGGTTCGGGCAAAATGAAGGGATGAAAAATGAAAAAATCTGTACACCCGGCAAGTCGAAAACCTGAAAAGGCGGCTTGGGCAAAAATGGGTATCCCGGTGGACTGAAAAACCGAAAGGGCGGTCCAGGCAAAAATTAGGGATAAAGCGTAATACTATGTCTCATTGATCACTTTGCATCCAGAATCCGGTATCTACATCAAGTTCAGACGGCATCGATCAGTCAGCTTCACCTTCAACCAAGGTCATCAAGTGATGAGACGCTCGGAGTTATAAAGGCAATAGCAGAGTTGAAACCCAGTGGGATCATTCACTTCACACAGCTGTTTTATTTTCTTTTGTACAAAATTTGTATAAACTCTTTTGTTCGGCGGCATCCTCTTACTAGGACGTCAGCCTCTTGTACACAAAACGCCTATTTACAGGCCATCCAAAAATCAATACAAATATATCTTTCAGTTAAACGTGCCAAGTGTTTTTCTTTTTTCTGTTTTGTTTTGCGAAGAACGTCCAAGGTTCAATGTGTGATATATGCATTGACAATAGTTTGCTAACTCATAAATATTTGCATACGAAACAAAGGATTTTATTACAGGTGACACTAGAAACAGGGGCAATAAAGAGTTGTCCAAGCGATCTAATTGTTCTGTCCTCCAAGGTATCAAGGTAGGTTCAGTTGAAGAACACAACCAGGTATCTTAATTCCCCAGAGAGTAAGTCAGCAGTCAGTGCATTCTTCTCCAGGCAGAGTTATCAAGTCTCAAGGAAATTGGTTATCCTCCAGTAGATCTCAACGTTCCCCAGCAGCAATACATATATTCTTAACAAGCATCCCCGACAGTCTTGGTCTAAAGATTGTTCCCCGGCGGCATATCAACATTCAAAGGAACCATTTCCCCCGTATATCAAAACTTCCCAGAAGAGTCCAATCCAGTTTCCCCAGGAAAGTTGGAATTCATCTCCCCAAGCAGTAAGCTTATCCCCAGTAGATTCTGGAAGCCTATCCCTCGCAGAGCACGAACGCGTCGTCTGGCTTTATTTAAAGAGTTATTTCCTTAACAGGATATAACTGGGTTATCCTCAGCCAAAATCCACGGAAAGAGTGTCCTCAACACAGTCTTCTTATCCCCAGCGAAGTCTGTTAGCACTTCCAATGCAATAAGGGTATCCCCAGCAAGTTACTATCAACAATTTAGCAAAAGCATCCCTCTCCTCACAGAGTATCACTCCCCAGCATGGTCGCTAGAGTATTTTTCCCTCCGCAGAATCTTCCATTTGCCAAGTCTATTCCTCAACGGAGTCATCTTCTCCTACCGGTATTCTTGCAGTTATCATCCCCAGCGGAAGTAAAAGCTTACTCTTCAACATCAGCCCAGGATATGACTTCCCGGAACCCGTCAAGGATTTACTTTCCTAGACGAAAATATACATTCATAAAACATCACATACATCATTATAGCATGCATAGACGCATTATATCATGCAAATCTCATTTATGTTGAGAACATCATTGCTTGATCCATATCATGCATTGCATATGACTGACCTCTACCTTTCAGGAAAGATGCAGTTGAAATTCTCAATCATATTTCAAGACCTAGACCGGTTTAGTTAATCGACTCCAAAGATTTCTTATCCAGGCCCAGGCCTTCTCTAGTCCAGCTAAATCGACTCCCAACAGATTTTTCTGATAAAGACTCAGTAGAAGTTATCCCAGATGGTTCCCTCTCCGACGGTGAGTGAGGTGATCATTCCTTTCCTAATGGTTCCCTCTCCTACGGTGAGTGAGGTGGTAATTCCTTTCCTTATGGTTCCCTCTCCGACGGTGAGTGAGGTTGTAATTCCTTTCCTTATGGTTCCCTCTCCGACGGTGAGTGAGGTGGTAATTCCTTTCCTTATGGTTCCCTCTCCGACGGTGAGTGAGGTGGTAATTCCTTTCCTTATGGTTCCCTCTCCGACGGTGAGTGAGGTGGTAATTCCTTTCCTTATGGTTCCCTCTCCGACGGTGAGTGAGGTGATAATTCCTTCCCTATGGTTCCCTCTCCGACGGTGAGTGAGGTGGCAATTCCTTTTCAAATGGTTCCCTCTCCGACGGTGAGTGAGGTGATAATTCCTTTTCAGATGGTTCCCTCTCCGACGGTGAGTGAGGTGGTAATTCCTTTTCAGATGGTTCCCTCTCCGACGGTGAGTGAGGTGATAATTCCTTTTCAGATGGTTCCCTCTCCGACGGTGAGTGAGGTGATAATTCCTTTTCAGATGGTTCCCTCTCCGACGGTGAGTGAGGTGATAATTCCTTTTCAGATGGTTCCCTCTCCGACGGTGAGTGAGGTGATAATTCCTTTTCAGATGGTTCCCTCTCCGACGGTGAGTGAGGTGATAATTCCTTTTCTTATTGGTTCCCTCTCCGACGGTGAGTGAGGTGGTAATTCCTTTCCTTATGGTTCCCTCTCCGACGGTGAGTGAGGTGGTAATTCCTTTCTTATTGGTTCCCTCCCCGACGGTGAGTGAGGTGGTAATTCCTTTCCTAATGGTTCCCTCTCCGACGGTGAGTGAGGTGATAATTCCTTTCAGATTATAATTTCCTATGGTTCTCTCCTCGACGGTGCGTGAGATGTAATTTCCTTTCAGATTATAATTGCCTATGGTTCTCTTCCCGATCCTGCGAAGATGGTAATTCCCACCAAGATTTTTCTCAACAAGCGTTGTTGAAGTGAAAGTCACCCAAGGTTCTCTTACCATTCATGCTAAGGTAGTAACCATCCCCGGTTCATTCATCATCTGTAGAAGCTCCAGATCCAGCTCTTGTAACCAGTCAGGACACATCTATACCAAGCATCTGAAAACCAGCTCCTGCAACGTGTCAGGTACTCATTTTTCTTTTTGCAGGTATGCAGGTTCTCGCTAAGGAATCTCTTACGCGATCAACATTCAGATGGCATCTATAAGCCCATCATCCTATTCATCAACCTCTAAATGGCATCTGTAAGCCCATTTCCATCACTGCTACTATGTGAGCGCAAATTTCTGGGCACTCTAGTGTTCAATCATCTTCCACCCTCAGATTAGGAAAGGCACGTCAGCCAATATGCATCCTCAGGTCTAAGAAGATTGAACAGGGGCAACTGTTGTACCCCAAAATTTGCCCTCCCATATTCTTTAAGAAATTACCAAGTCAAGCTTCAAAATTCCCCAAGGGTTGCACAGTGCAAAGGTCTCCTATACAGTCAAGATTAGGGTTTTTGTTCTGATCAGGAAAATGAAGTTTCCAAGGGTCCAATCAAGTCTCACATGCCTACAAATATGGTCAAGTATCCTCATACCAAGTTGCAAGACATTCAACACAAAATTGCACAGTCAAAACCCTAATTGCACTACAGTCAACTGTAGGGGCAAAATGGTCATTTGACAGTCAAAGTTCAAATTTTTGATCAACATATCATTTTGAAGCCACAAACATCATTTGATCAATGCTTGATCATGATTCTCAAAATTTGGCTCAGAAATCATCAAGATGCAAAAGTTTCCTTATTTGGACAGTTGAAAAAGTCAACTGTAAATTGACCAGGGCATAACTTTCACATGGATTATCAGAAAAATCCCATTCAAAGCTCATTTTGAAGAGAAAGACATTTCCTACAACTCATATTCATATTCCAAGTCCAAGAAATGCTCTCACAAAAAGTTATCAATTTCAACATTATAGGTCATTTTTAAAAGTCAACAAAAAGGGACTTTAAGTCAAAGGCCATAACTTGAGATTGGTAAATCAAAATAACATGGGACCAAAGGAATTGGTTAGAGGACTCAAAGACCTTTCCAAAATGTCCAAGAACATGAGCAAAGCTTAAAAATTGAGCAAGTTATGCCTTGTAGAAGTTGGGAAATTTTTGGATATTTTGAAAAGTCAACATTGATCCAAATGACCTAAAATTGCTAATGGGCCCATTTTTTCTTCCATAATTCATCATCCATGGCATGTGCACGACCACTTGGCCCAAAGGGAAGTTTTTATTCATTTTTTATTTATTTATTTGAATTTTTATTTATATTAATTCACTTAAATCAATTAAATATGTGAAAAATACTTAACTTAACCTAACAAATCTTTTTGCACATATAATCTACTCAATAATTCGTGCACATTCAAATATGGAAAGAATTGGACTGATTGGATCATGATTTGCACAAAAGCACATGGAAAATATTTGGAAAATAAAGCTTGAAAATCAAATCTTCAAAACTATGAATGCAAGAGATTTGGAGGATTCTTTTTGACCTAATTCACTACTACATATGCCAGGATCACAACCCTAATGCAAAAACAAACTGAGCTGCGCCCAAAAGCCATTACCAAGACTTGAAATTCTTCTCAAAAAAGTCAATTCTGAAAACTCCCTTTCAAGGCGATTCAAGACATAATTTTTGTTCCATTGGCTTG
Source organism: Vicia faba (assembly GCA_948472305.1). NCBI lineage: Eukaryota > Viridiplantae > Streptophyta > Magnoliopsida > Fabales > Fabaceae > Vicia > Vicia faba. The sequence goes on along the minus strand of OX451740.1, from coordinate 390,502,108 downwards.
CTGAAGGTCCATTGAACGTGTCTCAATCAAAAACAGTCATCAAAGCTTAAGGAATTGGTATACAGAACCTGAAATATCTCGTGAAAATTTCATAATCTTACATCCTAATCCATGCATTCTTTGTGAAATTTAATTATTGATTCATGTTGGTCATTCGATTCTGAAACTAACCCATGTATTCAATTGTGTTTTTAAGCTATACACGCGATTATGCCATTGTCAATTTCTAGGGTTTACAGGACCTAGAATTAGGGCTTCTCAAATAAGGAAAAATTGAGGCTTGGGACCTTGGCCATCAAAACGAACGCATCTGGACGAAGAGAATCCATGTGTCGCGCTCAATTTACGAGTGCCTGAGTGCTAATCGCTATTTTCTGGAAAGTGGCCTAGGAGAACGCTTGAAAACCGTAGCCAATGTGTTCTTGTTTCAGAAAAAATAAAACACGTGAGGAAGATGAATTCGTGGCGTGCGTTGGTTGGTCCTTTTAAATTTCGCGCGCAGAAACCCCACTAACGCTTGTTTTCATTTATTATATTTGTTAGTTATTATATATTAACATATGTGAATTGGCTCAGCTGGCAAGGCATAGTGGTAGCAACAGTCCTGACCTGGGTTCGAGCCCCAGGACTACGTTATTTCCATATTATTTTGCAATACATGTTCATATGCAGTTTCAAAAGTGGAGCGCACCGTACATCTTCCAGAATCCAACATCCACGTGCCCCTGGAGATCAGATCAAAGGTTCAGAATTGATGAACACCCTAAGCTTGAGTCAACATGCCAGCACGTGAGCAAAAAAGTCCACCAGGCCATGCTTAAATGGGCCAAATTGCTGAAAGATTATACCTCCATATTGGGGTCTGAACCCCCTTGGTTTGCAATTTTTTCAGTTTCTTTATGTTTTTATTTTTTTATTATTTTCTTTTGATTATTGTCTTTAATTAATTCCTTATTTTCACAAAAAATATAAAATATCAATAAAAATCAGAAAAGAGGAAAAATATAATAATTATTTTATTTCAATATTTTTTGTAATAAATTTGCATGTAATTAAATTTAGTTTTTAAATTAGGTTAATTTTAATTCTTTTAATAACAAAAATCTAAAAAACATAGAATAGGGTTAATTAATAATTTTTCATCCTTTTTTATTTTTCTTTCAAATATTTAATATTATTTATTTTATTTATTTTATAATTAAATTTGCATGTAAAAATTAGGGTTAATTTAGGTTAAATTCTAATGTTTTCCTTAATAAATTAAAATAAAATAGAATTAGGGTTAGTAGTTAATTTTAATTAATTCTTTCTTTTTATATTAAATCATAAAATACTAAAAAACACCAAAAAAACAAATTCTTGCTTTCTTTTAATTTTAATTAATTCCTCATTAATTTAATTTTGCAAAAGGGTCCAACGCCCATGTTCTTAATTTTTATTCTAATTCGCATATTTATTTTATTTCTTTATAATATTCTGTATCTCCCCCGAAGCCTTGTAAATTAACTTTATCGCACTTTATCTTTTAATTTCTTTACTTTTTCCGTCAAATCGGGTCCTGGTTAATTTTGGCGATGTGGACCCGCGCCTTTTGTAATAGCTTAGAATTTACTTTTTTCGCAACCGTTTAACTGTTAATCAAATGACATGAAAGAATGTATGAACCAAAATAAAAACAAGCGTAGAACACCAATAACATGACAAGATAAATGCAAATGAAAACGACACACGAATCGCACACACCACCCCTAGGGTACGCCTCACTGTTGCCTTGCCTTCGAAAGGTGATCGTCGAGTAGAGGATGTCTTAGTAAGTCCTCATGATCCGGGAACCTGGCATGAGGGTAGCTTCTAAGGTGTCTTCCTATTGCTCTGGTGATCACCATGTCCCGAACCCCGAATTGACCTGAACACCTCCAACGGTGGTGCTACCTACCTCTCAATGGTGGGATGGCACTACTTTAAAGGACATTTACACAGACGAATTCCTTAGGGTAGGTAGACGACTCTAGATACTTGCTCTAAATTTCAAAACAAACTCAAAAGCTCTTTTCACACCGACACTTTTCAAAAAGCTTTCGAAAGCAATTTTTCAAACACTCTTGAGGACCGATACAAGAGTCGAACTGGAAATTTTCAAAGAAACTTTTTAAACCCACAGTTGAGAAGCAAACAAACCATTTTTGAAAACACAAATGAGCAAGTATCTAAGAGCCCATGGATAACCATGGATAGAAAGGGTGCTAACACCTTCCCTTTCTATAATCTACCTCCCGAACCGAGAGCAATCTCTTTAAGGAATTTTTCTGTGCTTTTGTCCTTTCCATTTGGAGAAAATAAAAGACGGTGGCGACTCTTGCTTCCGCGACATTTCACGAAACCAGCGTTAAACAGTCAGTTCCAGATCCACCGATCACAATACCTACTCAGTAATAGTAGGCTAGCACTGCCTAAAGGAAAGGACGAAAAGAACGACCCTTTCGAGTAAAGTAGATAGTTCCTAGATGCTATGCTCAAAAACAAACTTTTTACACTTACACAAAAAAAATTTCAAAAAGATTTTCAAAATGCTTTATCAACACTCTTGAGGACTGATACAAGAGTTATCATAAAGCAAATCTCCGCACTAAGGCATTTCATAATACTTTTCAAAAACACACAAAAACACAAGGTATTTCAAAATGTGCTAAGCATCTAAGAGCCCGTAGATAACTACAGATGGAAAGGGTGCTAACACCTTCCCTTTCCATAATCCACCCCCCTTAGTCAGAAATAATCTCGAAAGGTCTTTTTATGTTCTTTTCACCCTTTCCTTTGTTAGATAAAAGAAAAGTCGGTGGCGACTCTTGCTTACTGCAACATTTGCAAACACAAACACAAAACCAGTATAACAGTCGGTTCTGCCACCGTATCACAAAACCTGTGTCGAAAAACCTGCTTATGATATGATGCATGTTATGTAGATGCAATGTTTTCAAGGACCTTTAAGAGATTTAAATTTTCTTAGCCAAAGAGGAAACAAAACAATGATTGTATTAACAAGTTCAAAGGTTACAAATTGCCTCTTGGGCTTATAATAAGAGAAAGATGACAAAATGAACTTATAAAACAAAAGACTCAGGTCTCCCATGAACGCATCCTCTCTGGTGCAATGTAGTAATTCAGGCTTCGCTCCTTGTGAAGTTGCATTGTGAGCTCCAACACTTTCTTCTCGCTTGTGTAGAATTGGGCTTCAAAGGTGTCTCGTTCCCCTTTGAGTTGAATCCACGATCTTTGCAATTCTTCGAGGTTGATAAGCATGTTAGGATGGAGAATGGTATGAGGAACATCCCTTTCAGCAACAGGCTCTACAATTATTGGTAGGATGGCCGGATACGACATCATGAGGTTTTAAGCGCAAGCTCGTACCCATTTGAGATAAGGCTCAAGAGGGATGGAATTCTTATGCCCCAATGTCTTGCTATCAACCATGCTTACCATGCCCCAAGCATGCATAAACCTTTGATGATAACCTTGGACATCGTTCTCATAGTTGAATATAATACCTTGAATGAGTGCGTCATGGGAACCATATCTTCGAGCATAGCCAAACTGTCGTAAGGCTAGAGAAGGGTTATAAGTGATAGCTCCCCTAATTCCCAAGAGTGGAACATTAGTGAATTCCCCACAACGGTAAATTATAGTAATGCCTGCTTGAGATCGAGAGTACTAATGGATATCAGAATGAGAGAGCGACATCAACCTTTGAGACCATCTCAAGCCTTGCTCATTCTTCAATACTGATCAAGGAAGGTGCGAAATAAACCACCTAGACAGCAAAGTCAAGCAACACATAAGGGTCCCTTGTTTCCTCATAGTGCAATTATGAAGAGAGTGCAAAATGTCTCTAAGCAATGTAGGCATATGGTTCTGGGTAAGGAAAATTTTGACGGTATTCACATCTACGAGTTGGTCCGAGTTAAGGAACAGTACCAAAACATAGATTAGAAGAGCCAAAACTTATTCAAATGCTTGCAAATCTATGGCTTCCCAAAATAATAGAGCATTCTCCATCAAGAATTTAGCCAAAAAGCCTTTGACCCTACCTCTTGTCTCCCAATTAGCTACAATGTCAGAACACTTCAAATGTAAGGCCTTGCCAATAACCTCAGGTCTTGGAACTTCCTCTAGATCAGTGAAGGGTATTTGATCAAGAATAGGCACTCCTAGAAGTTGAGAGAATTCCTCCATCGTAGGCACCAATTGATAATCAGGAACGGTGAAACAATGATTTCCGGATCAAAGAATTGAAAGAGCACATTCAACATGTCTTCATCAAAGCTTGAGGTAGCCAGGTTGAGAAGTCGACCATATATTTTTATGAACGGAGAATTTTAAGGAACCCTTGACGCTAACTCTTTGAGTTGAGGGTACACCCTTACGAAGTTGATTTGGACGATATTTTTGCGAGTGGAAGCCATATCCTACAAAACAGATCAAAGATAAATCCCTAGATCCTTGAAATGGTTAGTGAAAATGCTATGGCATGATTTCATGATGTTTATGAAAAAATAATCACAAACAAACAAGCACACAAGATCTTAGGTTTAGGCTTGCATGGGGTTTATAGGCAAGTACCCTCTTGAAGTTTAATTGGTTCAATCTGTCCTAAAAGAAAGTAACCAGGTTCTAAGGAATCTCAATATCATTGATCTTTCTTCATCGGGCATTGTTTCAGCACAAGTTTCTTTATTAGCGACCGAAATATCCCGAGCGTCTGATCTCAATGAGTGTAGCATCGAGTATCAACCACCTTTAGTATTGCACCAAAGCCGAGTATCTCACTAATTTCTAATGGCCAAATTGTTCAACTAAGGTTCTACAGTCAGTTAATGCTTCATGACACCACACAGCGGCCCCATGTTCTCCTTGTCTGGACTCAAGGGACACCAGTACCAAAAAATGTGTCACACTAACGTAGCCACCGCTTCAACTGTGTCAATATTATGCCGCACAGTCCCCATGATCTATTGCTACTTACCTAATGTGCCCCAAATCCATGTATAAGATTTTTACAAGGAAACCCAAACGTAACCCACAAATATAAAGCAAACAAGTCAAACAAGTAAAGCAATAAAGGTGATCTAGCTCTTAAGGTAACCCCACTTTTAAGTATTTCCCCATCAGAGTCGCCAGTTCTGTGATACAGGGGGAGAACTAACATGGGTATTTTGCATTTTATCACAATTGTTATGGATAGCAAGAGTCGCCACCGACTTTTCTTTTATCTAATAAAGGAAAGGGTGAAAAGAATAGGAAAGACCTTTTGAGAATTTTTCTTGAGTTTAGAGGGTAGGTTATGAAAAGGGAAGGTGTTAGCACACTTTATATCCGTAGTTATCTACGAGATCTTAATTGCTATCTCACTTTGAAATGCTTTTGTGAATATGTTTGTTTGAAAATATTTTCAAAAGTGTCTTCGTTACCATGATTACTAACAATAATGGAAAGTGATAAATTACGAAATTTAAATGTCCTACGCTATTAAAATACTTTGCGGAATGGGGGTACAAATTACAAATGGGGATGAAAAGTAAAAATAAACCCTAATTACTATTACAAGGTGTAATACGATGGGAGAACTGACTTGCTTGTTTTGTGTTTTATCGCAATTGTTGCCGATAGCAAGAGTCGCCACCGACTTTTCTTTTATCCAATAAAGGAAAGGGTGAAAAGAACAAGAAAGACCTTTTAAGAATTTTCTTGAGTTCGGGGGGTAGGTTATGAAAAGGGAAGGTGTTAGCACCCCTTTCATCCATAGTTATCTATGGGCTCTTAGTTGCTTGCTAGATCACTTTTTGAAATTGCTTTGATTGAAATGTATTTATGGTGGGTTTTGAAAGTATTTTTGAAAAGCACCTTCTTTTAGGAAAACTTTGTAATGATTCTCGTCTCTATAAGAATTCATACAAAGTGTTGGACTTTTTTTTTTGAAAATATTTCATGTTTTTGAAAGTGTTTGGTGTTTTTGAAAGATGTTTTGAAATGTTGTGAGCAAGAAACTATGAGCGTTCTACCTACTCAAAAGTCTTTTGTTCATTTATCTCTTCCTTTGACATTGCTATCTTACCATTTATTGTAAGAAGCCTTAACTTTGGATGTAAAGGGACGGACGTGGGTCATCGTATAGTCATATATAGAAATATTGTGAGATACCTTAGCGTTTTTCTTAAGGGACTAAGATCATTTGTAAGGAAACATTTTTTCTAAGGGACTATGATCTTGTATTTTTGGTTATTTTTGCTAAGGCATCTCACATGCATAACATGACCATTTTCGCACGGCAACAAGTGGAGTTAACCTTAGAGGTATAGTGTGAAACTGTTTTGATTTCATGCATTATTTTGTCTTGGATTAGGGTTGTCCAAGGATTTATTTTAGTCTTGCCATACACACCCTAATTACTAACAATTATATGAAAAACGATAAGTTTGCAGAAATTAAAATCCTACGCTATTACATCATTAGGGGGATGGGGGGTAAAATTTGTGAATGGGGATGAAATAAGAGCTTAAATTTTACAACCATATTGAATATCCGTGAAGAAAATATATAGAAAGTATAAAAGCAGTGTAAAAGAGAGGAAAATTGCATTTTTAACCATTATGTGTCGATACATGCATCTATGCATCGACATATAAATTTTCCTTGCTCCTGTAAAACCAAATCAACCAAGTATGAGTCGATGCATAATGTTATGTGTCGACTCATTTCTTGCATGTGTCGACACATACACGTTTTGTGTCGACTCATGTGCCTTTTTTCTTTCTGTTTTGTGCATGTTATAGCAGTATGCATCGACTCATGAGGTTTTGTGTCAACTCATAACTTGTCCTGCCACTAAAATGAGTCGACTCATATGGGTATGTGTCGACTCATACTGCAATTTTTTCATTATATCATTGTTTTGCTGCATACATGGGTTAGTTCTCAACACATGGTTGGTGAAAATGAATGATAAGCATATGGTTAGGTTCAAGGCAATGATATCTACATTTTATCTTCACAAATGAACCACTAATGATGCTTGTATGAAGAGTTTAAAGTCAAGAAGACTTACCTTGCAAATGCTTCTCCTATTTATAGGCAAGAGGTTTGTGAACAAGTTGATTTGGTTTACAAACTATGGAGTTATGGATAGGTTGGATTGCAAATATCAAGTTATGTCATGGTCCCAAGATGAAGTACCAAAGTTGCTGGTTTAGAGGGGTTACTTTCCATGATTTATGTTTAAGCAAAATCAGAAGCAAACAAAGTATGGGCTTAAGACAAATTTATACCAAAAAGTTTTCTTTTTAAGAATAACAATGGTAACTTTATGCCATAAATGGAAATATCTTTTGGACAATGGCTTAAACCCTTGGGTAATAGCTCAAGAGTGGGCGTAAGAATTAAATTATGATGATATTTGCAAGCAAGAAGGTCTATAACACAAGATTATGCAGCATATCATAAGGGTTTTGTTATGTGTATTTTAACAAAGTGACTTGCAAATTCAAGAATGGATGTCCAACTTCATGCCCTTGAATCTCCTAGCTCAAGTATGATAAATTTATGCTCTTGGATGTTTTGGAAAGCTTGAAACATCCTATATAAGTTTCATGCTGGATATTTTAACAAAATCATCTTGGAACTATGTGAAAAAATGCCAAGAAGTTGGATAAAATCTTGACCAAAAATCTGTTGAAAAATTCTCTAAGTGTTAGATGAAAATGTTATGACTTCATGAATTTATAACTCAAAATCCAAGCACTTATAGAACTTTATCAGCAAATCAAAGTTATATATCTCATCAAGATCTATAACTTTCATGTTGAAAGTTTTCTTTGAATCATCTTGCATCTTGGTGAAAGATTGGCATGAAGTAATGAAATTATCATGTATAAAACACTTAGAAAATTTCTAAGTCTGGGAAATCTTGACTTTTTATATTGACTTTTGACTTTCTTGACTTCTTGATGATCAAACTTGATATTCTTGAATGTATTGGTGAATTGTGATCTTTAAAACTTGATATTGACCAAAAAGTCAAATTTTGACTTTTGGTGCTATAATCGACTTTTTCACCAATACAGTTGATGTTAGGTCATCTGATCAATTGACTGAGCAATTTTGTGATCCAAGAATTGAAACTTGTCATGAGCATTCTTGGAGGTCCATAATGATCAATGAAATTCTTTTGAGGAATTAAAAGTCCATTTATCCTTGTACAAACTCAAACCCTAATTTTGGGGTAGAACAGCTGCCCGGTTTAATCTTCTTAAACCTGAAGAGTTTGATTGGCGAGTCCGCCATTCGTGACTTGAAGGTGGAAGATGATTGAACACTTAGAATGCCCAGAAATTTGCAATTGATGATGTGTTACTTAATTGTGTTGAGAATGGGCTTAAAGATGCCATTTGTAGAAGTGATAAAGAATTATCGGAGATGAGCTTATGGATGCCATCTAAGGTGACTGTTAATAGAGACTGGAAGAGGCATCAGAATAAATCTGGTCTATTTATACTGAAACAGCAGGTGTCAGAGAAGTATTAGAATAAATATTTGGTCGATTGAATCTGAATGATATGCTGGAGTGGACCCATGTTAAGCCGTGTTTGGAAATGTATTAGAAGGAATTCGTATATGATTGCTTCACGGTGAACCCTGTGTGAAACTGTACCTAGAAATTTATGAAAAGGAGCCTAGGTAGGGCTGCTTCGGGATGAATCCATGTGAAACTTGATCTGGAAATATATGATAAGGAGCCTAGGTAGTGCTGCTTCAGAATGAGTCGGTGTGAAACTTCATCTGGAAATATATGAGAAGGAGCCTGGGTAGGGTTGCTTCGGGATGAGTCCATGTGAAACTTCATTTGGAAATTCATGAGAAGGAGCCTGGGTAGGGCTTCTTCAGGATGAGTCCGTGTGAAACTTCATTTGTAAATATATGAGAAGGAGCCTAGAGGGCTGCTTAGGGATGAGTCTGTGTGAAACTTCATCTGGAAATTCATGAGAAAGAGCCTAGGTAGGGCTGCTTCGGGATGCGTCTGTGTGAAACTTCATCTGGAAATGTATGAGAAGGAGCTTGGGTAGGGATGCTTCGCGATGCGTCCGTGTGAAACTGCATTTGGAAATATATGAGAAGGAACCTGGGTAGGGTTGCTTTGGGATGAGTCTGTGTGAAACCGCATATGAAAATGTATGGGAAGGAAACTAGGTGGGGTTGCTTCGGGATGAGTCCGTGTGAAACTTCATCTGGAAATGTATGAGAAGGAGCCTGGGTAGGGCTGCTTCGGGATGAGTCTGTGTGAAACTGCATCTGGAAATATATGAGAAGGAACCTGGGTAGGGCTGCTTCGGGATGAGTCTATGTGAAACTGTATCTTGAAATGAATGAGAAGGAGCCTGGATAGGGATGCTTCGGGATGAGTCTATGTGAAACTCCATCTAGAAATATATGAGAAGGACCCTGGGTAGGGTTGCTTTGGGATGAGTCCATGTGAAACTGCATCTTGAAATGTATGAGAAGAAGCCTGGGTAGGGCTGCTTCGAGATGAGTCAGTGTAAAACTTCATCTGGAAATTAGAAGGAACATGTGTAATATTGCTTCACGATGAGCCCGTGTGAAGCTACATTTGGAAATTTATGAGAATAAATCTGTGTAAGATTGCTTTAGGATGAGCCCATGCGAAGCTGCATCTGGTCGCATAGGTAGTTGCTATGTCTTGTTTCAGGAACTAATCTTGGTCCTGTTGAAAATTGTTGATGATAATTATTTGTTGATTGATCTTTCCTGAAAAGGTAAAGAGTTAGATGTATGCAATGTCATGATGTATGAAATGCATTGTGTAATGGTGTTCTAAAAAAATGAGTTTATGCTATATGCGCTTCATATGCATATGTTATGATGTATGAATGTGAAATGTTATTGAAGTGCATCTTTGTCCGGGAAAATAAATCTTTGACAAATGTTGGGGAGCTTTGGGAAATTAAATTCCGGATCGGTGTTGAGGATGAAGAGTATGTGAATTTTCTACCTTGTTTAGAATGTTTCTACTAGGGATTCCTGCTTTGTTATTTGAGGATAATTCTGATGGGGAACATTGACTTTGCTTGAGGAAACTCTGGGGGGAGTGTTGGTTTCTTCTTTGGGAATAGAGTTTAGGAGTTTTAGTTTTCCGTTGATTTATCATGGAGCTATCTCTTGATTGGAGAGGAAGAAAGTTTAGTTGTTATCTGGTCGGATTCCAGGCTTCACAATAACTTGCTAGAGATAAAGAAGTTAACTGTTATCTGGTCGAATTCCAGGCATTGCAGCAACTCACTAGGGATAGTGGTAAACTCTACTGGGGAAGAGGAGTTTTGTTAAACTATTACCTGGTCGGGTCCAGGTTTCGTAGTAACTCGAACGGTTATCTAATTGGGTCCAGGTTTCAGCAATTTAAATTTTTATCTGGTCGGGTCCAGGTTTCAGCAATTTGATCTTGACATTAACTGATATATGGCCGGGTCCAGGTTTCAGCAACCCAAACTATTATCTGGTCGAATCCAGGTTTTAGCAATTTCATCTTGAGGTTAAATGATATCTGGTCAGGTCCAGGTTTCAGCAACTCGAAATGTTATCTAGTCGATCCAAGTTTCAGCAATTTGATCTTGAGGTTAACTGATATCTGGTTGAATTTCAGGCTTCGTAGTAACTTACTGGGATAGTAACGACTCTGTTGGGGAATGCAATGACTCTACCGGGGATTAACGGGTTTTGTCGATTGATTTGTAATAGTTTGAGAGGAAAACTCGAGCTGGGGAATTTGCAGTTTGTTCGGGAAATAAACCCTTTTGAAGAGAATATTTTGACGATCTTTTGGGAAAGTGAATTATTTAGAAAGAACTCCACAAGGCTTCTTCTCTTAAGACCAACTCAGCCGGGGAGAGAGTTTTCGAGAGATTGAAACTCAGACTAGGGAGAGGGTTTTCGAGAGATTGAAACTCTGACTGGGGATTGCATGAATCTAACTTTGTGGGATAATCTTATTTAAGTGATTTTGTGGGGATATCCATGAATTTGGCCTTGTGGGGATTTATGGACAGCTTGAACTATGTCTTCTCCCAGAGTCCTTAGTAAACGTTGATCATAGTGAGAAATATTTTACTGATAGATAAAATGATGATATAACGGGACATAGTTGTATGCTTTAATCCCTAACTTTTGCTTGGACCTCCCTTTTGGGTTTTCAGTCCAACGGGATACCCTTTTTTCCCAAGCCGCCTTTTCAGGTTTTCGACTTGCTGGGTGTATAATCTTTTGCATATTTATCCCTAATTTTTGCCTAAACCTTTTGGTTCGCCGGGATGCCCTTATTTTTGCCTAGGCGTGTCAATCTAGCAGGTCTCTTTTATGCGTAGTATTTTCCGACTATTTCTACATGGAGAGTCGTCACTATCTATGATAGCAAGTGTTATAGAAATAATATATAATGTTTGCTTGATCGTACGTGACCCTTTGCTGGAATTTATGTTAAATGCCCCAAGTAATTCAGATGGAGACCCACCCCTGGCTATTCAGGACTTTATGAGAGATATCTTGGAATCTTGACTTGACTTCCACTGATGAGTTGGACAATAACATGTCATGCCCCCTTGATTATGAGAGATTTTTCATTTGGAAGTGTCTTTCCATTTCAACTGATTCGATTTATTGAGAGAGTTTTCGTTCATTGGATACTCTTCGTGTGAATTTCTCCGTTTTCAAACAATTAGCCATATGCAAACAATGATATTCAAACAATGCAAAGTTTATGTCTGTCTTGAATTTTTTTTTTGAAAATGCATTTTTAGCAAATAATTTTTTTTGGTAAGAATATGAATTCAACTCAGGATTTACGGTAAGCCTTACAGGAGTCAGGACACCTTCTGTAGCAGTATGCTTTCGAACTAACCCATGCTTCAATTAGGACTTCTAAAGGGTTGCGGCGTGGCCTGGTTCACGGTTTAAGAAATAAAGGCTAAGGCTCATATTTTATTTATACCCACCCGTTTTTCATGATGTTCTCCACTCCCACACTTATTTAATTGTACGTTTGAATTCCTATTGAATCTAGAATGATATTTTGGTGATGGTTCAGATAAGTTAAGTTTATTGGAGAAGGCATTCATTTTTTTCAACATTTTTCTATTGTCGAGGATTTGTAGCCACTTATTTTTGATTTATTATCCCTAATTTTTGCTTGACTATATTTTATTTTATTTTGAGACTACAGTCAGCGGGATGCCCCAGTTTTTCTTAAGTCTCCTTCTTAGGTTTTGACTCAGTGGGCTTTTCTTTTGAGAGATAACGGCTACCTATTTTATAGGGAACCATCGCTGTCTCTTGATTCAGAAGGATGATTTTTGATGTCATTCGTTGTGTACAAAGTGAAATCATGCGACTGAACACACATTTGAATTAACTGAGAAACTACTTTGCCCCTAGTTATGATTAAAGGTTTCAATTTGTGCGAAAAACAAAACTCCTACTTCTTTGGCTCAAAGGGGTTGACTAGGGATTATCTTCCTTATAACTCCACTATTTTAGGAATTGAAAGAACGCATGTACATCGTCAGTGAGGTCTGTCCAAAAGCATATGGTATGAGATTATGGTATTGTTTTCGTCATCCTCCCTCTAAACGCTTACAACTTTTAACAAGAGTTGAATATCACAAAAGGGAGTAAAAAGCACAATTTAAATATAGTGAAAACAAATGGATTAACTCAAGACAAACATATGCAATGCATTAGTGAGAATAACCAAAGTCTGACATAAAGATAAGTATTTAAACAAACAAAGAAATTACAACTGAAAATTCGAATGAACAAAAATTTCTCCGCCTAAACTTTGTTACTTCAGATGATGTGCCTTTGAGGATGACATAAACACTCCAGTTGACCATCTTGTGTAAGTTCCAAAACTCCTTCGTTAATCAGGTCTTGAATTTTGTTCTTTAACGCCCAACAACAATTCATATCATGTCCAGGACTATCGGAGTGGTATGCACACCTTTCATTGGGATGGTAACTAGGAGCAGAAGTATTGGGATTCCAAAGAGGAGCCTTTAATGTAATCAACTCTGCCTTCAACATGTGCTGTAGCGCTTGAGCCAGTGACATGTTGATTTTGGTGAATTTTCTTTTAGGTGCGACCTCTTTACGCTGATTCCCCTGTTGATGTTGGTGAGGTCGTTGTTGGACTCGCAATGTACTAGAAATCTGAAAAGTCCTACTCTTAACCAAGTTAACTTCCTGTCTCATTGGAGGTTGATTAATGACTTGATCCCCAGCCTCGACTATTTTTTTCATACGGTTGCATCCGTCTTGATGAAGCTTGTTGACAAGAGTTCTCAACTCTTCTTTTCCCCGAGCTAAGTTTTGGATAAGATATATTTGTCCCAACATCTGGATTATCGTCGTTGCTATTTCAGCTTGCAATTGTTTCAACTGGCCATCCTTGTTGTCTTCAGGATTCTTCTCGGTCATGCTCTCAATGAGGAGTGCTTTCACTTCTTCTTTCCCCTTGGATAAATTTATGAAAAAATCTTGAAGCTGATCATTTTGGGTCTGAAGATCTTGGACAGTCTGCTCGAGAGCCATTTTTACTGAAATAAACAGTAAGCGGGTGAGGAAACCTGTATGGGGAAAAGATGTCATGATATGATACATGGTATGTGGATGCAATGTTATCAAGGATCTCGCAAGGTAAATATAAGGAAATTTCAGAAGTTAAACTTTGATTACAACTTTGAAGAACTTCGTATCGTTGAATGTCCTTCTACGAGAATCAAGCTCACCATGTCAAGTGGGTCATAGCCATTGACTCTTTGGCTTTTTTGACAGCATTTGGTTAGAGGAAAATAAATCCTCTTGGCCCTTAATAGACATCTGGTTCAGTATAATCTTGCATCACAGGCCCTTGAGATCCTTGAAATGGTTATTGAAAATGCTATGGTATGATGTCATGATGTCATGTACAAATGAACATATACAAACAAAGAAAACAATTCCTTAGGTTTAGGCTTGAATGGGGTTCATAGGTAAGTACCCTCTTGAAGTTTAGTTGGTTCAACCTGTCCTAGAAAGTAATCAGGTTCTAGGGAATCTCAATATCATTGATCTTTCTTCATCGGACATTGTTTCAGCGCAAGCCTCTTTATTAGCGATTGAAATATCCCGAAAGTCCGATCTCAATGAGCGTAGCATCGAGTATCAACCAACTTTAGACTGCACCAAAGTCGGCTATATCACTACTTCCTAATGGCCAAGTTGTTCAATTAAAGGTTCTAATGTCAGTTAGTGCTTCATGACACCACACAGCGGCCCCGTATTCTCCTTGACTGGACTCAAGGGCTACTGGTACCAACAAATGTGTCACAATAATGTAGCCATCACTTCAACCATGTCGGTATACCCCACACAGTCCCCATGATCTATTGCTACTTACCTAATAATGTTCCCCGATCCGGGTAGAGGATCAATACAAAACCCAAATAAGGACCCAAAATGTAAAGCAAACAAGTCAAACAATGAAAGCATTTAAAGGTGATCTAGTCTTTAAGGTAACCCCACTTTTAATTACCTTGTCCCCAACAGAGTCGCCAATTCTGTAATACAGTGGGATATCTGACTTGGTTGTTTTGCATTTTATCGCAATTATTATGGACAGCAAGAGTCGCCACCAACTTTTGTTTTATCCAATAAAGGAAAGAGTGAAAAGAACAGGAAAGACCTTTTGAGAATTTTCTTGAGTTCGGGGGGTAGGTTATGAAAAGGGAAGGTGTTAGCACCCATTTCATCCATAATCATTTATGGGCTCTTAGCTGCTTGCTAGATAACTTTTTGAAATTGCCTTTTTTGAAATGTGTTTATGGTGGGTTTTGAAAGTATTTTTGAAAAGCGCCTTCGTTTAGGAAAACTTTGTAATGATTCTCACCTCTACAAGAATGCATACAAAGTGTTGGACTTTTTTTTTGAAAATATTTCATATTTTTTAAATTGTTTTGTGTTTTTGAAAGATGTTTTGAAATATTGTGAGCAAACAACTACGAGCGTTGTACCTACTCAAAATTCTTTTGTTCATTTATATCTTCCTTTGACATTGTTATCTTACTATTGATTGGTAAGAAGCCTTATCTTTAGATGTAAAGGGACGGACGTGGGTCATTGTATAGTCATAGATAGCAATATTGTGAGAAACCTTAGCATTTTTCTTAAGGGACTAAGATCATTTGTAAGGCAACATTCATAGCGTCATCGAGGGACTATGATCTTGTATTTTTGGTTGTTTTTGCTAAGGCATCTCACATGCATAACATGACCATTTTCTCAAGGCAACAAGTGGAGTTAACCCTAAGGGTGTAATGTGAAAGTGTTTTGATTTCATGCATTGTTTTGTCTTGGATTAGGTTTGTATAAGGATTGATTTTAGTCTTTCCATACACACCCTAATTACTAATAATTATATGAAAAACGGTAAATTTGAGTAAATTAAAATCCTTCACTATTACATCATTAGCAGGATGGGGAGTACAATTTATGAATGGGGGATGAAATATGAGCTTAAATATTACAACCATATTGAATAGCCATGAAGATAATATATAGAAAGTATAAAAACATTGTAAAAGAGAGGAAAATTTC
This sequence comes from Vicia faba, assembly GCA_948472305.1. Taxonomy (NCBI): domain Eukaryota; kingdom Viridiplantae; phylum Streptophyta; class Magnoliopsida; order Fabales; family Fabaceae; genus Vicia; species Vicia faba. The sequence goes on along the minus strand of OX451740.1, from coordinate 390,486,421 downwards.
ATTTTTAACCATTATGTGTCGACACATGCATCTATGCATCGACATATAACTTTTCCTTGCTCCTGTAAAACCAAATCAGCCCAGTATGAGTCGATGCATAATGGTATGTGTCGACTCATTTCTTGCATGTGTCGACACATATGTGTTTTGTGTCGACTCATGTTCCTTTTTTCTTTCTGTTTTGTGCCTGTTATAGTAGTATGCATCGACTTATGAGGTTTTGTTTCGACTCATAACATGTTCTGCCACTAAAATGAGTCGACTCATGTGGGTATATGTCGACTCATACTGCAATTTTTTTACTCTATCATTGTTTTGCTGCATACATGGGTTAGTTCTCAACATGTGGTTAGTGAAAATGAAAGATAAGCATATGGTTAGCTTCAAGGCAATGATATCTACATTTTATCTTCACAAATGAACCACTAATGATGCTTGTATAAAGATTTCAAAGTCAAGAAGACTTACCTTGAAGCTGGAATTTGTGCTTTGAGCTTGAGTTGCTGTCTTGACTATTCTTGAGCTTGGAAAATAGTGATGTTTCAGAAGCTGCTCTTGTGTTTGAACAACCTCTATATGATGTATATGGAGTGCTTGGATGGTTTGTTTGGACAGAACTTGCAAGGTGTGGGAGGTTCAAGGATTTGGATTTCAAAGCTCAAGAGTGGAAGCTTTATGGACAATTATGGCTTTTTTTTAAGGTGTGAGATTTTTAGGGCTTGTCTACACAACAACACTTCTGGCTTTTCTCTCTATTTTTTCTGACCTCTTTCTCTTGCAAATGCTTCTCCTATTTATAGGCAAGAGGTATGTGAACAAGCTGATTTGGTTTACAAGCTATGGAGTTATGGCTAGGTGTGATTGCAAATATCAAGTTATGTCATTGTCCCAAGATGAAGTACCAAAGTTTCTGGTTTAGAGGGGTTACTTTCCATGATTTATGGTGGAGCAAAATCAGAAGCAAACAAAGTATGGGCTCAAGACAAATTTGTACCAAAACTTTTGCTTTTCAAGAATAACAATGGTAACTTTATGCCATAAATGGAAAGATCTATTGGACATTGGCTCAAACACTTGGGTAATAGCTCAAGAGTTGGTGTAAGCATTAAATTATGATGAGATTTGCAAGCAAGAAGGCCTGTAACACAATATTATGTAGCATAGCATAAGGGTTTTGTTATGTGTTCTTCAACAGAGTGACTTGCAATTCAAGAATGCATGCCCAACTTCATGCCCTTGAATCTCCTAGCTCAAGTATGATAAATTCATGATCTAGGGTGTTTTGGAAAGCTTGAAACATCCTATATAGCTTTCATGTTGGCCATTTTGACAAAATTATCTTGGAACTATGTGAAAAAATGCTAAGAAGTTGATAAAATCCTGACCAAAATCTGTTGAAAATATCTCTAAGTGTTAGATGAAAATGTTATGACTTCATGAACTTATAACTCAAAATCAAAGCACTTAAATGACTTGATCAGCAAAGCAAAGTTATAGATCTCATCAATATCAACAACTTTCATGTTGAAAGTTTTCTTTGAATCATCTTGCATCTTAGTGAAAGATTGGCATGAAGTAATGAAATTATCATGTATAAAACACTTATAAAATTTCTAAGTCTTGGAAATCTTGATTTCTTACATTGACTTTTGACTTTCTTGACTTCTTGATGATCAAGATTGATATTATTGAATTTATTGGTGAATTGTGATCTTTGAAACTTGACGATGACCAAAAAGTCAAAGTTTGACTTTTGGTGCTACAATCGACTTTTTCACCAATCGACTTTTGAGGTACAACATAAGGCTTTGACAATTACATAATTTACAATGCAAAATAGTAAAATGCGCAAGAAAATGTAAAGTGAAAAGAAATTTTTTTTTAGGGTTTTTGATAGAAAAGGTTTTGTAGTTTCAATTATTTTAGAAAAAATAACTTGAATACTTTATCTTGAAAAAAAGGTTTTGTATAGTGTTAGGCCATCTACAAGCAATGCAATATGTCAAAAGTAACTTTAATGATTCAAAATCATAGCAAGAATATAAAAAAAATTGGGATTTTCTCATGCCTAGGCTGACACGGGCCGTGTCGTCAGACACGGGAACCCGTGTCAAAATCTTCCCTTGCTTCTTCTTCACATTTTTTTTCCAGCCAAATTAACACGGGCCGTGTCGTGTGACACGGACACCTGTGTCAGCCCCTGTCCTGCCTATTTTTACCAAAGTACCAACCCAGCTGAATTGACACGGGCTGTGTCGTGTGACACAGGCACCTGTGCCAGCCCCTGGTCTACTTTTTTGCTAAATTTTCTCTTTGATCTGTCTTGTGGTGTCCTTTTGAAAGCAAAAGCAAATGATGTATGGATAAAGATATTACAGATTGATAAAATTTACTTCTTGAAGTGAAAACTTTAGAACACATACGAATGTTTCCGGGTGCAAAGTGGTGGTTGATCGAGACTCTTTGGACCTCCTTAAAGTTGTTCCAATCCTCACTTTATGCTGAAAGTTTCTAAATGACTCCAACTAAGTCAACTTGCAAGGTATTGTTTTTGAGTTTGGAAGATGGTGATAGTAATGTTACAAAAGTTATTCTTGTGTTTGAACAACTTCTATATGATGTATGTGAAGTATTTGGATGATTTGTTTGGGCAAAACTTGCAAGGTGTGAGAGGTTCAAAGATTTGGACTTCAAAGCTCAAAAATGGAGGTTTTATGGACAATTATGGTTTTTTGAGAGTATAGGGGTTTTGAGGGCTTATTCATCTCTTTCTATCTTGCAAATGATCTCTCTATTTATAGGAAAGAGATTTTAAGACAAGGGTTGATCATATTTTCAAGATCACATGTTGTGGCTAGGTTGGATTGTAAATGAAGCAAGCTTGAAGATCATAGTTCCAATGCTTTGTACTTTTCTTCATGGAGATGTTGGATACTTTAAGCATGCTTGTCTGATTTTGTGTGTTGAGTGTGTGTAGAAGGAATAAGTTAGAGGCTCAAGAAGAGTTGACTTTGTGATTAAAGTTACTTTGCAATAATGGCAATGTTAGCTTTGTGCCAAAAATGGAAAGATCACTTGGACAATATTTAAATCAAATAGACCATAGCTCAAAATGTTTGTGTAAACATTAAATTATGGTGATATTTTCAAGTTAGAAGGCCGGCAAAACAAGATTATGCAGCATAGCATGTAGATTGGATTATGTGTTCTTCACCAAAATGACTTGTAATTCAAGAATGGATGCCCAACTTAATGCCTTTGGATCTCCTAGCTCAAGTATGATAAATTCACGATCTTGGATGTTTTGGAAAGCTTGAAACATTATCTACAAATTTCATGTTGGCCACTTTGGCTAAATCAAACTGGAACTTGATGGAAATTGGCCAAGAAGTTGAGATAAAAAACTGACCGAAACCTGTTGAAAATTTCTCCAAGTGTTAGATGAAAATGTCATGACTTCATGGGCTTATATCTTCAAATCTAAGCATTTTTTGGACATCAACCCTCTAATTCAAAGTTGTAGAATTCATCAAGATCTACAACTTTCATGTTTAAAGTTTTCTTTTAATCATCTTGCATCTGGTGAAAAAATGTCATGAAGTAATGAAATTATCAAGTGTAAAAACACTTAGAAAATTTCTAAGTATTGGAAACTTTGACTTTGACTTTATTGACTTTCTTTATTTTCTTGATTCTTGATGATCAAGTTTGGTATTTTTGTAGGTCTTGATGAATTTTGATCTTTGAAATTTAATATTGACCAAAAAAGTCGAAGTTTGACTTTTTGTGTATCAGTTGACTTTTCATTAGTTGATCAAAAATTCAACTATCAAATCTTTGATCCTGAGAAATGATTTGAGCCATGAAATTAGGTCAACATGTTGTGTTTGAGTTCTTGAGACTATTCTTCAAGCCACTAGGTCATGTATTAAGTCAAAAGTCAATGATCAGTCATTCTCAGTCAAAACCCTAATTTGGAGGCTCAGTGTTTTAGAGGTGAGCTTGTTTGATCAAACTCTTGAGAACCCTTGAGCATTTGAGATCTTGGGTAAGAAATATATTGAGAAAAGAGAGGGAAAATTTTGGGGTACAACACCGAGACAGATAGAAAAGAGGTCAAGATAGGCGCCAACTTAGATAGCAGTGTCAAGAATAGATTAACCCAGATGTTGCATGAATATTTTGAAATCTTTGCTTGGTCATATGAAGACATGCTAGGGCTGGATACTGATATTATGGTTCATCGTCTGCCAATGAAAGAGGGTTATTCTCCGATTAAGCAGAAGGTTCGTCACATGCGTCCTAAAATGTCAGAAAAGATAAAGGTCGAGGTTATGAAGCAATTCAACGCAACTTTCTTAGCAGTGATATCATATCCTTAATGGATTGCTAATGTTGTTCTGGTGCCAAAGAAATATGGAAAGGTACGTATGTGTGTAGATTACATGGATCTGAATAGGGTGAGCCCCAAAGATGACTTCCCACTGCCACATATTGATGTTTTGGTCGACAACACCGCTCAACACAAGGTATTCTCCTTTATGGATTATTTCTCGAGCTATAATCAGATCAAGATGGCGCCTGAAGACATGGAGAAAACTACCTTCGTCACACAATGGGGAACTTTCTTCTACAAGGTAATGCCTATTAGGTTGAAGAATTCTGGGTCAACTTATCAGTGTGCCATGGTAGCCTTATTTCATGACATGATTCACCACGAGATAGAGGTTTACGTCTACGACATGATAGCAAGGTTACAGGCTGAAAAAGTGCATCTTGATCATCTGCATAAATTGTTTAAAAGACCGAGGAAGTATAAGCTAAGGTTAAATCTGAATAAGTGCACTTTCAGGGTGAGATCCGGTAAAATCTCGGGTTTTGTCGTCAGAGGTAAAGGTATTGAGGTTGATCCTGCAAAAGTTAAAGCTATTCAAGAAATATCAGATCCCTGTACCGAGAAGGGAGTCAGAGGTTTCTTAGGACGGCTAAATTGCATTTCCTGTTTCATTTCTCATTTGACTTCTACTTGTGAGCCAATCTTCAAGCCGCTGAAGAAAGATCAAGTAGTGAAATGGAACGACGACTGTCAAATAGCCTTTGATAAAATTAAAGATTACTTACAAGAACCTCTGATTCTGATGCCACTAGTTGAAGGAAGACATCTAATCATGTACCTAAAAGTGCTAGAGAACTCAATGGGGTGTGTGCTGGGGTAGGATGATGAGTCTAGTCAAAAAGAGAATTCAATTTACTACCTTAGTAAAAAGTTTACCGACTGTGAAACAAGATATTCACTACTCGAGAAAACTTGTTGCGCTTTGGCACGAGCTGCTCACCGACTAAGACAATATATGTTGACCCATACTACCTTGTTGATTTCTAAAATGGATCCCATCAAGTACATATTCGAGAAGCCATCTCTCTCTGGAAGAATATCCCGGTGGCAAATTGTCTTAATAGAATACGACATTCAGTACACCACTAAAAAAGAAATCAAAGGAAGTGTACTGGAAGATCATTTGGAACATCAAGCTTTAGACGAATATCAGTCATTGAATTTTGAATTCCCAGACGAAAACATTATACTAGTTACAGATTGTGAAGAACTTGGACCATATGAAGGACCTAAGCCAGGATCCTAATGGACTATTGTTTTTGATGGAGCTTCCAATGCACTTGGTAACAGAATCGGTGTTGTAATTATCTCCCCTCAGGGTTGTCACACGCCCTTCACTACCAGCCTTTGCTTTTATTGAACCAATAATATGGCTGAATATGAAGCGTGCATCATGGGAATTAAAGTTGCTATTGACCTGAGAATCAAGTTCTTAAGCATATATGGAGACTCAGCCCTGTTGATCAGTCAAGTCAAGGGAGAATGGGATACGAAGCATACAAATCTTATCCCTTACCGAGAACGTGTGCTAACCTTGATTATGTATTTTGAAGAGATTACTTTTGAGCATATACCAAGAGAAGAGAATCAGTTAGCAGGCGCATTGGCTACCATGTCATCCATGTTCAAGGTCAGATGGGACAATGAGGCTCCCAGAATTACCATTAAAAGATTCGACAAACCGGTACAATGCTATGAAATTAACACTGATGGAGTAAAGGAAAAACATTGGTTTCATGAAGTGAAAAGGTACCTTGAAGTTCAAGAGTACCCTGAAGGGGCATCGATTAATGACAATAAATTCCTAGGGAGGTTCTCGGCTAAGTTCTTCTTGAGCAATGGGATTTTATACAAGCGCAATCATGATTCGACTCTGCTTCGTGGTATGGACAAGAAGGAAGCAAAATAAATTATGGGAGATATGCACGAAGGTATCTTCGGTACTCACTCCAGCGGGCATACTATGGATAAAAATATTTTGAGAGCCGGTTACTATTGGTCGACTATGGAAACCGACTGTCACCACCACTCAAAAACATGTCATAAGTGCCAAATCTATGCTGATAAAGTTCATGTGCCTCCAATACCTTTGAACATCATGGCTGCTCCGTGGCCATTTGCAATATGGGGAATTGATATGATCGGAGAAATTAAACCTACTTCTTCTAACTTACATTGCTTCATCCTCGTCGCCATTGATTACTTTACAAAATGGGTTGAAGCAGCCTCGTTCGCCTCTGTTACTAAGAATATGGTTTCCCGGTTTATAAAACATAACCTTATCTGTCAGTATGGCATCCCCGAGAGGATTTTCAGACATTGGTACCAACCTCAACAACACTATGATCACTCAAGTATGCACATAGTTCAAGATCAAGCACCACAAATCTTCTCAGTATTGATTGAAGATGAATAGCGCAATGGAAGCCGCCAACAAGAAGATTAAGAAAATCATACAAAAGATGGTTGTGATTTATAAAGACTGGAATGAGATATTACCGTTTGCTCTCCACGGCTATGGCACTTCGGCACGAACATCAACTAGGGCAACCCCATTCTCTCTGGTCTATGGTATGGAAGTTATCCTACCTGTCGAGGTTCAGATTCCCTCTCTGAGAATTATGAAAGATGAAGACTTAGACAAAGACGAGTGAATTCAGACTAGGTTGGATTAGTTAAATCTAATAGACAAGAAGAGGCTTGCGGCTGTCTGTCACGGCCAGATGTACCAGAAGCGTATGATCAAGGCATTCGACAAGAAGATCAAGCATCGGGTATATCAGGCTGGTGACTTGGTAATAAAGCGCATCATTCTACCCCAAGGTGATCCCAGGGGAAAATGGAATCCCACTATGAAGGTCCATTTATAGTCAAGAAGATATTTTCTAGCGGTACTATGATATTGACCCCCATGGACAGTGAAGATTTCCCACACCCTGTGAATGTGGACATAGTCAAAAGATACTATGCATGAACACGACCCGCTAGGTTGACTGGCCTAGGAAAAAATAAGGGCATCCCGGCGAACCAAAAGGGTTCGGATAAAAATTAGGGATATATATAAAATATTATACACCCGGCAAGTCGAAAACTTGAAAAGGAGGCTTGGTAAAAAAGGGGTATCCCAGTGGACTGAAAACCCAAAAGGGCGGTCCAGGAAAAAGTTAGGGATTAAAAGCGTACGACTATGTCCCGTTGGATCACTCACAACAAGCTTTATTACCAACGTCAAGTTCAAATGGTATAGATCAATTCAATCACATTCTTCTGACAGCGAGGGGTGAAATGCTTGGAGACATAGGGGAAATAGCAGAGTTGGAACCCGACGAGATTATTCCGACGTAACTATTATCTTGTTTTCAATTTGTACTCTTTTCATTTCACGACAATTTCCTCTTACTAGGATTTATATCTCTTTGAATAAAATCGCTTGTTTATGGGAAAACTATCAATAAAAATACAAATTTCAAAATTCAAACTTTTTGTTTTTTACTTTTTCTGTTTTGTTTGCAAAAACGTCCAATGACTAAAATTAAATGAACATATGCGTACGAGTTATCCCCATAGAACCACTTCCATGGTATTATCCCCACATAGTAGTCTTATCATACTCAGCAGCAAATCATCCCAACAAATAAAAGAATATGATCTTTTTCCTGGCAATATCGCCCACCTACAGAGTCTCAATCAGTACGAGTTATGGAAATTCTCCTCCCCAACTAAGTTTATTCCTCCAAAACTATAAAACCCCTACAAATTTATTCTTTTTAGCAGAGCTCATTTCTTCAGCAAGGTTGTTTCCTCAGCAGAGTATTTCTCCGTCAACAAGGATTATTTCTCCAAGAGGGTTTATTTTCCCAACAGATTACAGTCTCCCCAGCTTGAGTCTTCTTCTACCATAAATTACCAACAAGATTCCCATCTCCAGCAAAATACAGTCTGGGTTGCTATCCCTAGAGATTTTCTACTGAGTCTGAAACCGGACTAGGTATCGTTCAACCTTATTCTTTCAGACGAGTCAGCAACCAACCTATCTCTTTTTATTCCCAGTCAAGGTATACAAGAACTAAATTCCCCAGTAGAGAAGTGAACGACCAATGATCTTGGACTCTTCTCCCCAAACAGGAATTAACATTCTCCAGCAGAGTTTCCTTAATAGCAAGCAAGAATACCTATCAAGATTGAAGATATACATACTCTTCATTCGTAGCAACATTCAGGGATTTATCTTCCCAGAAAAAGATACTGCACGAGTTTACAAATACACTTAAACAACCTTTCACATTCATACATCATTTACAAATGTCATAGCATATGCATACAAAACGCATATAGCACGATCTCATTTATTTTGAGAACATCATTACGCAATGCATTTCATACATCATGACATTGAATACAGCTAACTCTTTACCTTTTTAGGAAAGATCAATCAACAGACAAACATCATCAACTACTTATATGAACAGACAATCTTCTCAAAGGCTGCATCTGACAAATAGCTACTTAAGCAATTTACTCAAGAAGGTCATTTTCAAATAGACATCTTTTGGCTCAGATTAAATCAAGTGTAGATTTATTCTGATACTTCTTCCAGTTGAAGACGGTCGTAGTTATCTTCTAGCTCAAATTGAATCAAGCATAGATTTATTCTGATACTGCTTCCAGTCAAAGACGATCATAGACATTTTCTGGCTTAGATTAAATCAAGCATAAATTTATTCTGATACTTCTTCCAGTTAAATTCAAGTGTAAATGTCTTCTGGCTTAGATTAAATCAAGCGTGGATTTTTTCTGATACTTCTTCCAGTTAAATACGAGCGTAAGCATCTTCTGGCTTAGATTAAATCGAGCATAGATTTATTCTGATACTTCTTCCAGTTAAAGACAGGTGTACACATCTTTTGGTTCATGTTAAATCGGGCGTAGATTTATTCTGATACTTATTCCAGTTGAAAACAAGCATAGACATCTTTTGACATAGATTAAATCGAGCGTAGATTTATTAGGATACTTCTTCCAGTTGATGATGAGCATATACATCTTCTGGTTCAGTTTAAATTAAGCGTAGATTTATGCTGATACTTCTTCCAGTAGACATCTTCTGGCTCATATTAAATCGAGCGTAGATTTATTCTGATACTTCTTCCAGTTGAAGACGGTCGTAAATATTTTTTGGCTCAGATTAAATCAAGCGCAGATTTATTCTGATACTTCTTCCATTTATAAACAGACGCAGACATCTTCTGACTTAGATTAAATAGAGCGTAGATTTATTCTGATACTTCTTCCAGTTGAAGATTGACGTAGAAATATTCTGGCTCAGATTAAATCGAGCATAAACTTATCCTGATAATTCTCCCAATTGAAATCAGGCGTATACATCTTCTGGTTCAAATTAAATCAAGCGTAGATTTATTCTGATACTTCTTCCAGTTAAAAACGGATGCAGGCATCTTTTGGCTTAGATTAAATTGAATGTAGATTTATTTTGATACTTCTTCCAGTTGAAGACGGGCGTAGATATCTCCAGGCTCAGATTAAATCGAGCGTAGACTTATCCTGATACTTCTCCCAGTTGAAATCAGGCACAAACATCTTCTGGCTCAAATTAAATCGAGCGTAGATTTATTCTAATACTTCTTCCAGTAGACATCATCTGGCTTAGATTAAATCAAGCGTAGATTTATTTTGATACTTCTTCCAGTTGAAGACAGGCGCATACATATTCTGGTTCAAATTAAATCAAGCATAGACTTATTTTGATACTTCTTCCAGTAGACATCTTCTGGCTCAGATTAAATCAAGCGTAGATTTATTGAGATACCAGTTGATATCGGGTGTAGACTTAGTCTAATTTCTATCAACATTTACTTTGGATGGCATCTATAAGCCTATCTCCGACGACTCTCTGTCACCTCTCCAAATGGCATCTTTAAGCCCATTCCTGGTATAATCAACCAATAGTGTTACTTCATACACCAGCGAGTGCAAATTTTTGGGCACTTAAGTGTTCAATCATCTTTCGTCTTCAAGTCATGAATGTCAGACATGCCAATCTAACTCTTCGAGTTTAAGAAGATTGAACAGGGGAAGCTATTGTACCCAAAAAATTTCCCTCTTATTTTCTTTAAGACACTCTTTTAAAGGCCTCAAGTAATCAAAGCTACTCAAGAGTTGACTGGTCAAACCTCCTCCTAAGCAATGGGTTCATAACTAGGGTTTCATCTTGCACAAGGTAACATGGGTTTTAAAGGTCTCAAATGGTTTTCATGGTTCCTCCATAGGTCTTCAACAATGTTCATGTCATGTTTGAAGTCTTGCATCACAAGTTTGGTCAGTCAATGACTCAGATGATTGAAAGTCAATTGCATTGGATAAAAAGTCAACTATGTTCAACACACAGTCAAACTTCAATATTTTTGTCAACATCAATATTTTGAAGTGATAATCATCATTTGATCAAGGGTTGATCATGATTCCTCAAGGAAAGTCCTCAAACCATCAAAAGTCAATAATTTTCAAATAAGGATTTCCTTAGGAGAAGTCAACTGAACTTTGACCAAGCATAACTTTCACATGCTTCATCAACTTTTCCCCAACCAAAGACAATTTTGAAGAAAATTCAATTCTCTACAACTTTGTATTTATTCTCAAGTCCAAAAAATGCTTCATTTGAAAGAAATGAGCTAATACATTACAGGTCATTTTCAAAAAGCCAACAAAAGATACTTTTTGTAGGCAACATACATCAAGATAAATTCTCCAAATGCAAAAATGATCAAAAGAGTAATTGTAAAGAGCATCTTGAGCTTCCTAAAAAGTCAAAGATTATCTTAAACAGATGAAAATTGAGAGAGTTATGATTTATGCAAGTTAGAAAAAATTTTAAGAATGCATGAAACTTCAATTGGACAATATGGAATTTTTGGGCTTTTGGGCCTAAGTTTTTGAGTTTAAACATGCTCATGACACATTAGAGGACCTCTAAGTCCATTCATACTATGCCTTGATTTTTATTGATATTTACTTTTATTTTTATTCAAATAAATACAAAGTAAATTAAATAAAATCATAAAATAATGGATTAATGCATATGGGTTTGGTCTTTGATAACATTTGAAGCCCATAAACATGATGGACAACTAGCAAAATTATGTAGACCAAGAAGGGAGGGAAATATTCACAAATTTGGAAACATTTCAAATTATTTTGGAATAAAATCACACTTTAATTCCATTTGATTAAGCACCATATTTGTTAACCTAATGTGATGCCTTATATAACACAAGCTTCAAATCACAAGAATACACACGTTGGCCTACCCAAAGAACAACCCTAAGGTTTTCAAAAAATTCTCAAAATTAGAACAACTTGAAACCCTTATTTCCAATGGTTCCCAAGCAGTGTAAAGAATCTCATCACCTTCCTGAAGACTTCATGAAGTGATCCATATCATTACTCAAGCTCAACGCACTCCAGGACCCCTTCATACGAGCCCACTGGTTTGGTAAAAGTTCTCGATTTCAAACTCTTTAATCGTGTGATTTAAATCAATTTTATGCATGCATTCATATTGTTGTTGATGTTTGGAATTGATCTAACGCATCACATGTTAAGTTTGATGGAGAAACAAAGGTGTGCCATTGTTAGGGAACAATTTGAATTCACGTCCGAATCGCATAATACAATAATTGTTTGTTTGTTTTAAGCCCAAATTTGAACTCATGACACAATTTTGTGTAGGGTAGACCTTCTGGTTTGCCATAAATCTTTCAAAATTGCAGTTTTCAAAAATATCCCATCGGAGAAGGCGGTTGTTTCAGCACCCACGGTGGCGCGGACTTGCCTGAGGCAGGCACGAAAGATTTAAATGTTCTGATTGGCCAGTCAAAAATCCTGGCACCATCTCTCTAATGTTGATTGGCTGATATCGAATACAGGGGTCCACTTGTTTGACTTTTGTTTTAAAATTTAAATTTTAATTTGTTTTTATTATATAATTAATTGTTTGTGTTCATATTACCGGATGAAATGATCGTCCTAACGGTTGAGTGAAGCGTGCAAAGGCATTGGTGTACCAGGGCAGGGGTTCAATCCCTGCCCCTGGTATATTCTATTTTCATGTTTTCTTATTTACAGATCTGGTATAAAGCAAGTCCAATGCACGCACAATGTACCTCATATCCTGACCATCAGATCTCAGGATTCCGGATCTAATGCTTCAAATGCACAACCCCACCATGAACCTTCAAAGGAATTCCTCATCAGATCCAACGCAAGCCACCAAGGTTCACTTGTTTGGGACCATTAAATTCAGACTTCTCACACCCTCCAATTTACTTACATTTCAGGCCCATATCCATTTTTTGTTTTAATTAATTAATTTTCTTTTTTAATCAATTTTATTTTTTTATTTAAATAAAAAAATCACAAAATCATAAAAAAAAAACTAGATTTAGGTTTTTGATTAATTAATTTAATTTTTAAATTAAAAAATGATTTAATTAATCACACTTTGATTTTATTTTATTAATTAATTTGTAAATTAATTAGAATTAGGATTAATTGTTATTTTACACTAAAAAATAATTTTCTAAACAAAAACACCATAAATATTTTCATAAATGCTTAAAAAAATTTAGGTTTTTTTTAATATTTCTTCCTTTTTGTCAATCTCTACGCGCTTATTTATTTTTTTGCATTGTTATTTTATAATTATGTAACTATTAAGAAATATAATAGATAGACTAGGGTTTACTTTAATTTCCCTCCCCCCCCCCCCCCCCCCATTTTATGGTTTGTACTCCCCATCCCCGAAGCATTGTAATAGCGTAGATTCTATTTCCCGCATTTTTACTTTCCGCACTTATGTATGAATGTATGTATATATTTAACTGCTAGTTTAATAGAATTGTATGGCAAAGACTAAAAGAAAACATTAGATAACCATAAATCCAAGATTAAAATAACTGAATCTCAACGCACTTTGCACACGCACACCTCTAGGGTGACCCTCACTTGTTGCCTCGAATAAAAATAGTCATATCCCCCGAACGTGGGATGTTTTACCAAATACCCTTCGGTTAAGATATCTTAGTCCCTCGATGACCCTTCGATGTTGGCTCGGTAAATGATCTTAGTCCCTTACGACAATTGCTAAAGTGTCCTACGAGTTACCTTCTATGAGTGTACGATGACCCACACTTGTCCCTCATACATCCAATAATAAGGCTTCCTACTAACTAATGGTAGGATAGCACTATCTAAGGGAAATGAGGAAAAGAACAAAGACTTTTGAGTAGGTAGATAGCTCGTAGTCGTGTGCTAAAAAAAACATTTCTAACACATACACTCTTTTCTAAAATATTTTCAAAACAAACACTTTGTATGCGTTCTCAACGATACGAAAATTATTACAAAGTTTGTCTCACTTAGGCATTTTCAAAATATTTTCAAACTTACACAATCACAAAGCATTTCAAAAGTGAGATAGAGATTAAGAGCCCGTAGATAACTACGGATGAAAAGGATGCTAACACCTTCCCGTTTCATAACCTACCCCCCTTACTCCAAAAATTCTCAAAAGGTCTTTCCTGTTCTTTTCACCCTTCCCTTTATTGTAAAATAAAAGCCGGTGGTGACTCTTGCTATTCGTAACATTTGCGATAAAATGCAAAACCTAAAAGTCTGTTCTCCCACCGTATTACACTTACATTTGAAACGATCGGACATTGTATCTAATTGGTAAACAAGGAATGGAGTCAAGGGTTTTTATCCTAAATTTCTGATAGAGAAGCCTAAGTGGTTTCTGAATGCCACAAGTTTTCGTGCTTGTGAGGATATTTTGGCTTTGCTGATCTATGGTTTGGTACTATTCCCTAATCCAGATCAATTTGTAGATGTGAATGCCATTAAAATATTTATCACTCATAATCTAGTGCCTACTTTGCTTGGAGATATCCTGCATTCCTTTCACACTCGTACTATGAAGAAGCGAGGAACTCTTATGTGTTGTATACCTCTACTGTCCAGGAGGTTTATTCGCACCTACCACAATCAGTGATGAAGAATGAACAAGGTTTGAGATGGTATCAAAGGTTGATGACACTCGCTCATTCGGATATCCATTGGTGTTCTCGATCTCAGGAAGATATCATTATTATTGACGGTTGTGGGGAATTCCCTAATGTACCACTCTGTGGTATAAGAGGGGGCATCACTTTCAACCCTTCTCTAGCCCTGCGTCAGTTTGGTTATGCTCAAAGGGGACGGTTCTTATGATATGTTCATCCAAGGTATTGTGTTCGACTACAAGAACGATCCTCAAAATTACCATCAAAGGTTTATACGTGCCTGGGGCCTGGTCAACAAGATTGATATCAAGAGTTTAGGACATAAGAATTCCATTCCTCTATAGCCTTAGCTCAGATGGGTGCGGTCTCGTACTCAAAATATTATGATGCCATATCTTGTTATCCTACTACTGATTGTAGAACCTGTTATTGAAGGAGATGTTCCTCACATCCTTCTTCATCCAGACATGCCTATGACTTTGAAGAACTGCAGAAGTCCTGGATTCAACTCACAGAAGAAAGGGATACCTTTGAAACCCAGCTCTGTGCTAGTGAAAAGAAAGAACTGGAACTGACGAAATGACTCCATGAAGAATACAGCCTTAATGCATATGTCAACACAAAGAGGAAGCGCCCAGGGGAGACTTGAATTCATATTTTGTTTCTTTGTAACTCTTCTTGTTATCATTATAAGCCTAGAAGGAAATTATAATTTGAGCTTGTTACTAAAATTTCTTTCGTTTCCTTTTGTTTAAACAAATTTAAATCTCACAAAGGTCCTTGAAAAAATTGAATTTGCATCTACATAGCATGCATATCATCACATAACAGGTACTTTCTAGACAGGTTTTCTCATCTTCTTGCTATTTATTTCAGTAAAAGATGGCATTCGAACAAACTGTGAAAGAACTTCAAGCTCAGAACGCTCAGTTTTAGAAAATGTTCTTGGACTTAGCTAAGGGTCAAGACGAGTTGAAGACCCACATCACAAAACGGAATAAGAAGAAGACTAAAAAGCCAACAGTCTTTCTTAATATGGGCAGAAGATTCAAGGGTCCGGTCAGAAGGGCTCTAGATTTTGAGGTCCCATTAAACGAAGATGATAACCAAGAGAAAGATGACGAGAGTGAGAAAGCTGAAGAGAATAACAACCTTGGTTCTGGCCAAGATTCTGATGAAGACTATTCTTCCTAATAATATCCTCCTGCTTATGACAAATACAAGTAGCTGGAAGATTGACTTAATGCTATGGAAATCCAAAAAGTGCCTGGGCTGGATTTTAAGGAACTGGGTCTTATCTCGAGAGTTGTTATCCCTCACATGTTTAAGGTTCCTACCTTTTCCAAATATGATGGTGTGTCATGTTCAAAGCTTCATTTGCAGTCTTATGTTCAGAAAGTCCAACCCCATACTGCTGACAGAAAGTTATGGGTTCACTTCTTTCAAGAGAGTTTATACGGGACACAACTTGAATGATTCTATCAGCTAGAGGGAACCAATATCCGCACTTTGGAAGACCCGTTTGCTGCTTTTTACAAGTAGAATCAATATAATGCCGACCTTGCACCAACTCACGTGCAACTACAAAGTATGACTATGGGTTTGAATAAAGGTTTTAAGGAGTATGCCCAAAAGTGGAGAGATCTGGCTGGAAGAGTGTAACCTCCCTTATCTGATAGGGAGCTGGTTGACATGTTCATGGGAACACTAACAAGTCCTTTCTTTAACCATATGATCGGAAGTTCCTCATCTGGTTTTACCGAGCTGATTCTAACTGGGGAACATGTCGAAAATGGTATCAAGAGTGGAAAGTTTTAGGTGGTTGTATCTTCGAGTGCTATAAAGAAGACATTTAGGGGAAAGAAAGAATTTAATGTTGTCTATGGCCAGAAGGGTCGTGTTAGAAGTGACCGCAATCAGTCTGTAGGAGTGGTGATAATCTCTAATCTTGCGCTTGTTCAACAATAACAACAACAGGGCAATCAACATAGGTCAGACGCACCGAGAAGACAATTTACAAATATTAGTATGCAATTGTCTCAGGCATTACAACAAATATTAGTATGCAATTGTCCCAACACCACTTCACCTTGCTATAATCCAAATGTGAAATGTGCCTACCATTCCATAAAGCATAGGCACGACACCAATAATTGTTGGGCCTTGAAAAAAATTCAAGACATGATGAACAACAAAGAGATTGAGTTCGATCCTCTAGAGACCCCGAATGTAATTACCGTACCAATGCCGAAGCCCGACAAAGGCATAAGTACTATTGATGATGTTCTTTATGTTGCTACTGTAAATTAATTGGTTACTCCCCTCCCAGTTATCAAGAAGAATCTGTTGAAGGACAATTTATTTTCGGGTTATATTGAAAGATGTTACTACTGCGTAGCCTAACCCAATGGCTGCAGGTTGCTGGAAGAAGGTATTCAACGTTTAATGGAAAATCACATAATTCTGGTTGAGAAGATTCCGTCTACTGAGAATCTGTTTTGAGACTTATTTTTAATATCTGGCACTCCTGTCAGGATCACCTCCAAAGGTCCTATAAGGATCACTGCCAATCCTAAAGCTGCTCCTCTAATCATAACCACACCTGGACCTATTCCGTATTCCTCGAAAAAAGCCGTCTCGTGGAACTATGGATCCGACGTCTACTACCATGGTGTCAAGCAAGAACTATCGACTAATGAAGATGAAAGTATTGAAGCTACTGATTCCAACATAGAAAATATTGCTGGAACTAGTAAGGTTACTAGAAGAGAAGGGTTTTCTCCCTAGAAATCTCTCCAAAGACTGTTGCTACACTAGTTAGAGTAACCGCTACCGAGTCAAATACTAAGGCTCGGGGTAAAGAGAAAATATCGGAGCTTGCCCAAACGGAGGTGCCTAAAGAAGTGGCAGTTGAAGATACCTCTAGGAAAGAGTTGAAAGATGTATTGAAAATTATCTGCAAGAGTGATTACAAAATTGTTGAACAGCTGGGGCAGACCCCATCTAAGATCTCCATGTTATCCCTGCTACTGTGTTTTGAAGCCCTTACTCAGGCTTTAGTGAAATTCTTAAAGTCCGCTCACGTGCCACAAGAAATTTCTGCTGATCAATTTGAAAGTTATGTTTCTAGCTTAACGACTGTCAATGTGTTAGGTTTTTCTGAAGCCGACTTGACTCTTGAGGGAAGAAATCACAACAAGGCCCTGTATGTCTCCATTGAATGCATAGGCACTACTCTGGCTCACGTATTGGTTGGTATTGGTTCCTCGTTGAATGTTATACCAAAAGGTTCTCTTGACATACTGGATTACAAATGGGTTATACTGAAACCTAGTGATATTATAGTCCAAGCCTTTGACGGTTCAAACAAAATGGTACACTGAGAGGTAGATCTTTCGATCAAGGTAGGTTCGTAGGTTTCGAATCTATGTTCTACGTAATCGATATTCGAAGAGTTTATTCTTGCTTACTAGGACGCCCCTGGATCCATGGGACAGGAGTTGTTACTTCCACCCTACACCAGAAGCTGAAGTATCCTGAGAAGGGAAAGGTTGTTACAGTCTGCGGTGAATAAGAATATATGGTTAGTCACCTGAACTCATTCAGATATGTAAATATGGACGGAGAATTCATGGAGAATCCCTGTCAGACTTTTGAAGTTATCCATCCAACCACTATTAAAGATGTTTCTGCCATTCCCAAGGTTACTAGGGTTCCTCCCAACATGGCTTCTTTGAAGGATGCTAGCGTTTTCATAGAAGAAGGTGGTTGTACTACTTGGGGTCAGCTTCCTGATATTCCGTACAAATCTGAAAAATTTGGTTTGGGTTTCACTACAGAGGCTCAAGAGGTTGTTCGTCATGCTTGGGCTAGAAGACCAACATTCCTCATCATCGATAATGGAGTCAACACATTAGAAGATGCTGACAGTGGCTATGACCTTGACGGCTGGATCTTTCCCACCATCGGCAATGGGCTCAGCAATTGAAAGACCGAAGACATTATTTCAATCTCGTTTAGTCAGGAGTAATTTATACTTCCTATTTTTATTGATTTCTAAGTTTTGGCTATGTAACTTTTAAACAATGACTTTAAGCCTTATGCCTTACTCGATGCACAACGGTTCATTTGTTATGGTTGTCATTTCATAAACATATTTTCATTTAATAAAGCATTGGACGTTATGCATTCAAATTTTGTGTTATTTGTCTTTATTTTACTTTTATTACTTTCAAATAGCTACGTAGTCTTAGACACACCCACAAAATAAATTGAAGATCCGCGTCCACTCTGGATCATGTTGATAATGATTCATCTATTGCCACTTATGACTTTGACAATCCGATCTACCAAGCCGAGGATGAAGGTGAGAAAGATTGTGAAATACCTATAGAGTTTTCCAGACTGTTAGGCAAGAGGAAAAGGTTATACAATCGCATGAAGAGCCAGTTGAGGTTGTAAACTTGGGTACTGAAGCATACAGGAAATAAGTTAAGATAGGTTCCAACCTAGAATACAGCGTCAAGAATAGATTAATTCAGATGTTGCATGACTATGTTGAGATCTTTGCTTGGTCGTATGAAGACATGCTAGGGCTTGATACTGATATTGTGGTTCATCTTCTGTCGATGAAAGAGGGTTGTTCTCCAATAAAGCAAAAAGTTTGTCGCATGCAACCCGAGATGTCAGAGAAGATCAAGGTTGGGGTTATGAAGCAATTCAACGCAGGTTTCATGGCCGTTACATCATATCCTCAATGGCTTGCAAACATGGTCCCGATACCTAAGAAAGATGACAAGGTATGTATGTGTGTAGACTACAGAGATCTGAACAGGGAAATCCCCAAAGATGACTTTCCGCTTCCACACATTGATGTTCTGGTTGACAATACTGCTCAACATAAAGTATTTTCCTTCATGGACAGTTTCTCAGGTTATAATCAAATCAAGATGGAACCTGAAGACATGGAAATGACTACTTTCGTCACACAATAGGGAACTTTATACTACAAGGTTGTGCCTTTTGGGTTGAAGAACGTTGGCGCAAGATATCATCGTGTCATGGTGGCTTTGTTCCATGACATGATTCATTATAAGATAGAGGTCTACATCGATGACATGATAGCCAAATCTTAGACTGAAGAAGAACATCTTGATCATCTACACAAGTTGTTTGAGAGACTAAAGAAGTACAAGTTGGGGTTAAACTCAAACAAGTGCACCTTTGGGGTTAGATTCGGTAAGCTCTTGGGTTTCATTATCAGTGATAAAGGTATTGAAGTTGATCCTGCCAAGGTCAAAGCCATTCAAGAAATGTCAGCTCCCCATAATGAGAAGGAAGTCAAAGGTTTCTTGGGACGATTGAATTACATTTCCAGATTTATTTCTCATTTGACTTATACTTGTGAGCTGATCTTCAAGTTGATGAAGAAAGATCAGGTACTGAAGTGGAACGACGAATTTCAGACAGCTTTTGACAAAATCAAGGAGTACCTCTAAGAACCTCCAATTTTGATGCCACCAGTTGAAGGAAGACCTCTGATTATGTACCTAATAGTGTTGGAGAACTCAATGGAGTGTGTGATGGGCCAGTATGACGAGTCTGGTCGAAAAGATCATGCAATTTACTACCTTAGCAAAAAATTTACTGACTGTGAAATAAGATACTCACTGCTCGAGAAAACTTGTTGTGTTTTGGCAAGGGCTGGTTGCCGACTAAGACAATATATGTTGATCCGTACTACTTTGTTGATCTCTAAAATGGATTCCATCAAATACATATTTGAGAAACCAACTCTCTCTGGAAGGATAGCCTGATGGAAAATGGTCTTAATATAATAAGACATTCAGTACACCACTCAGAAGGCTATTAAAGGAAGTGTACTGGCAGATCATTTGGAGCATCAAGCCATAGACGACTACCAATCTATGAATTTCGAGTTCCCGGATGAGAATATTATGCTAGTTACAGATTATGAAGAACCTGGACCGTATGAAGGACCTGAGCCAGGATCCTGATGGAATATGGTTTTTGATGGAGCTTGTAACGTACTTGGCAATGAAATAGATGCAGAGATTATCTCACCCAAGGGTTGCGATACACCCTTCACCGCCAGATTATGCTTTGACTGTACCAACAACATGGCCAAATACGAAGCGTGCATCATGGGTATCAAAGCTGCTATCGACATGAGAATCAAGTTCTTGAATGTATACGAGGACTCAGCCCTTGTAATCAGTCAGATAAAGGGAGAATGAGATACGAAGCACCTGAATCTCATTCCTTATAGAGAGCATGTGCTAACCTTAATTCCATACTTTGAGGAGATCACTTTTGAGCACATCCCACAAGAAGAGAACCAATTGGAAAATGCATTAGCTACCATGTCGTCTATCTTCAAAGTCAGATGGGAAAATGAGGCTCCTCGAATTACCATTGAGAGACTAGACGAACCGGCACACTGTTACAAAGTTGATACTGAATTAGTAGAAGAGAAGCTTTGGTTTCATGAAGTGAAAAGATACCTCGAGGCCCAAGCATACCCCGAGGGGGCATCTATCAATGACAATAAATTCCTACTGAGGTTCTCTGCTAATTTCTTCTTGAGCAACAGAATTGTGTACAAACGCAACCATGATTCAACTCTCCTTCGTTGTATGGACAAGAGGGAAGCCAAGAAGATTATGGAAGATATGCATGAAGGTTTCTTTGGTACTCACTCCAGCGGGCATACAATGGCTAAGAATATTTTGAGAGCGGGTTTTTATTGGTCGACTATGGAAACTGATTGCCATCATCACTCCAGAAGTTGTCACAAATGCCAAATCTATGCTGACAAAGTACACGTACCGCCAGTTCATCTGAATGTCTTGAATAATCCTTGGCCGTTTGCAATGTGGGGCATTGATATGATTAGTGAAATTAAGCCTACTGCCTCTAACGGACATCACTTAATCCTCGTCGCTGTCGATTATTTCACAAAGTGGGTTGAAGTAGCCTCGTACGCCTCTGTTGCTAAGAATGTTGTGGTCCGATTCATTAAGCACAACCTTATATATCG
The DNA here is from genome assembly GCA_948472305.1 of Vicia faba. Lineage (NCBI taxonomy): Eukaryota > Viridiplantae > Streptophyta > Magnoliopsida > Fabales > Fabaceae > Vicia > Vicia faba. The sequence goes on along the minus strand of OX451740.1, from coordinate 390,464,889 downwards.
ATATGGCATCCCCGAGAGAATTATCACAGACAATGATACCAATCTCAACAACACCATGATCACGGAACTCTGCATGTAGTTCAAGATCAAACACTACAATTCTTCACTATATCCACCAAAGATGAATGGTGTAGTGGAAGCCGCCAATAAGAACATCAAGAAGATTATACAAAAGATGACGGTGACGTATAAAGATTGGAACGAGATGTTACCATTTTCTCTTCATGGTTACCGCACTTCCATACGAACATTAATTGGGACAACCCCATTCTCCGTAGTCTATGGTATGGAAGTTGTCCTACCTGTCAAACTTCAAATTCCTTCTCTAAGGATTATTAAATATGTAGACTTAAATGACGACAAATGGATTCAGACTAGGTTGGACCAGTTGAATTTGATTGACGAGAAAAGGCTTGAGGCTGTCTGTCATGGCCAGATGTACCAGAAGCGCATGATCAAAGCCTTTAACAAGAAGGTCAAGCATCAGGTATAACAGGCATGTGACTTGGTAATAAATTGAATCATCCTACCGCAAGGTGATCCTAGGGGTAAGTGGACTCCCACATACGAAGGGCCATTTGTAGTCAAGAAGATATTTTCTGGCGATGCTATGATACTTACCATTATGGACGGTGAAGACTTTCTGCACCATGTGAATGCGAACACAATCAAAAAATACTACGCATGAAAGATACCCACTAGGTTGAATGTCCTAGGCAAAAATAAGGGCATGCCGGCGAACCAAAAGGGTTCGGGTAAAAATCAGGGATATATATAAAGATTGTACACCTGACAAGTCGAAAACCTGAAAAGGCGGCTTAGGAAAAAAAGGGTATCCTAGTGGACTGAAAACCCGAAAGGACAGTCCAGGAAAAAGTTAGGGATTAAAGCGTATAACTATGTCTCATTGGATCATTTACTTACATCAAGCTTTGTTACCAATGTTAAGTTCAAATGGTACAGATCAATTCAGTCAACTTCTTCCGGCAACGAGGGATGAGATGCTTGAAGACATAAAGGCAATAATAGAGTTGAAACTCGATGGGGTCGTTTACACATAGCTATATGTTTTGTTTTTACTCTTTTCATTTCATGACGATTTCCTCTTACTAGGATTTCTGTCTCTATGTACAAAAACTGCCTATTTATAGGCAAATTATCAATACAAATACAATTTCAGAATTCAAATTTTGTTTTAGCTTTTCTGTTTTGTTTGCAAAAACGTCCAATAACTAAATTGAATGAACATATGCATATGAATATAATTACTGTTAACAAATATATACATAAAAATAGGAACCAACGTGTACTCAAGACTCTAGGAGTTGGGATAAAGTTTAAGTCATCTGCAAGTCCCCACAAGAAAATCCCCACAGAATAACCTCCATGGGATTATCCCTACAGAGTTACCTTCACAAGCTCATCCCCAACGGAGGTACATAGCCCTAGCAAGTCTAATATGCTTTCAATACAGAAATTTGGGCATCCTCCAACAGTTAACATGACCATAATTCCCAGCAGATCCCCCTAGCGGATAAAAGAGTCTGATCATTTCTCCAGCATACGACAGAAACTACCCCGACATAGTTCACAGGAATCTAATTCCCCAGCTGACTTCATTTTTTCAACATTGTACAATCCCCTGCAGAGTTCTCTTCTCCAGCAAGGCTCATGTCCTCAGCAAAGTATATTTCTCCAGTAGGGTTTATTTCCCCAACGAAATTCAATTCCTCAAGCAGAGTTCATTCCTCCGACTACCTCAAATCACCAGCAATATTCCCTTTTCCAACAAAGTGTAGCCAAGTTGCTATCCCCAGAAAGTTGTTATGTAATCTGAAACTGAGTCAGACATCATTTAACTTTGTCTTCCCCCAGAAGAGTTGACGTCCATATCGGAAACTCGGTCATACGAAACTTATGAAGGTTATTCATCTTTTTTATCCCCAGTCAAGGTATATAAGAACTAAATTCCCCAATAGAGCGATGAACGATCAATGTTCCTAAACTCTTCTATCCCCAAACAGAAATCCAACATTCCCAACGGGGTATCCTCAAAGAAGAAATCGGGAATCCCCAGCGGAGACATTCTAAATAAGATTGAAGATTCACATACTTCATCCGCAGCGACAGTCAAAGATTTATTTTCCCCAACAAAGATGTTATACGAAGCTACCGATACACTTCAATGACATCTTGCATCCATACATCATTTACAAGCATCATAACATATGCATACGTGACGCATATAGTGTAACGCCCCGATATTTGATTATTTATTTAATTAAATATTTTTGAATATTTTATATTAATTCGAATTTTTATCGTCGAAGTCAGAATTATTTTATTTGGTGGCATGATAAATAATCAGATTTAATTAGGTGGAATTAAATTGATGTATTATTTTATTATTAAGCTAAATATGAGATTGGGCTTAATTTGTGGTGTTGTGAAGTAATAGGGGGTGTGTCACTTAAGCCCATTTAGATTTATTAAGTAATATAATAATATATTATATAGAAATAGAGTTAGGGAAGAATAGAGTTAGTGTTATCAGAAACAAAAAGAAGGAAAAAGAGAAGAGAAATAAGAATAGGGTTTTGGAAAGGAGAAGAAGAACAAGAGGAGGTTGCCACTAGTACCAAATCCCAGAAATTCCATCTTTGTTTCTTAGAGCTGCACTCTATCCAAGGTAAGGGTGGGATTCTTGCTAAATAAATGGGAGTATGATGAATTTTATTTGGGGTTTAGGGTATTAGTTTCTCTACTATGTTTTGCAAAAGGATTGTTTGTGTTGCTATTAAAATTGACAATGATTTGAGTTGTGTTGTTGTTTGTTATATTTGAACGGTGTTGGGTTAATGCTAAACTAGGATAAATGGGTGAATTGAAACAAGAATGAACAAGAACTTGGCATATGTGAAAAAGAAGGCAAAACTGGTTTTTACCTCCAGGCCTTCTGACACGGCCGTGTCAGTTGACGCTATCGCCCGTGTCAGCCCATGTGCCTCACGTTTTTCCCTTTTCCTCTCCTGATACAGCCGTGTCAGCTGACGATGCCGCCCGTGTCAGCTACTGTGGAAAAAATTTTGAACTTAGATTTATGTGATTTTTTGGACCCGATTCGTCCTGTTTGATTCTTATGCAAGCCAAAACATAAAATAGGGTGATAGGGAATAAAACGTCAATTATTTGAAGGAAGAAATGATTAAGTAACTATTAATTTCTTATGTAGAACCATTGATCAGTAGCCGAATTAGGCGGTGTAATTACTTGTCGGGAATTTAACGAAATTTGACTGCGTAACTAAGTTTAATTAGTAGGTAATTATGGATATGTCCTTTTGTTGAAATTATGTCGATTATACCGATTTCCAGTACAGTAAGTCAAGTCGTTCCATCCGGTTTATGGACATGGTTAATTATAGGCCTTATGACTAATGTTGTGTTAATTTGTGTTGGTTGATGAATGTGTTGATGTTGCGAGATATCATTGAATATATGTGGAATTCGATATTGATAAGGTGATTATGAATCATTTCTGTGAGTAGCCTTATGGTGTGAATCCTAGTGAATATAGGAAGAACATGTTGTTGCCATGAAAAGTTGTTGATTTAGTTGACATGTTGTGTGGTAGGCCTTTGGCCAATGTTGAACGGTGTGATTTGTTTTATGTCAACCATTGTTATGTTGTTGTTGTTGTTGTGTTGTCGAGTTGTAGTTGTTTATATCGTTGCATAGCATAGAATTAAAGTTGGCATGGATTGGCATGTTCTAAGTTGGAGGGAATGCTCACCACGTTGGCCTTTATTGACAAGATTTTATGCTGAGGGCTTATGCCTTATGCCTCAAAATTATTGGCAATTTCTAAGTTGGGAGTTCTGCTCTAATGGTACCACGTGCATTTGCACAGTTGAGTCGCATTTGGAATAATTGATTTGTTGCTTGTTTAAGGTGTTGTTTATGCCTGGTGATGTTATAAGTTGAATTGATGTGTTGGTAAATTGCGTTGCTTTATGTTGTTGTTGTATGAAGTGGTGATTCTTTTTATTCTTTACCTAATATATTGTTTATCATGACCCTATTTATGTAGTTTGATATCTCACCCCTTCTGTTTGAATGTTTCCCTTTGTTTGTAACATGCAGGTAACCAAGATGAGTAGCCGATAGCATTGTTAGTTCGAGTTCAGTGTCATTTGCTCTGATACGTAGCACTCAGAGGGAAATGAACGCTTGTCTATTTTGTTGTTTAATTATTGAAACTTATGTTGTTATTTGAGGGGTTTATCGTATTGATGTTGTTTCATGATTCAAAAGATGATATATCTTATTTAGAGAAATATTATGAATCCGCTGCGTGATTAATCGAAGTTTGGTTTATGTTATGAAAACTATATTCTTGAGTTGTGTTTATTTCACTTCTTTAAGTGTTATGTATCTGTTCTAAAATCATGACAGGTTTATTTGTTTCTGTTGAATATGTGACATCCTGTTTATATTGGAAATTTTTATACTCTGATTTTCCGATTGATTACTTGGGGTAGAATTAGGGTGTTACATATGGCACACTCTCATGTACTTTAAAAAATTATTACACAATGCATTACATACATCATGACGTTACATAAAGACTAACTTTATTTTTCAGGTAAAAGTCTACAAACAGACGAATATCATCAATAATTCTCAAACAGATCGCAGATTAATTACCAAAACAAGATGGGGCAACTGTCTGTATGATAAGGCGGCATGAATTCCCGAAACAAGACGGGTTCGCCAATAGAAAAAAGATCGGAGATTAATTCCCGAAACAAGACGGGGAAACTATCTGTATGACTGGACAAAGATTAATTCCTGAAACAGAATGGGGAAACTATCTTTATAATCGGGAAAATATTAACTCCCGAAACAGGATGGGGAAACTATCAACATGGCCATGTGGTATGAACTCCCGAAACAGGACGGGTTTACCAAAAAAATATATTATAGATCGATTCCTAAAACAGGACAGGGAGACTATCTACATGTTGAGTCCCTCAGAGACTGAATTATGATAAGAATTTTCATCATAGACTAAATCTGACAAGTAGTTACTTAAGCACCTTCCCTAGAGGGTCATTATGGAAAACATTCTTCAGATACAATCAAGCGTAGGCTCATTCTGATATTTCTATCAACACTTACCTTGGATGGAATCTATATGCCCATCTCTAACAACATTTCGTCACCTCTCCTAATGGCATATTTAAGCCCATTCAAGCAATATTATCAACCAACAATGTTACCTTCTGCACACGCGAGTGCAAATTTCTAGGCACTTAGGTGTTCAATCCTCTTATACCTTCAGATCACGATGGTGGACATGCCAATCTAACTCTTCAGGTTTAAGAAGATTGAACAGGGGCAGCTGTTATACCCCAAATTTTCCCTCTCATCTTATTCAAGACATTCTCCTAGGGTTCTCAAATGCTCAAGGTTACCCAAGAATTGATCAGACAAATTCTCCTCGCAAGCAATTGGTCCACAACTAGAGTTTCATATTTCACAAGGAATTTTGGTTTCTAAGGTCTCAAATGGAATTCATGGTCTCTTATAGGTCTCCAAGAATTCTCATACCAAGTTCCATGCCTTGCATCACAAGTTTGCTCAGTCAATGGCTCAAATGACTGAAAAACAATTGTATTGGACAAAAAGTCAATTGTGGTCAACATACAGTCAAACTTCAAGATTTTTGGTCAACATTAACATTTTGAACTCACATTCATCATTTTATCAAGGGTTGATCATGATTCATCATGGAAAACTCTCAAATCATCAAAAGTCAAAAGTTGCTAAATTAGGATTTCCCTTAGGAGAAGTCAACTGAACTTTGATCAAGCATAACTTTCACATGCTTCATCATTTTTCCCCAACCAAAGCTCATTTTGAGTAAAATTCAATTCTCTACAAATTTGTATCTCTAAGCTCAAATCTAAAAAATGCTTCATTGGAGAGATATGAGCCAATACATTATAGGTCATTCCAAAAGTCAACAAAAAGACACATTTTGTCAAGGCAGTTAACATTAAGATAAAGTCTTCAAATTCAAAAATGATAAACAAATAGATTGAAGAGGACATTTTCAGATTTCCAAAAAGTCAAAGATCACCTTCAAAATATGATAATTGAGAGAGTTATGACCAGTGCAAGTTAGGAAATTTTGAGCAAGTGCATGAAGTTCAAATTGAGTAAACTTGATATATTGGACTATTGGGCCATTATTTAAGAACCCAAGCATGTATTACACTCCTTATACACCTCAAATCTTATTCATGTACCCCTTGGTCTATTTTATTTTAATTATTTTTTATTGATTCATTATTAATTCAAAAATAAATAAGATAAAATACAAGGCTTCTTACATAAAGTCCAAGCCCATTTTATCTTTGACCTAATTCATGCTATATAATATCCATTCTTCATACAATCAAGGCACAAACCCTTATATCAAGAAACTTGTCCAAAAATCTCAAAATTTTCAAGAACCCTAAAACAATTTGGAACCTTATTCAAAATTCCTTTCACCAGAAACTAGCCACTCCATTCACTCCCAGTAACCATACAGAGTAAGAATGGACCAAATCTGATGGTCCAAAGCTCATGAAACTCACGCATTCATCTCAGATCCCATGATTTTCAAAAAATTCATTTTTTGATTTTTGTTTTGTTTTAAGTCATACTAATTCCATTAATACGTTTATGAAATCTGGTTGTACAGGTTTGGATCATCATAAGGATCCCATGCAATCGAAATTATGGTTTTCCATGTTTGGTCTGATCCACATCATTTTCGTTATACCTCCCAAACCATTGAGTTACATACCAAAACAACCGTCCCATTGAAATCGCATAGCTCGACTTAGGGGGGTAGGGTGCTTTTGGTTTTCTAACATCTTGTATTTTTGCAGGTTGATAAAAAGGGCTACCAGAGAAGACGATTGGAGCTAGGGCTCTGGCCCCTCTCCAGTTCATGCACGGTTTCTATATATATATATATATATATATATATATATATATATATATATATATATATATATATATATATATATATATATATATATATATATATATATATATATATATATATATATATATATATATATATATATATATATATATATATATATATATATATATATATATATATATTATTTGATTAAAGTTAACAGATGTATTACCGCCTAAGCAGTTGAAGCACGCGCGATAAAGACCTTATTATTTCAAGGCGTGGGTTCGATCCCAGCCTTTTGGCATTTTGATATTTTTTCTGAATTATTTATTTTTCTAGATGATAAAGTGCGTTGTTTTTCTCTCTTTATCACCAAGGCACGCCTGGCCTGGTGGTGAACGTGTTGGCTGGAAGCTCTGAGGGCGTGGGTTTAACACCAACCCCTACCATTTTGGTTTTTTTCTTCAATTCTATATTCTTATACTCTTTTTCCCTTATTTTTTCCTATTTTCACAAAAAAAACCTTTTTAATAAACCTTTGATTTTTTATAAACCCTAACTAGTTTTAAGTTTTTATTTAATCAACTCAAATTATTTTTTTAGTTTTTTAATTTAATCAATTAATTTAGTTTTTTTAGGTGTTTTTCACTAAACCTTCTTTTTTAATTTAAATTAATTTAGGGTTTTTTTAACTTAATTAATCAATCATTTTTTTATTAGTTAATCTAGGTTATTAGGTTAATCATCAAATCTCTTTTCTATCAAAAATCACCAAAAACAATTTCCTTCCTCTTTTCTTTATGTTACATTTTCGTGTAGTTTACTCTTTTCGCATTGCTTATAATTATGTAACTGCTCATTGTTTGTAATAGATAATTAGTTGTTTTTTTTTACTTTCCACACATTTTTTTATTACTTGTACCCCCCTATTCCCAAAGCCTTGTAATAGCGTAGGAACATTTATCTTCCGTACTTTACTGCTTTTCATTATATACTATGTTACTGTTAGTAATTAGGGCTTGTATGGAAAGACTAATAAAATCAAACGATAGTTAAACTAATGCAATATAAACAATACTTGAATCACAACACACTCACACATACGCACCTCTAGGGTAACCTCCCTTGTTGCCTTTTCGAAAATAGTCATGTCCCTCAAACATGGGGATGCTTTAGCACTATCCCTTAAAAACAAAGATCGTAGTCCCTTGATGAACCTTTCGATGTTGCCTTCGGTAAATGATCTAGTCACTTAATGATAAATTGCTAAAGCGTCCTTACGAGTTTCCTTCTATGATTGTACGATGACCTGCACCTGTCCCTTCACATCCAACGATAGGGTTTCCTACTAACTAATAGTAGGGTAGAACGATCTAAAGGAGGAGGAAAATAACAATAAATACCTTGAGTAGGTAGACAGCTGTTAATCGCTTGCTCATAAACAAAACAAACAATTTTTAACAAACACGTTTCTTCAAAATATTTTCAAAAACCCTTTTTACGCGTTCTCGAGGACAAATACGAGAATCATTACAAAGTTTTCCTTACTATTGGAATTTTCAAAATATTTTCAAACACATATTCACAAAGCATTTCCAAAAACAAAGTGAGCTAGCGATTAGGAGCCCGTAGATTACTACGAATTGAAAGGATGCTAACACCTTCCCTTTTCATAACCTACCCTCTGAACTCAAGAAAATCTCCAAGGTCTTTCCTGTTCTTTTCACCCTTTCCTTATTGGATAAAATAAAAGTCAGTGGCGACTCTTGTTATCTGCAATATTTGCAATAAAATGCAAAACCAAGTCAATTCTCCCACCGTATTACATCTTCATTCGAAGGCCATTTACAAACATTTACATTTGCTCCATTTGACCCATGTTGTAAGTGGGACATGCTACTAATAACCTCTTATAAGCATCACCTAACGACTCTCCTTCCTTCTGTTTAAAATTCATAATATCATATATTTTGCGAATGTAAACAGAAGCAAGAAAGTATTCATCAAGAAAAGTCTTCTCCATCTGCTCCCAAGTGGTGATGTTTCCATTAGGTAGTGAGTAAAACCACTCTTCAGCATCTTCAGACAGTGTGAACGGAAACATCCTTAATTTCTTGGCTTCTTCATAGTGCCCCTCACTGTTTAAAGTAGTAATCATGGTGAGGAATCTCTACAAATGCTTATTGGCATCTTCATTGATCTTTCCGATGAAAGATCTGTTCTCGAGTTGGCGGATGGTTGAAGAATGCAGTTAAAAATTTGCAACATTGACCGGTTGATTTATGATAGTCAACCGACCTGTTAGAGAATTTGCTCATCCATAATCCCCAATAAGTATCTCTGGTTGTGATGGGTCTTCAACCATTGTTTTTCCTTTTCAGACTCTGAACCTGAATGATCTGATGAACCTCCTGATTCTTATCTAACTAACCGAGCTTGTTTGTGCCTTGCGTGAAAAGTTCTTTCGATTTCTATGTCAAAAGGAAATTCAGTTGAGGGCTTTCCTCGCATGTAAAGGTTAGGAAAAACCAGGAATAAAAAAAATATAAAAATTACTGAAAAGAAATTTTAGTGCAGAGCAACAAAATTCTAATTGACTCAAATTACACTCAATACCTAAACAATCCCCAACAATGGGGCCAAAAACTTGATGGGATAAATAAAAAGTGTACTATTTTTGCCTTGCCGTAATAATAGGAAATCCCCCAAGTGTCAATCTCAAGGACTGCATGCAATTATCAAGTTCAATTCACGTTCAATTAAACAAAAACTTTAACTAGGGTTTTGGTTTAGGAATTGTCACTTAGTAGAAATAAAAATAAGCAGAATGTAAATTAGGGCTTTTTCACATATATGAGGCGCATCCTAGGGTATGGTGTATAATTTATTCTGTAACAACCTTGAATCCTGATCTCTTCAACAAGTTCATATCCTTCAATTACTAGCCCTTAACATTATCTTCCCCTAAGTCCTTAGTGGGAAAACCTTTAACCATTCATCCTACACCCTAAGTCCTTAGAGATATCTGGTGGAGTCAAGCCTTTATTTTATCAAGGGATAATCCGGTAACTATAGGGTATCCCTAAACCTATGTGATACTTACTATACCCTAATTATACAAAAACCTTAACAACTGCGGTCCAATTGTTTGTTAACCATGAATCAATCCTAATTTGTCCGATCAGGAAGGCATAAAAACGTTGTACGATTAATTTAAATAAAGAAGACTATTAAATAAAATAATTCAGGAATTAAAATTGTTTAGAGTCAAAACAGGGACACCCCTAGCATTGGGGGGGGTTTAGCTACTCATATTGTTCAAAATAATAATAAGACAAAATATAGACATTACAAGGATTAGGATGAACTTTGATCTTCAATTGCTTCCGCGCATAAAAATATTTCGCTCTCCGAAAACCTTAACTTCTCCAATCTTAAGTAATGTAAAACATTCTTGGCTGCCAAAAAGTTACTTCATTCCTCTTTCAAACGTGGTTAAATAGTGAACAATCCATTCGTCTTGGTCAGAAATACCCAAAACGCCCCTCTGGGTCCAAAATCATGAAAAATCATAAAAACACTCAAAATCAGCGTCTTGGCCGACACGGGCCGTGTTACCTGACATGGGCACCCGTGTCATTCTCTTCCCATCGTACCAATAAATCCTCTTGCCCAGACCTTCTGACACAGACGTGTCATCTGACACGGACACCTGTGTCGTTATGTGCCTCTGCCTCTCAAACCACCTTATGAGCATCCTCCCTTGACACGACATGTGTCAAGTGACACGAGTGGCTGTGCCAGGTACCCTATAGCTTGGTTTTTGAGACTTTCTTCGAAACTCTGAAATTATGCACTTTTCATATTGATTTTCCTGGTTTTATTCCTCTAAACCTGAAAACAACAACATGCACAACCAACACATAAAACATAGAAGAATGAACTAAAACACTTGAAAAAATAAAGAAACTATAACTAAAATCAATTGTAAATAAAGGTGGAAAAACCACTAATCACTCAACATTATTTTTCAAATAAGTTTTAATACCTATGTTTGAAAGGTTATTTTTTATTTGTGACCACCTCTGCTAACAAAGAGGCTAGCCTTTGGGTGAGAGACTCTTTAAAATGGTTTACTTTGAGGCCATTTTGGAATGCTCCTACAAACATTTTTTGGTTTGGGTGGACGACTTTTATGGTGGTCTCTTTAAAACTAGCAAGGTATTCCCTCAACGACTCTGAGGTACTTTGTCAAATATTAAACAAGGTGGTGGTGGACATATTTATGTGTTGATTCGATGCAAAATGATATACGAGCTTCTTCACTAGTTCTTGATAGATGGCGATGGAAACTAGGGGTAAGCCTATATACCATTGCAAGGCGGCATCCCTGAAAGTGCCAAACAAGAGCTTGCATTTTATAGAATTGCATGCTTCAATGATGACCATCTGTGTGTTGATGTATGCGAAATCTCGGAAGGATCGCTACGACCATTGAACTTTGCCAAAGAGGTAGGCTTGAAGCCTTTGAGAGCAGGTTCTTCCCATATTTTGTCTGAAAGTAGAAAGGGGTCCAGTGTAACACCCTTCTAAAACCCATGAATATTTCATAAAATATTTAATATTAATAAAACATAAATCACCAACAAGGATGTCACATCTTCATATAAGCATCAATATAAAAACATCATGCTCCGTAACACGGGTTTTCAAATTATTTATAAAATCATCTTAACAAAATCAACTTATAAATTAACTTCATAGCGGAATATTAGTATCAACATAACTTCATTCATTTCATCAAAAGACTTCAAGACTTTTGGTCATAATCGAAATTCGATATCAAAATAATCATCACATAACAAAATTCTTAAAACATGTTTTTAAAACAATAACAACTTCAGAATCCAAACGTTCTCAAAACTCTGATGTTACATATCAGATCAAAACCCTCTTTATTCAACATGAATAAATGACGCGCTTCGAATCTATCCTCTAAGCTTCAAAAGACTATTCCTAATCACCTGAAAGTTACCCATGTATCGAGGCAACATTTCCAAGCAGAAAGGGTGAGTAATCACAAATCATTATAAAAGATATACGAAATAAATATAGTAGTTACAACACACTAATATGAAACCACATATCATCATAAATCACGTATTATACTCACACCTTCACATCATTAATTCATTCACAACATCATCATGTTATCAAATCAACAATCATCACTAAGACATCATTAAGTCACACATCATCAAAACATCACTTAATCAATCATCATGCAATGTCACGTAGAATGCAATGCAACATCATTGACTCATGCATATGGTGCCAAACTTCATTGATGACTAAGTCATCTTCCTCCAAATATCCCCATCATAGGATCGATTCTCACTTGGAACCATAGCACTTTACAATATTGCACTCAATCCACACTATGGGATTGACGCCATCATTGGACCAACGTCCTATCAACATCATTGTACCAATGTACTAATATATGCCATGAATGCATGATGCATAACAACAACATAAAATGTGACCACTTCTAATCAAAATGCGCCATAATTCATGTAATTCATCATAATATCACCAAATACTTCATAATAAACAATCCATCATCATAATAACATCAATTCATCATAGCAAACATACATCATGTTACGCCAATGCATAATCACATCATTTCATCATAGCACAAGCACTGGAAAAATACAACATATAGCTTATTTTATTCCATAGGAGTAAGGTTCGCCTTCTTAGCTTTCTAACACTTCGAACAACGCGTCGAATGAAGTCTGGAAACTCAACGTATGACCTTCCAAAGTTTCTACCAACTACCCCTCGCCTAAGGCTCGCTCAATGTAGCAGATTGCTCGTTTGAGGCTCTCCAGGAGACGATGGGGCGATGCACCTTCTCCCATACAAAATTCTAGGAGCACCTCATTTTCACCCTTCCTTCGCCTCCTTACTTGCCCAACGAGCTCATGCTCGCCTCTGCTTTTCCTGACGAAGCTGGAGCTAGTCCACTCCTCCCATGAATTTTCCAAAGGCTATGTTTCCCTCCAGGTGTCTCACTTCACTCTCGCACGATGCGTCAAGGGCATAGTCACTTCTCCCAACAAAGTTGTATGCTTTCCCGGTGATGCTACGCAAACAGGAACTTCCTGTTGTGATTTCTGCACTTAACCCATCCCAATTTCCACACGATTTTAATTCCATTCAGTCTAAAATCCCCATAATTCATATGTTTTCACAATACAGTCTAAAAATCCCATAATTCACGTGTTTTCACAATACAACAACAACACATCATAATAAGCATCATATACTCCATTTCATGGAATTACAATATCAATCTATCACCGATTTAATTATCTATTTCATCACAATCATCATATTAACAAGTTCACCATAAAATCCCAAACAACCTACATACATCTAAAGCTTATATCATTTATAATAATCAGATAACTCCCCTTATCTTAGATTCCTAGCAGCAGGCTTAATTCTCTTTCTCACGTTCTATCAAGCTCTACCTCTTGCCTCTCTATGCCCTAGCTTTTCCTCACTGCTCCACTTCCCAATTTCATAATTTCCAGAATGAAACACAAACACTATTTTTTCCTTGTTTAACCCTTGGACCATTTCTATGGTCTTTCTATTTTACCCTCACTTATTTCTTCACCAATTACCACTTTGACCTTATTATCTCTACACAAATATTATTTTATATAATTAATAAAATAATTCTAAATAATAATTATTAAATCTAAATAATTCCCAACTAATTATTTAAATCCTAAATATCTCACATTATCTCCTTAACTCACTACTACCCAACCACATAGTATCGACAAACATAACAATGCATCTTATAAATCATAAAAACATCACATATTCATAATTACTTCACAAACAACCATCATAAATCAATTAAATAACAATTTAATTAATTTTAGGGTGTTACAACTATCCCTCACTTAAAAGAATTTTCACCCTCGAATAAGGCCAAACAACTCAAAGAACCAAAAATAATCAACAAAAGAATCATGAATCAACAAGTTTTAAAAACGAATCCAAATGTATGGTTCAAACAAAAATTCACACGCGAGGTAAATATTTACCACAATCCTACAACGACAACATGTAAACGAAACAAATCCTAAGTAGGAAAATTATACTAAACATTGTAAAACAAAACAAACTCAATCATGAATCACACCTAGTAGAAATTTATGGGTAGATGAATAACACACAAGAGTGACGGACAAAAAACACTCATCCATAATCTTGCAAACAATAGACTAAATTATGCATTCTTCCAATAACTCATATTGAAAATACAAAGGCAAGAATCACATAGGCTTTTCAAGATTGTAATGTAGCTTGGTTAACAAATAAGGGATGAATCCTAAAGTTAATCAAAACAAAAATTTGCCTTAACCTAATGGAATGATCAACTCACAAAGACTCGAGAAACATAATTTCAATCAAACTTTTTCTTCATTCAAAATTTCTCAAACCAATCACAATACTTATTAAACACAATATTATCCTACTCTTTATGTTTTTGTTTTTCAAAAAATTTTTCTCTTTTTTCTTTCTTTTTCTTATCACTTCTTTTTTCTTATCAAGGATAACAATCGACAAAGATTTGTAAAGCAAGTTTTATACAACACCATGGGTGACAAATATACATGAGTTTGAAATGAAAATACATACAAAACCCAACAAAATAGAAATATATAGAGAGGAGAAGATATAAACCACAGATCTTCCGGTTGGTCAGTGTTGGTTGATGAGAAATCCACCTCCAAATATCCATAAGCAAAGCTCTAGTGTTGTTTTCTAATCTAATCTATCAAAAATAAGGTTGATGGAATTTGGGAACAAAAACACCCCAAAAAACATAAACAAAAAATGAACTAAAATGAATCTATAAAACAAATCTCAGCAGACGGCGCTTAGCGGGCTCACCGCGCTAAGCGGGCTGCACGATATTTTACACATTAAACCGCCTAAATCACGCTAAGCATGCTATCTGCGTTAAGCTGGATCAAAAACTATGATTCTACCGGAACAATAATAGCATCCCACGCTAAGCGGCACCAGCGTGCTTAGCACACTGGCCTGGACAGAACTACTCAAAAATGGAATTTTATTCCATACACCCGCATCCAGAGCCGTGCCTTCGACACCTTATTCCTTAATGCTCCAAATGTGCAACAAATACCTAAAAAATAAGTAAAATCTATCAAACGATACACAAATT
Organism: Vicia faba; assembly: GCA_948472305.1. Classification (NCBI taxonomy): domain Eukaryota; kingdom Viridiplantae; phylum Streptophyta; class Magnoliopsida; order Fabales; family Fabaceae; genus Vicia; species Vicia faba. Next base: position 390,449,627 of record OX451740.1, on the reverse strand, counting down.
AATCGAAAACTCAATTATATACAAACTAAACATATTTACGAACAAAGTCAGGATTATTCACACGATATCAACAAAAAGCATCGATAAGTGAAACAAAACATATGTATACAAAAATAGCTACAATTTTCACTTATCAAACTCTCCCCAACTTGAACTTGTTTGTCCTCAAACAAGACCAAAAAACTCAAAGAACAAAAAATAATCAACCAAAGAATCATGAATCAACAATTTTGAAAAACAAAAACAAATGTATGATTCAAACAAAAATGCACATGCAAGGTAAATACTTATCACAATCCTACAACGACAACATGTAAACGAAACGAATCCTAAGTATAAAAATTATACTAAACATTCTAAACCAAAACAAGCTCAATCATGAATCACACCTAGTAAAAATTCATTGGTAGATGAAGAACACATAAAAGTGAGGGACAAAAAACACTCATCCACAATCTTGTAAACAATTGAATAAAATATGCATTCATCCAAAAACTCATATTGAAAATACAAAGGCAAGAATCACATGGGCTTTTCAAGGTTGTAATGTGCCTTGGTTAACAAACAAGGGATAAGTCTTAACGATAACCGAAATAAAAACTTGTCTTAACCTAAGGGAGTGATCAACTCACAAAGTTTCAAGCAAAATAATTTCAATCAAACTTCTTATTCATTCCAAATTTCTCAAACCAATCATAATACTTATCCAACACAACATTATTCTACTCTTTTTGTTTTTTATTTTTCAAAACTTTTTTCTCTTTTTTCTTTCTTTCTCTTATCACTTTTTTTTTTTTTTCTTTTTCTCTTTTTTTCTTCTCCTTTTCTCTTTCACAACCTCATAGCAATCACAACATGAGCACATAAATATTTCTCTCCCCAACTTTAATTCAACCATCATCACAATATGAATACTCCCTACTTTCTAAGGCGAGGAAAAAATTCAGACTATAAATCATAGTTCAGGGTTCAAGAAATTAAAGAATCAATGTCCATACAAAAAGATGAGCTCAACACTGATAGACAAACATTAAGAAAAAACAACTTGGATATCAATAAAAAGGCTCAAAAGGGATACTAATGATCACACACTCACAAGATGAATTGAATATTTGGTAAGGTAGTTGTACTCAAAATGAAACAAAATGCCTTGATCACTTTCATAGTTTCATACAATCAAGACAAACAAAAGATTAAACATAATGAAATCCAGTTAAAACAAGAATTATGGCCTCCAGCATATATGAACAATGGAAAGCTTCCTCACAATTGGGGTAAAAACGGAACTAAAGTAATTTAATAAAAAGCAAGTAATGCAAAAAGAATGAATGATATGGTAATTATACAAATGATAAGTTTCCTAAATATGTTATGTTATAGAAAGCGATACACGAGTACCTGGCGTTTACCAACTTCAAAACAATATCATACCATACATCCGCAAGTTGAATCAATTAAAATAGGAAAATCACCTCAAAATTCTTCTAGTTACTGGACCAAAATTGGAGTCCAAACAACAACAAAAGAATTAGGAAAATAATACTATTATTATTTACTAATACAAAGCCTTGGGGAAAGTAAGAAAAAGGAGGGCCAAGTGAAATTAAAAAGAATTTATTGGCGCAACACATGAGAGCATGCTAAGAAGGATCTACCGCGCTATGCATGCTACACCAGATGCAGGGACAGGGTAGCAGCAACTGGTGCAACATAACAACCTCCATAATCACCCTACATACTCAATTTGCAAAAATTACAATATTTACAACATTAACAAACTTTCTCAAGCTAAACACGATAAACTTTTGGAAAAACACGAATGATATAACAAAATAAACGGGTGAAAATGAATTAACAAGTTAAAAAGTGAAGATTTGAAAGTTAAAATAGGTCCAATTTCAACTTGTTAAAACAAAATTCACACATTACCTAAACTAGTACAATGGAAAAGAAAAAAACATTTAAAAACAATAAAAACATGCTTGTTTTACGTCATAAGATCGACGCTTGTTATTTGAGAACGTTCCTCCAAGTTTCTTCCACCTGGTTACTCCGAACCAACAGACAAGAAAACGTGAAAGGAAACAAACAATGATATAACAAATTCACAAGTATAGAAAACATGTACAAGTGTGATAAACATAAACAAATAAATTCATAAGTAAACATAAACAAGTTAATTTACAAATTCTATACAATATAAATGATATCTACAAAACTCAAAAACAGAAAATATCGCAATGCAAAACAATAAACACCAATCCCCGACAATGGCGCCATTTTACTGAAACGCTAAAGCGACAAGCAAAAAGTAAAATATTAATTTAGCTGTGATATTTAGGTAATACCGTATCATTTCCACAGAGATTGGTGTATTGAAATATCGTTCGACAAATCTCTCGTTATTGAGTTTAGGGGATAAATGGGTTGAAAGGAAAGGTATCAACAAAAAATAAATGTATAAAAAAGAAAGACATACTTATCCGGCTCGAATGTGCAATACTTGTCACAAACTTAAACCTATCGACCAATTATACTCAACCTAAATATTCATCAATGTCATCAAGTATCAAACACAACACCCAGTGTATCACCTCGATGGCGTTCTCTTAACCAACCTCAACATCATAGAAGTCAATTGTGCTAATTGCATCGACGATCTTTCAGAGTGACACAACAAACACAAAGGCATTAATCATAGACACCTAATGTGAATGTCATCTCTAAATCTATCTCTAAAATCTAGAAACTAACAGATAATCATCCTAGATAAGAATTCAAGTAGTATATGTCTATAGAAACTCAAATCCCTGGCACAGAGCAAAAATCAAGGATAATAATCGACAAAGATTTGTAAAGCATTTTTTATACAATGCCATGGGCGACAAATATACATGAGTTTGAATTAAAAATACATACAAAACCTAATAAAAGAGAAATACATAGAGAGGAGAAGAGATAAACCACAAATCTTCTGGTTGGTCAACGTCGGTCGATGAGAAATCCTCCTCCATACATCCCTAAGAAAAGCCCTAGTGTTGTTTTCTAAACTAATCTATCAAAAATAAGGTTGATGGAATTTTGGAACAAAAACACCCCAAAAACCGTAAACTAAAAATGAACTAAATGAAGTTATAAAACAATTCTCAGCAGATCGCGCTTAACAGACTCACCGTGCTAAGCGGGCTGCGCGATGTTTACACACTAAACCTCCTAAACATTGCTAAGCGCGCTATCCACGCTAAGAGGGCTCAAAAACTATGATTCTTCTAGAACAGTAATAGCATCTCGCGTTAAGCGGCACCAGCGAGCTTAGCGCACTGGTCTGGATAGAACTACTAAAAAATGGAATTTTATTCCGTACACGCGCATCCGGAGCCTTGCCTTCGACACCTTATTCCTCAATGCTCCAAATGTGCCACAAATACCTAAAATATAAGTAAAATCTATAATAACGATACACAAACTAATCGAAAACTCAATTATATACAAATTAAACATATTTACTAACAAAGTCGGGATTATTCACACGATATCAACAAAAAGCATCGATAAGTGCAACAAAACATATATACAAAAATAGCTACAATTTGCACTTATCAAACTCTCCCCAACTTGAACTTGTTTGTCCTCAAACAAGGCCAGACAACTCAAAGAACCAAAAGTAATCAACCAAACAATCATGAATCAACAAGTTTGAAAAACAAAAACAAATGTATGGTTCAAACAAAAATGCACACGCAAGATAAATACTTACCACAATCCTACAACGAAAACATGTAAACCAAACGAATCCAAATACAAAAATCATACTAAACATTCTAAAAGAAAACAAGCTCAATCATCAATCACACCTACTAAAAATTCATTGGTAGATGAAGAACACACAAAAGTGAGGGACAAAAAATGCTCATCGACAATCTTGTAAACAATAGAATAAAATATGCATTCATCCAAAAACTCATATTGAAAATACAAAGACAAGAATCGTAGGGGATTTTCAAGGTTGTAATGTGGCTTAGTTAACAAACAAGGGATAAGTCCTAAAGCTAATCGAAATAAAAACTTACCTTAACCTAAGGGAGTGATCAACTCACAAAGTCTCAAGCAAAATAATTCCAGTCAAACTTCTTCTTCATTCCAAAATTTTCAAACCAATTACAATACTTATTCAACACAACATTATTCTACTCTTTATTTTTTTGTTTTTCTAAACTTTTTCATCTTTTTTCTTTCTTTTTCTTATCACTTATTTTTCTTTTCTTTTTCTATTTTTTTTAATCTTTTTATCTTTCACAACCTCATAGAAATCACAACATAAGCACATAAATATTTCTCTCTCCAACATGAATTCAACCATTATCATAATATGAATACTTCCTACTTTCTAAGGCAAGGCAAGAATTCAAACTACAAATCATAGTTGAGGGTTCTAGAAAATGAAGAATCAATGTACATACAAAAGGATTAACTCAACACTCATATACAAGCATTAATAAAAAACAACATGGATATCGATAGAAAGGCTCAAAAGGGATACTAATTATCACACACTCACAAGATGAATCGACTATTTGGTTTGGCAGTTGTGCTCAAAATGAAACAAAATGCCTTGATCACTTTCATACTTTCATACAATCAACACAAAAAAAAGATTAAACATAATGAAATCTAGTTAAAACAAGAATTGTGGCCTCCAGCATATATGAACAATGGAAAGCTTCCTCACAATTGGGGTAAAAAGGGAGCTAAATTGATTTAATCAAAAGCAAGTAATGCAAAAAGAATGAAGATATCGTGATTATACAAATGATAAGTTTCCTAAACATGTTATGTTATAGAAAGCGATAAATGAGTACTTCGTGTGTACCAACTTAAAAACAACATCATTACCATACATCCTCAAGTTGAATCAATAAAAACGAAAAATCACCTTGAAATTCTTCAAGTTACCAGACCAAAATTGGAGTCCAAACAACCACAATAGAATTAGAAAAAAATACTATTATAATTTACTAATACAAAGCCTTGGTTAAAGTGGGAAAAAGGAGGTCCAAATGAAATTTAAAAGAATTCACTGGTGCAAAACAGGAGAGCGTGCTAAGCAGGCTCTACCGCGCTAAGCACGCTACACCAGATGCAGAGACAGGGTAACAGCAACTGGCGCAGTGCATCAACCTCCATAATCACCCTACATACTCAATTTAGAACAATTTCAATATTTACAACATTAACAAACTTCCTCAAGCTAAACACAACAAGCTTTTGGAAAAAAACAAATTGATATAACAAAACAAACAAGTGAAAATGAATTACCGACTTGAAAAGTTAAGATTTAAGAGTTAAAATAGGTCCAAATTCAACTTGTTAAAACATCATTCACACATTACCTAAACTAGTACAATGGAAAACAACAAAACAACTAAACAACTATAAAATAAAAAATAAAAACATGCTTGTTTTACGTCGTAATCTCGACGCCTGTTATTTAAGAATGTTCCTCCAAGTTGCTTCCACCTGGTTATTCCTAACTAACACACAAGCAAACGTGAAAGGAAACAAACAATGATATAAAAAATTCACAAGTATAGAAAACATGTAAAAGTGTGGTAAACATAAAAAAATAAGTTCACAAGTAAACATAAACAAGTCCATTTACAAATTCTATACAATATATACGATATCTACAAAACTCAAAAACAAAGAAACTATACAATGCGAAACAATAAACACCAATCCCCGACAACGGCGCAATTTTTCTAAAGTGGTAAAGCGGAAAGAAAAAAGTAAAGTATTAATTTACCGGGTGATATTTAGGTTATATCGTATCGTGTCCACATAGATTGGTGTATTGAATTATCGTTCGAAAAATCTCCCGTTAATGAGTTTAGGGGATAAATGGCTTGAAAGGAAATGTATCAATAGAAAATAAATGTATAAAAAGGAAAGACAAACTTATCCGGATCGAATATACTCTTCTCGTCACAAACTTAAACCTATCGACTAGTTATACTAAACCTACAATATTCATCAATGTCACCATGTATCAAACACAACAACCCTTGTATCACCTTGGCGGTGATCTCTCAACCAACCTCAATAACACATAAGTCAACCATGTTAATCCCGTCGATAATCTCTCTGAGGGACACAACCAACACAGAGGCATTAATCACAGACACCCAAAGTGAATGTCAGCTCTAAATTTATCTCTAGAATCCAGAAGCTAACAGATAATCATTCTAGATAAGAATCCAAGCAGTATATGTCTATAGCAACTCAAATCCTTATCATAAAGCAAAAATCAAGCATAACAATCATAAAAGATTTGTAAAGAAAGTTTTATACAACGCCATGGGCGACCAATATAGATGAGTTCAAAGTGAAACTACATACAAAACCCAACAAAAGAGAAATACATAGAGAGGAGAAGATATAAACAACAAATCTACAGGTTTGTCAGCGCGGTCGATGAGAAATCCACCCCCAAACATCCATAAGCAATGCCCTATTGTTGTTTTCTAAGCTAATCTATCAAAAATAAGGTTTATGGAATTTGGCAACAAAAACACCCCAAAAACCATAAACTAAAAATGAACTAAAATGAAGTTATAAAACAAATCTCAGCAGATCGCGGTTAGCGGGCTCACCGCGCTAAGTGGGATGCGCGATATTTACACACTAAACTGCCTAAATTGCGCTAAGTGCGCTATCCGCGCTGAGTGGGCTCAAAAACTATGATTATTCCAGAACAATAACAATATCTTGTGCTAAGCGACACCATCGCTCTTACCGCGCTTTCCTTGACATAACTACTCAAAAATGGACTTTTATTTCGTACACACGCAATCAGATCCGTGCCATCGACACCTTATTCCTCAATGCTCCAAATGTGCAACAAATACCTACAAAATAAGTAAAATATATCAAACAATACACAAATGAATTGAAAACTCAATTATATACAAACTAAACATATTACGAACAAAGTAAGGATTATTCACAAGATAGCAACAAAAAGCATCGATAATTGCAACAAAACATATATACAAAAATAGCTACAATTTATACTTATCAAAACTCAATCAACGAAAAGTGACTATCTCAAGCTCCTCCTCGTTCTAGCACACAAGCCCTCAGCAAATCCTCCAAAGCCTGAATAGTCCTCTCTGTCTGACCGTTCGCCTGCAGATGATATGCGAAACTCAACCTCAACTTAGTACCAAAAGCATTCTGAAAACCCTCCTAGAACTTCAATGTAAACCTCAGATCTCTATCTGATATGATACTCGAAGGTATCCTATGCAATTTCACAATCTCCTCAATATACATCTCAACCAGCTTCTCTATAGGATGATTGATCTTCATCAGCAAGAAATGAGCAGACTTAGTCAATTTATCCACAATCACACAAATTGAATCATTTCCCTTAGTAGTCTTTGATAAACCCGACACAAAATCCATAGAAATATTGTCTCATTTCTATTGCGGAATGTTCAACGAATGAATTAGACCCAAAGGCTTCTGATGCTCAATCTTCGACTTCTAACAAGTCAAATAAGCATAAAAAATCTGGCAACATCCTTTTTCATACCGGGCCACCAAAATAATTTCTTCAAATCTTGGTACATATTCGAAACACCGAGATAAATACTCAGTCCACTTTGATGCCCTTCTTCAAGAATACTCCTCTTAAGCTCTGGAACATCTAGAACACAAACTCTTTCACCAAATCTTATTACCCCATTATCGTCAACTCTGAATTCACCTCCTTTACCTTGGTTAATCAAGGTCAACTGATCAACAAACTTCAAATCAGACTTTTGACCTCCTTGAATTTCTTCTAAAATGCCACTAGTCAGTTTCAAAATCCTAATTTGACACTATCAGAAGTCTCTTTACACACCAAGCTTATATCTCTGAATTGTTCAATCAATTCTAACTCTCGAACCATAAGCATCGACATATGCAACCAATTCCTACTCAATGCATCAACTACCATATTTGCTTTACCAAGATAGTAACTCAAGTTAAAATCATAATATTTTAACAACTCAAGCCATCTTCTCTGCCTCATACTCAATTCCTTCTGATTGAATGAGTACTTCAGACTCTTGTGATCACTAAACACTTCGAATTTAGAGCCAAAAAGATAATGTCTCCAAATCTTCAACACAAACACCACAACTGCTAACTCTAAGTCATGCGTAGGACAATTCCTTTCATGAACTTTCGGTTTTCTAGAAGCATAAGCAACAACCTATCTATTTTGCATCAATACACCATGAAAGACTCACTCAGATTAGGCAAAATAATATTGTAGCGGTTGTCAACTTCTTCTTCAATTCTACAAAAAATTCTTCACACGCAACATCCCACACATAAACTTGACCCTTTTAAGTCAACTGAGTTAACAGTAACACCAACTTAGAAAATCCTTCAATGAACCTTCGATAATAACCCACCAACCCAAGAATTGAACCTTAGTCGCAGACTTCGGGGTTTCCTATTTCAACACTACATCAACTTTAGAAGGATCAATAATAATCCCACCACTAGAACTCACATGGGAAAGGAAACTCACTTCATTCAAGAAAAACTCACACTTCTATAGATTTGAATACAACTTCTTTTCTTTCAGCACTTGCAACACAATTTGCAAATGCTCAGCGTGTTCTTCTTCTGATTTAGAATAGATCAGAATATCACCAGTGAAAACTACAAAAAACTTGTCCAGATACGAATGAAATGTTTGATTTATATACTCCATGAAAACATTTGGCTAATTAGATACACCAAATGGCATCACAGTGTACTCATAATGACCATACCTTGTTCGAAAAGTCGTCTTCGGAATATTATATGGTTTAACACGAATCTGATGATAACCCGATTGTTATACCATAAAATGTTCCCTCTCATTTCTCAAAGGATCATATTGGACCCTCAGGTTTGCTTCCATCCAATTTCAAGCCTTGAATTACAAATTTTCCAAGAAAGTCATTCACAAGGGAAAAATGGTGGTTTGCAAACTGAAAAGTCAAACTTTGACTTTTGGATCAAAATCAAGTTTCAAGAATCATATTTCATCAAGGCATGAAGTTTGTTTCATCAAGAAAATCAGAAGTCAAGATTTATGTTGAAAAAGTCAAAATTCTAAAACTTAGAAATTTTTCCAAGTGTTTAAGAAATATGATAAATTCTGAACTTCTGGCCAGATTATCACCATGATGCAAGTTTATTCTGGAAGAACTTATAACACAAGAGTTGTAGATCTCAATGAGACCTAAAATATTTCAGAACAGAACTTCTTCTAGAAATGCTGGGATTTCAAATTATACGTCTTCAAAGACACGTCCCTAAAACTTAAACACTTAGTAAATTCTGAGCATTTTCAAATCAGAATTTGGTTACAATTTCTGGGCCAGTTTTCACGTAGGTTCAGTAAGAATTTGCAAGAGTCATTCAAAGAGGGCTTACAGAGCATGTTATAAGCTTTCTGGAAAGTCTGAGAACACACTCAGAACATGCTGGAGCAAAGAGTTTCAAGGATCAGAAGTTGGATGTTTGTTCCAAGTTGCTCTGATGCTGAACTTCTGACCCAGAATTAAGCTATGATGCATTATCTCATATTGCAGGATTTCTGGTTTGATAAATCTAATCATCATTTAATGCTCACAACCTCTTTTAAGTTTTTATCCAAATGATTTCCCCACGCGTGGCATAGAAGTACATTGATTTCCTTGAAAAAGCAAACTTTTGTACAAGAGTATGTTAGGCCCATTCTTTGCTTTTGCTTCTGAGGGTACTTTTATATTATGTGGAGAAATGAATAAGCTCCATATGTTTTGATTAGCATGAAGAAAGAGATGGAATTTATCATCAGAGTTTACTTTGTAATACATGTTTATGCGTTTTCTTCTAATACCAGATGTGCAGCCACCCCAGTGGTAGACAGTGTGTGCGCATAAGACATTAGTGCTAAGGGTCCTGGGTTCTAGCCCCAGAAGCATCTTTTTTAGGTTTATTTAGTGACATTTTCACCCATTTATATGTTAGACAATATTCCTAAATCATAACTTCTACACAACCTTACCCAACAACATTATCACCTCACTCTCTCAAATAGCCAGAACTTCTGATCTACCAGTGACATTAGAACTTCTAGATTCCCAGTTTTACAAGAGTTCCTAGACTCCCTCAGCAATCAGAAATTTTAGGTTTTCCTTTGTTCGCAGCAACCTCAGAACTTGGTGTACCCAGACTCAGAACTTTTGACCTTTTACTTTCCTACTAACATTTTCTCTCTTGCCGTGTATCAGAGTCAGAACTTTTGTTCCTTCTCATTTCAGCAACGCGCTGATTCTGACTCCCTTTTCTCTTATTTATCTTATTTTAGCTTTGATAACCAAAAACACCAAAAACATTTCATATTTACATACTTTATTTTATCCCTTTTAAAACTCAAAGATCAAAAATATTTTCTTAAGCAAACTTATTTCTTTTTTAAACAAAAAAAAAACAAAATTATTCCATTTAACATTTCTTACACATTATTTCATTATGGTTGTAATAGATAACTAGGACTTTAATTTCTCGCAATCCCCATTGTAAATTTGTACACCCATCCCCTTAATGATTTAATAGAGTAGGACTTTACTTTTCCGCGTTTTTATTACTTTCATATATTGCTGGTAATTAGATGTGTATGACAAGATAAAAAAACAACAAATAGACAGCCCCAAAAAATCAAAGACTAAATGCATGCAATCAAATACACTTTGCACACATGCACCCCTTAGGGTAATCCCACTTGTTGCCTATCTGAAAAATAGTCATGTCCGTCGAACATGGGCGTTTTAGAAAAGACCCTCGATAAAAGATCATAGTCCCTCGATGTTGCCTTCGGTAAACGATCTAGTCCCTAAACGACATTGCTAAAACATCCCATAGGTTTCCTTCTATGACTATAAAAATGTCCCACGCCCGTCCCTTCACATCCAACGATGCCGCTTCTTACCAAAACAATGGTAATATAGTAACATCTAAAGGAGGAGTAAAAGAATATTTAAGAACTTTTTGAGTAGGTAGATTCGCTCCTAGTTGCTCGCTTTCTCACAACAAAAACCTTTTATACACCAACACATTCATTTGAAACATTTTCAAAAGACAAACACTTTGCATGCGTTCTTATAGAAACGAGAGCCATTAAGAAGAAGACACCTTTTCAAAATATTTTTCAAAAACACATTCCACAAACACCTCTTTGAGCTATTTTCGAAACAACACTTTGTACGCGTTCTTGAAGAAACGAGAACCATTACAAAGACATTTTCAAAATACTTTCAAAACTCACACCACAAGCTCATATTCAAACAAAAGAAAGTGATCTAGCAAGCAACTAAGAGCCCGTAGATAACTACGGATGAAAAGGGTGCTAATACCTTCCCTTTTCATAATCTACCCCTCGAACTCAAGAAACAATCTCTAAAGGTATTTCGTATTCTTTTCAGCCTTTCCTTATTGGATAAAAGAAAAGTCGGTGGCGACTCTTGATAACCGCAACATTGAGATCAAATACAAAACACCCAAGTCAGTTCTCCCACCGTATTACAGAGCTGGAGACTCTGTTGGGGAATTAAACTTAAAAGTGAGGTTACCTTAGGGTTAGGTCATATTTACTTGATTTCCTTGTTTGACTTGCATGCGTTACATTATCGTTCCTTTCTTGGATTTTTTTTTATCCTCCACCTGGGTTTGGGGAAACCTTTTAGGTAAGTAGTAATAGATCATGGAAACAATACGGGGTATGCCGACACGGTTGAAGCGATGGCTATGTTGATGCGACACTTTGGCTGGTACCGGTAGCCCTTGAGTTAATCAAGGAGAATAAGGGGCCGATGCTTGGTGTCATAAAGCGTCAACTGACCTTAGAAACTTTAAATGAACAACTTGTCCATTAGGACGTAGCGAGATGGTCGTCTTTGGTGTATTCCCAAAGTTGGAAGATACTCGATGCTACACTCATTGAGACTTGACTCATGAGTTTTGTTTGGTTGCGAGTCAATCGCCTATCGAATGAAGCTTGTGGGAAAGGTCAGTGATATTGAGAAAGTGCATCCTCAACTCAAGAAGTTAGCATCAAGGATTCCTGAAAGCTCTCCCTTCACTGAAAAACATGGTCAACTTCTCAACTTGTTCACTTCTACCCCTGATGAAGAACTGTTAAAGGTGCTCTTTCAGTTCTTTGACCCGGTGCACCACTGCTTCACTTTTCTTGATTACCAGCTAGTGCATACTATGGAGGAGTTTTCTCAGTTATTGGGGGTACCTATCCTTAATCAGCTACCATTCAATGGTACAAAAAGAGACCCAAAGCCTGAAGAAATTTCTCAAGCTCTGTCTTTACAACGGTCTGATGTAGTGGCAAATTGGGAAACCAGAAGAAGTGTCCATGGATTTCTAGCTAAATTTCTATTTGAGAGAGCCCACTATTTTTGGGATAGCCTGGATTTACAAGCTTTTGAGGAGGTGCTAGCCCTTCTCATTTATGGGATGGTATTATTCCCTAACACAGACCAACTCATAGATGTGAATGGAGTCAAGGTTTTTCTGTCACATAATTTGGTGCCTACCTTACTTGGGGATATTCTACACTCTCTGTATACATGCACTCTAAAGAGAAGAGGGACCCTTTTGTGTTGCACTCCTTTGTTGGCTAGGTGGTTTATTTTGCACCTACCTAGGTCTACTTTGAAGAATTAGCTGGGTTTGAAATGGTATCGTAGGATGATGTCCCTTACACATTCAGATATTCATTGGTGTTTGCGATCCTCGGAGGATGTTACCATCATTGATCGCTGTGGGGAATTCCCTAATGTCCCTCTCTTGGGAATTAGGGAGGGAATCACTTATAATCCTTGTTTAGCATTATGACGGTTTGGTTATGCTAGAAGGGATGGTCCTCATGATGCACTTGCCCAAGGAATCATCTTTGACTATGAGAATGATGTTCAGGGTTATCGCAAAAGGTTCGTTCGAGCTTGGGGCATGATAAACAGAGTTGACAGTAAGACACTAGGGCACAAGAATTCCATCCCTCTTGAGCCTTACCTCAAATGGGTGCGAGCTCGTGCTCAATGTATTATGATGCCTTACCCCGCCATCTTACCTGTGATTATGGAGCCAGTTGTGAGGGAGACACTCCTTACATTGTTCCTCACCCTGATATGCCAACTGATTTTTAGGAGCTACAAAAATTCTAGATCCAACTTAAAGAAGAACGGGATACTTTCGAAGCCCAATTCTACGCCAGTGAGAAGAAAGTTCTGGAACTCACTAAGCAGCTTCATGAGTAACGGAATCTGAACGCCTACATCGCACCAAAGAGGATGCATTCAACTTTTTTATCTTAGGAGTTTTGTATTGTAAGCCCAAGGAGGCATGATCTACTCAAACTTGGATTTATTAATATAACGTGTGTTCCTTTTTTGTCTAAAGAAAATTTAAATCCATAATTTCCTTGAAATCATTTGCATATGCATCTTCATTCATCATAACACAAATAGGTTTCTTACAGTAGGTCTCCTTATTTTTCTATTGTTTATTTCAATGAGATGGATATTGAACAGACAGTAAAAGATCTTCAGGCGCAGAAAGCTCAGTTTCAACAAATGTTCTTGACTCTGGCAAAAGGGCAAGGGGAGTTGAAAACTCTGCTGATCAAAGAAAAGAAGAAGAAAGCAAAGAAATTTGTCGGTGTTTTGAATCTGGGAAGAAGGTTCCAAGGACCAGCTAGATGGACCCTAGACTTCGCAACATCATCGGGTGAAAGGGACAATCAAGAAGGGAAAAACAAGGAAGTGACTGACCATCTAGAATCTGAAGAGGAAGAAGAGGTTGATTACTCTGAAGAGCAGTATCCTCCAGTTGACGACAAATACAAACAGTTGGAAGATCGCCTAAATGCTATGGAGATCCAAAGGGTACCCGGGTTAGATTTCGAAGAGTTAGGACTTGTCTCAGGGGTTGTCATACCGCATAATTTCAAGGTCCCCACTTTTTCTAAATAAGACGGTGTCTCTTGTCCGAAGTTACATTTAAGGTCATACATCAGTAAAATTCAACCCCATACTGGCGATAGGGACCTATGGGTACATTTCTTCCAAGAAATCTTGTCAGGGACACAATTGGATTGGTTCTATCAGTTGGAAGGGACCAATGTTCGCAATTGGGAAGACTTGGCTGCCGCCTTTTACAAACAATACCAGTATAATGCTGACGTAGTTCTAACTCGGACACAGTTGTAAGGCATGTCCATGGGTACAAGTGAAAGTTTCAAAACCTATGCCCAAAAATGGCGGGATCTCGCGGGAAGAGTCAAACCCCCTCTATCTGATAGGGAATTGGTGGATATGTTCTTAGGCACGCTATTTAGCCCTTTCTTCAAACACCTAATACGAAGCTCCTCGGATGGATTTACCGAATAAATCATGACTGGTGAACGGGTAGAATGGGTATAAAAAGTGGAAAAAATCAAAGAGATGCATCCTCGAGCACGATGAAGAAACCATTTGCTGGGAAGAAAGAGGTTGGTGATGTGTACCATCAAAGGAATCAGGACAGAACTGAACGCCGTCCAGCGGTAGGGGATGTCATGATCTCTAAGCCTGCACCTACTCAACAAAGGAATAGTCATCCGAGAACAGAAAGGCCGATAAGACAGTTTACCTGGATAAATATGACGTTGTCTCAAGTCTTGCCACATTTGTTGAGATCTAATCTGGTAACCTTGCGGGAACTCCGAAGAATCCCAACACTTCCTCTCCCCGTTACAACCCAAATGCTCATTGTTCTTACCATTCAGAAAGTCCAGGTCATGATACAAATGACTGTTGGGCTTTTAAAAACAAGGTGCAAGACCTTCTCGAGGAAAATAAAATTGAATTTGACGCCCCTGAGATCCAAAATGTTATCACTGCTCCTATGCCCAAGCACGGCCGTGGTGTTAACACCATTGAAGATGGTGTATTTGTTACTATTGTTGATAAACTTGCTACTCCTCTCCTGACCGTCAAGAGGAACTTGTTGAAGGCCGGTTTATTTCCAGGCTGTGGCGAAGGTTGCCACCTCTGTTTATGTCTGTCGGATGGTTGTCATTTATTGAAGGCGGGTGTCCAGCGCCTGATGAATGACAAAGAGATTTTGTTTGAAAAGACTCCCGTTCCAACCATTTCTTAAAAGGATGTTTCAATAATAACCATTTCCGCCAATCCTTCCAGGGTCTCCACGAAAAGACCCGTCAGGATTACATCCGCTCTGAAGGTGACTCCACTGATAATTACTATGCCCGGGCCAATCCCATACTCCCCAGATAAAACTGTTTCGTGGAACTATGGGGGTGACGGCCACTACCACGGTGTCAAGCAAGATTGGTTGGCTGATGAAGACTCGATTTTTGAGAAAGCTGACCACAACATTGGCAACATTGTGGGAACCAGCAAAATAACCAGAAGTTGAAGAGTGTTCTCCCCTGAGATTTCTCCTTCGAAAGTTGTTATTGTTCCTGTGATCATTCCTACTTTTGTTCATGCTAATACTACTACTAAAGTTCCTGTGATTATCCCTGCTGACACCCCTATCACCGAGTTGACTGAGACTCGGGGCAAAGACATTTTGGTTGAGCCTGTCCTGACAAAGATGCAGCCAGTATCTATCTCGAAGGCTTCCAAGAAGGAGATGGAAGAAATTTTTTAAAATTATAAAGAAAAGCGACTATAATGTAGCCGAACAGCTAGGGAAGACCCCTTCAAATATTTCTATGCTAGCTTTGTTGTTGTGCTCTGAAGCTCATGTGAAGGCTTTGGTGAAATTTATTAAAACTGCCCATGTTCCACAGGAAACCTCTGCGGACCAATTTGAAGATAGTGTGGCCAGTCTGACGGCGAATAACGGCTTGGGTTTTTCCGATGCTGATTTGACACCCAGAGGAAGAAAACACAATGATGCGCTATATGTTTCCGTCGAATGCCGGGGCACTACTTTGGCCCATGTCCTGGTAGATACTGGTTCATCATTGAATATACTGCCAAGAAGGCTCTAGATAGACTAGACTGTGAAGGTTTGACCTTAAAACCCAACAACATGGTGGTAAGGGCCTTCAATGGTTCAAAGAGAATGGTGCACGGGGAGGTGGACATCCCCATAAAAATTGGTTCTCATACCTTTGATTCAACATTCTACGTAATGGATATCCACCCTTCCTATTTTTGTTTGTTAGGCCAGCCTTCGATCCATGGCCCTGGTGCCGTCACCTCTACGTTACATCAGATGTTGAAATACCCGATCAAGGGAAATATCATCACTGTTCACGGGGAGGAGGAATATATGGTCAGTCACCTGAACTCTTTCAGGTACATGGAAATGGATGGTGAGTTCATCGAAACTTTGTGTCAGCATTTCGAGGAGGTCCCACAAACAGTTGCGACAGCCAAGACTGCTACCAAAACTCCAAGAGCTACCAGACCACCATTGATAATGGCCTCCTTGAAGGATGCTGGAGCAGTGATTGAAGAAGGTGGATGCACTATTTAGGGTCAACTTCCGGATATTCCTTACAAATCAAACAAATTTGGTTTGGGCTTCACCTCAGAGGCACAAAAGGTTGATCG